>CM037996.1:34000956-34606247 GCA_021234005.1 Nephelium lappaceum
ATAACCTTTTGTTTTCATCAGAAGGATGTAAAGCGTGAATCTGGGGACATTCTTGGAGAGGTTTCGAAAACTCATCATGCTATACAGTAAGCATCTATGTGGTATTTATACATTTTGATTGAACTGAAAAGTTAGCGGTAAGTTAATATGTTGACTGCATTAAAATGCAGAACACTGGATAAAACAATCTCGAATTTGGAGATGGAGTTGGCTGCTGCAAGAGCTGCACAGGAATCTATTATTAACGGTTCTCCCATTTCAGGACGAAATAAAAATGAGTGAATCAAGTGGGAAAAGAAAATATTTAATGGTTATTGGTATCAATACTGCTTTTAGCAGCCGAAAGCGAAGAGACTCAGTTCGTGCTACTTGGATGCCTCAAGGTTTGTGATTGGTTAACTGCATTTTATACAATATTTTCTAATTTTTAATTGCTTTAAAACGACCATATCATGTTTTTATATATTAATTTTTTTACAGTTGATTGATAAATAACCTGTTATTGTATGAAATTAGGTGAGAAAAGAAAGAAGCTTGAGGAAGAAAAGGGCATTGTCATGCGGTTTGTAATAGGTCACAGGTGGGTATTCCATTCAGGTTCAAATATTATGTTGGTCAAAGAGCGCTTGATTGAAATCCATAGCTTTCTTCTTTAAAGTAGATTGAATATCTGCTGCTCTGCTGGTTTTTACTCCTTAAATGCTTGAAATATGGTCTTTTTTTCAAAAGACTGTCTCAATAATTGTAAACTGTGGGACACTTTTTCTGTCGGTGATCATGTCTTGGCATTCTAATAGGTTCCAGGAAAAGGGAAAAATCATACCGAAGAAAGAACTTGATTATTGTTTTCGACTTTCTATTACATGTTACACATTTCTGGGGTCGTCTATATTATGATAATTGATAATCTAGACTGCATAACCGAAACTCAAATTAACGAACATTAGGTATTGGAGGGACCCATTGGTGTAGTGTAGTTGCTTTCCTTAAAAAATAACATAGCAAATGGTATTGGCATGTCTCACATGATACTTGTCCAAACATGAACAAAGCATAGGGGTAGACATTTGTGAATGATGTGGCTATTGGTGGTTTGAATGTTTCCACTGGATATAGAGGCAGTAGATCTATGTGACTATAAAGGAAAATGAAGTCATATTTACAATATGAGCAAGAAAAGCAACATGCTGTGGAGAAAGAAAAAGAAATCATGAAAATTGAGTTGAGATTTCTCTTAAAGCTCTAATTTCAAGTAGCCAAATAAATAGTTAGTTATCTATCTTAAATTGGGCATGTTCCGGTCTACATGGGTGAAAACGTGTTACAAGGTATTCATAATTTTAAGTATCATCGTACAAGGAAAAAGGTCTAGAAGACATCTGTAAACTTGCAAACCGATGAAATAATAATAATATGTAAGATAGCAAGTATGCATTGTAGACATGTTTTGCTTATAAAATTTTTTCATAGTTCATTATTAGGTGTAAGATTTTCACATGTTTTATCGTGTGGGATCTTGCATTGCAACTGTGCAAAATGCATTCATTCCAATTTGTATCAGTGCCAAATGAACTTTGTAAGCACTTTGCACTGTTACAAATCGAATCTCACATGAAAAACATACAAGATCTTGCACTTGAAGCAAAGCATTTAGAAAATGTTAGTCAAGCAAGGCATACTGTTATTCTTATAAGTTCTCATTTTTAATCTCATAGTTGTTGGTTGACACTCTTGATTTTTTTTTTTTTTAGTAGTTTAATTTAATAATGATTTGTAATTGTAAATTCAATAGAACAACTATTTAAACATACCATGAGAATCTCACTAACATAGCAACAAGTAGTGTGTTACAAAAGCTGCTCTCTTGTGTTGGCAGCTCTTGTAGGACACTTATTGTTGTTATGTTAGTAAGATTCTCATGACATGTTTAAGTATTTATTAAATTGAATTTATATGGTATCAAAGCTGGGCCTTTTCAATGATAGGTCGGACTCTGTCTAAGTAGCATGACCCAAACTCAATTGTACAGGTGCAGGTGCTGTCGGGTGGTTACGCTGTGGGTAAGGAAGGATGTTAGATAGTCCCAAATCAGTTGAAAATGGGTGAATTTGTATTGTTTTATAAAGTGAGGGTAAACCTCCACTCATGAGCTAGATTTTGTGGTGAAGTTAAGCTGAAGTTAAGCTCAAGACTTTTTCTTGACCTAGTATTAGATGTGGACCTTTTCAATGGTGGGTTGAGCTCTATTTAACTTGCATGGTCCAAACTTAGTTGCATAGGTGCAAATACTGTCGAGTGGGCATGTTGCACGTGAGAAAGGATGTTAGATAGTCCCACATTGGTTGACAAATTTTGTATTGGTTTATAAGATAAGAGTAAACCTCTATTCATGAGCTAGTTTTTGTGGTGGAGTTAAACCTAAGACCTTTTTTGATAGTAATATCATTCTCAACTTATGAAATTGAAAACAATCTCGATGCCTATATCTGACATATGTCTTCTTTTGCTGGCTTCGTGATTAGTGCTACATCTGGCGGTATCCTTGATAGAGCTATTGAAGCAGAAGACAAAAAGCATGGTGACTTCTTGAGGCTGGTAAAGCTTCTCTATCTATTTCCTAATTCACATTTTCTCTCTGTCTTCTGTTTTCTGAAGATATGCTGAAGCAAAGAGTTGGAGAATTTTCGTTGTGAGCTGGTATATATAAAAAAAGAACAGCTAGAACACAATAATAAATTTTAAAAATTTTAAATTGTGTTAACAGGATCATGTTGAAGGTTACCTTGAATTGTCAGCCAAGACAAAGATATACTTTGCTACTGCTGTTGCGTTGTGGAATGCAGATTTCTATGTTAAAGTTGATGATGATGTGCATGTAAATATAGGTAAAATTGTTATTTACTAGTTATTGTTTTCACATGTAGATCATGAAAATCTATTCTTCCAAATTATACTTTCATTTTCTTAAGGGAATAGAACTTTTTTATTTAATATTTTTGTGAACCTTGTAGTTCACGTACATTGTATTTGCAAAACTGACCTGATGATCACGTGTTACTTGAATGGAATTTTATATTAAGGATGATTAGAATGAAATGTGAATATGTGTCTTCACTAGCCTAATATCTGCACAATTGTTTTCTTGTTTGTTTTCTTACAAAAGATTTTATTTATTATGCTTGTGCAGCAACGCTTGGAGCAACATTGGCTAGACATCGATCAAAACCGAGGGTGTATATAGGCTGCATGAAATCTGGTCCGGTCCTAGCTCAAAAGTAAGCCAAGCATGTTCTATATTTTCATTTCATCATATTGAAAGGCTTTAAGACTTCGTCTTTTAGTTTATCATCTCCCGCTGCTTTCTGATGTTCCCTCTGTGGACAGGGGAGTGAGGTACCATGAACCTGAGTACTGGAAATTTGGTGAAGAAGGAAACAAGTACTTCCGTCATGCTACGGGGCAGCTATACGCAATTTCTAGAGATTTGGCTTCTTATATAGCAATTAACCAGTAAGTTTGCAGATCTTTTGAAGAACTGCTGGCTTTATTCTATGAATCCAAAGTATTTCTTCGCTGACTTGTTCCTCTTTAAATGGCAATTATCCAGGCATGTGCTACACAAATATGCTAATGAGGATGTTTCATTAGGATCATGGTTTATCGGATTGGATGCAGAGCACATAGATGACCGGAGACTATGCTGTGGTACCCCACCTGGTATATTCAAAAACTTATGCTGCTGTGTGTTAATCTTACACTTACCAAGAATTTCTACAGCATTAATGGGAAACAAGTAGCCTAAAATTTATTCCAAATAAAAGAAGCTAGTGGAAATATCTTTCTCCGAGAAGCAGAATAGGAGAATTGATTAGTATTCCTTCACATTTGGCTAAATGATGACGAATAACTTCCTCTCTTACTATTCTATCAGATCTACCATTTTTGTGTATGATATTGGCGGAGGCTACTCGTCTTCTAAGTAAAAAATACAGTAACATTTGAGCAGATTCTGGTTACCTGATCCTAGTTGGCATAGTTTAAAGACTTTTTTGACCGTAACTGTTTTGCTCTTGGTTTATGGTTTTGGCATTGACTGATTGCCACCGTGACCTTTGTCGTCACTGTGTGTGTCTATGTAGTGTTTGTGTGCTGTTTCAAACTTTAACGAAATAGACAGGCAGAAGAAATGACAATTATATGCTGTAAAGCCGGAATGTGGATATGAAAGTTTAATGATTTGAATATTTACCGCAGATTGTGAGTGGAAGGCTCAGGCAGGCAACATCTGTGTTGCTTCATTTGACTGGAGCTGCAGTGGGATTTGCAAGTCTTCCGAGAGGATGAAGGAGGTTCACCGGCGGTGTGGGGAAGGCGAGAATACTTTGTGGAGTGCAAGTTTCTAAAAGCAAAAGAAAGGGCACGAAACAAAACAATTCTTCCAAACTCAGGAGGAAGCAAGTGAATGGCATCAGGTTTTTCCTGGGCATGTTGGTGTAGAGAATCGTAACGTAGTATCACAGGTAAAATGAGATGGATACAAAACATGGAAGGAGGAAAGATTTTGGCAGCTGGGGTTTTCTACTCAATTTTAGATTAGGAGAAAAAACTCAAAGCAGTTCTAAATGAAGGAAGAGTTTGTAGTAACCATTCTTTATCTGCCCCTCCATCTGTGGGGGCATTTTGTAAGTGTGCCATAGCTATTATTCAACTTCATAATAAGCACTCATATTTGGGATTAGCTATTGCTGCCCTTCTAGTTCATAAATCAGCGGCTTTGGTGTTGCTTTTGACGGATTTGTATCTTTTTTGTGATTGTAAATACAATAGTGATGAATATTCTCTCTTTTGATCATTTCTTTTCTTGATGCTAAAGCTTTCGTTATGGTGGTGTAGGGTGCCCTTTTTCGTGTGTCAATTCATGACTTGTGTCTCTTCGAAGATTTATCTTGTACTTTGGAGTTTTTGGTCCACTGTAAGCGCTCTAACCAATGAAGTTACTGTTGCTTCGTTCTTTAGATCTTTTGTTATAGAATAAGTGTTCTACCCGTCAGAAAAAAGGTTTTGGTCATAAATTCATCATAAAATCTAGTTTAAGTTATCTACCTGTCAGAAAAGAGTTATGAATTTAATTTTATTATAAAAATTAACTCATAAATTAATATTTGTTTTTATTTTATAAATCAATATAAATTTATATTTTTCAACCGATGTGAGACTATCTAACACATTTTTTCATACGTAGTGTGTCCATTCGACAGCACTTATATCTATACAACTGAGTTTGGGTCATACAATGAATACATAACCTGACCCATCGTTGAAAAATTCTAGCTTTGACACAATGTTAGAAAAAAATCTTAGATCTAACTCTATCACAAAATCTAATACTTAAATAGAGGTTTATCATCACTTTATAAACTACTATAAATTCATATTTTTCAATTGATGTGAGATTATCTAACACTATCCAACCAAATTATTACTGTTTACGAGATAAAATTGTCCCGTTCTCTATGCTTACGTCACAATGAGGTAAGGAAGATGGAATGCAGAATGCTTCTTAGCATGAGTTTACACATGTAGAAGTTGGTTGCCAACTGATTTGAGTCTAGTCTAAGCATGAAAAAGAAAGAAACAAATGGCCTTGAAACCATGTGGAATCAATCATGTCCTTTCTACTAAATAATACCAAAGAAATTGTAGCATGATTTCTGTAATGACAAAAAGGCAAACCCCACTTCTTCTCGCTCATCTCACTACGCTTAGTCACTTCAGTCATTTCCCTCCAGACCCTTTCAAACATTTCCTTTTCAAATCCTGTTAAAGGATCATATATTTTATCTCCACACATCTCCCAATTTTGTCCAACAACATTCTCATCTTTCTCTCCCTCTTTTTCCTCCCAAAACCCCACTTCTTCTTCACTTGAAGGTCCTCAAAAAATGAGAGGAAATCCGACTGAAACTCCATCCAGCTCCAACAATCATCCACCGATGTTGAAGTTGATTGATTGTTTTCTCAGGCTTTCTGTGATTCCTCTTAGTGTTGCAACCATATGGTTAACTGTAACCAACCAACAAGACAACAGCAGCTTTGGTATACTGAAGTATAGCAATCTCTTGGGACTCAAGTAAGAACTATACTCACTTTTTAATAGTCAAGCTTTGTTTTATATTCTCTATGTTCTAAGAAATGAAGAATTGTTTTATAGGTACATGGTTTACATCAGTGCTATATGTGCTGGTTATGCATTTGTTGCTATTGTGTCCACATGGATCAGATTCTTGGTCTCAAAAGCTTGGCTATTCTTCCTCTCCGACCAGGTCTAATTTCAACTTCCTCACACTGTTTTTCATATTCGAATTCGACCTTGCTTTAATTTCTTAATGTATGTAACATCATTTTGAGCCAGATTTTAGCACTACTTGATGGTCACATCTGGGGCTGCAGTGATGGAAATCTTGTACTTAGCATACAATGGAGATCAGAAACTGACATGGAGTGAAGCATGCAGCTCATATGGGAAGTTTTGCTATAGAATGAAGCTGGCCTTGATACTTCATGCTTTGGCTCTTGCTTGTTTCATTGTTTTAGCTGTGATATCTGCTTATAGGAGTTTTTGCCTATTTGGTCCTCCTGTTGCTTCTAAGGAGGTTGATGAAGATGAAGAAACAACCTAAGAGCTTTTGCTTAAGAGTTTTATGAGTTCTTATGCTGATTGCTGAGTGATTGAATTTTGAATAAATTATATGTCAATGTTATTCATATTTACCATAAAAATGATATATGATTTTGTATTACAAAGAATATAGTGGCTTACCAATTTGGTATAAACATCATTTTGTATCCAGTTAGTAATTAGATTATCAACTCTACCCTGTAAAACATATTGCTTATATGCTACTATAAGTTTTTGAGTTGAGCAGGAATTAAGAGATTCTGAATTCAGAAGATTGAATCATTTGATATGAACTTGAGTATACAGACTTGAAGTTTGTCATCTATTTTTTGTATATTTTTTGTGTTCATCAAGTTTACTGTCTTTTAAAAAAATGTCTATAAGAATTTATCGAGATCAATTATTACTTTTCTTACTTGCACTATTCTTCAAATCTAGTACCTATAGTAGGGGGATAACTATTCCCACGAGCTTATTAAATATGATTGATGAGAATTAAACTTCACAACTTTAGGGAATAAAGAGGTACACAACCTTAGTTTTGCCTATTAAATGGTGTCAAAAGAAGACAGTTCCAAAAATCTTATTAGCCACAATATTTTGAACAAATGAGATGTTGTCAATAGCATATGGCATATGAAACAATTATTCAAGTAAGTCCAAGCAGAGACTGAGGACTTCCGAGTCCTAACAACTTGTTCCACAAGTGCTTACTGACAGCATGGATTCCAATTTCTCTGCAGCCTGATCAACTTTTTCATCCATTTCACACACCTCAACATATAGGTTCAGAAAACTGCTTTGTCCTAATCTTGGGTTGAAATTGAACCATTGCTTATCTCTTTCCAATTTGGTCACAAACTTTATTATTTTACTTTTAAGGGGTTTTTTCATAATATCCCATAAAAGAAAGATAAACATCATAATATTTGTTTTATCTTATCAAACAATTTATTAAAACAGATCTTTTATATGAATAGTTAGATAATGGATTTGTAATTGTGCATAATATTTTATAAAGTAATGCTAGACTTTTCAAAAATTTTATCCAAATTCATGCTCAAATGATATGATATATGAGTTGGTAAAATCTTATAAATCATGAGATAATATAATAATTAATAAGATATTAATAATTTATATGTCATGTCATTTGGACATGAATTTAAATAAAATTTTTAAAAAGCTAAACATTATATATATGGCGTAGTCTATAATGCACTTAGGTACGAATGCATTTACAATCTTGACCATTTAATTTTTAATGAATCAGATCTAAGGATTGAGACTTAATCTTTAATTAATAGGCTGTCACTTTTAGATCCGATTTATTAAAAATTGAATGATTAAGATTATAAGTATCTTTATCCCAAATGCATTATATATATATATATATAAAGAAAGGGGATATGGATTGCACCTAACATAGTCCACTTTGTTAAGAAAGTGAAGGGGGGTGACTTTGCTTAGAAAAGCATAGTGACCTATCGCACCTACCAAGAACAACTAGTCTCTCTTTCCCTCTCTCTCTCTCTCTCTCTTTTCTATTGCTCCCAAGTATTTAAAGAACACTTAATCAAGCATGGTGTGTTTTTCACGAGTGCTTTTTATATTATAAAAAAATTTAAAATACGTAAGAAAAGTGTTGTGTCGGTTTGACATAGTTAGATGAGAATAAAAATAACTTCTAAAAAAAAAAAAAGAAAACGGAATCTAGAAGATTTAGAAAAGATTTCAAATACTAATAGAAAACTATTCATTCAAATACATTTTTTAAGAACCATTTCCAAATTCATCCCAATAAGAATCGAAGTTAATTATGATCTAGTTATAATATAAGATTTATATAATTAATAGGTAGTCATATAAGGGATATTTTTATTTTTAATAATATTTCTTTCCAAACTTTAATTTATGTGAAATTTAGTGACTAATCCGCAATCAATAGCATGACTCATCCAAAAGTAGATTTCACACAAGTATAAACAACAGTCTTAATAAACAAAATAAACTACTAATCAATGTTAAACAAGAGTAAATTTTTGCTACTATTCAGGATTTGATATGGTTAAAGTCTATTACAACATACACGAGAGAGGTTTTTAAACTATTGAATCGAAATCGAACAAATACCAATTGTCCTATAAATGCACTGAACTGGTATTATAGCACAAAACATTGAATAATGATTTTACAAACTATACAATGATAGCCATGGTTTACAAAGCAATTAAAACTTCAACCATAGAATTAAACTTCAATCAACACTAGTCATCTTAAAATCATATTGAACTAGTACAGTAGCATGAAAAAAATAAACCGTACTCTTCATAAATTAAAATGAACCGGAAGCTGGTGAGTGGTGCAGTTGGCACCACATAGGGATGACAATGGATTGGATCGAGTTGAATTTGATCATTACCCAACCCGATCCAAAATTTTTGAAACATGTCTGAAATCCGACCCATTCCCCAAACGGATCACTACTTTCCACTTTAAACTCAAACCAGATTGGAGAGACTTGTCCCGTACTCAATCCATTAACCAAATTTAGTTTTTAACTAATGATATAATTAATATCAAAATACAAATATACAAACAAAAAAAATAAACAAATTAGCTATGATATCCACAATCCTTTTAAAAGAGTTCCAAATTCATATAAAAATTCTGAAAGTCAACAATGCAAGACTTGAACCCCATGTAATAACTATCCTTAATACACAATCGCAGATTTAGAGGTTTTTATGTTTATATATAAACCGAGTTCTTGGGTTGGATCAGGTCAAAAAAGTTTACTCTAAACCCGATTCGAAATTTTTTAGGGTTATCCCAAACTCAACTCATGCCTCATATGGGTCGTTACTTTTTGCTCTAAACCCACCTCCAAGTAGACTAGGTTTGGGTGGGTTTGGATTGAATCGAGTATTTTTGTTATCCCTAGCACCACTCATTTGTCTCTTCCTTTGTGAGTCAAGTTCGAGTTTCGTTTCCCATGTATGTGTGGGTCTGTATTTATATTAATTTTTCACTTGTGTGTGGGTTTCTACTTCTAGTTTTTGGATGTTTTGTTCTGGACCGTATCTTGGAGTTGATATCAGAAGGCCACGGTTGTAGTACTTGTACTGGTAAGATGTACTATGTCAAAAAAGAACCACCAAAAAAAAAAAAATGGGCCTTTTTGGACCAATTGGACATTCTTGGGTCCTATCAGAGGCCCAACAAGAAGTTGTCTTTGCAAATAGCAATGAACCAGCCTTGGAAAACACAGACTCCTTCTATATTCAACTGTCTCAGTGTCTCTTCGTGTCCTGTAACATTAAAGATTACTAGATCTTCTGTGAGTCTCTTTTTTATTTTTTTTATTATTATTTTTAATTATAATTTCATTGTCTTTTATGGTAAATAGTTTTCTTTAATTGCACTCTTTGATTATTCTCTTTTTCTCTTTTCATTAAACAACAAAAAGAAAACATATACAAGGGAAGTTTCTTGGAAAAGGTCTGATTTTTATTTGTTTGTTGTATGTTGTATTGATTGGTTGATTAAAAACAGTAGACAAGAAGAAGAGACTTGAAGAAAAAAGCTATGGCCAGGAGCTCTTTCAAGCTTGAACACCCCCTTGGTTCTCTCTTCTCTCTATATATATGATGATTTATTTGGTTGTGATTGGTCTTGATTTTTTCTTGTGCTGTGTTTTTGATGATAAAAATATGATCTTTTTGGTGGGGTTTGATGGGTTTGCTGATTTGTGTGATAAAAATATGAATTTGATGTTTCTTGTATGTGTTTTGTGGATTTTGTGATCTGAGTTTTGGTGGGTATTAGATAACAAGCATCTATGGATGGATTTATGATTTTTGATCATTTATGGTCTATGGAACTTGTGGGGTTGCATAGTTGTGGATTATATTGTTTTCACTGGAATATGAGAACAAGTCAATGCATGTATATGATCATATAGATATGTTTTAGCAGCTATATAATTCTAGGATCTGTGCTAGGTAAAGGAAAATTTTTGACCTTTTAAGTTAGCGGTGGTATCGTTTACGGAAAGCGAAAATTATCACATGACTTTCAGTATCAATTAGTTTTTAGAATTTGTGTAGTGTGAATATGTAGTGATATTTCCTTTTATGGATAATCAAGCATTCGGTACATTGATGAATTCTGTAATATAATGCTTGATTCAGTAGATATACTGTGACACTGTGGTTGTTCTACTACAATGATGAGAAGATTACATTGATAGTGTCTGCTTGATTGTTGTCAATATACAAAAATGTTTTCTTGTGTTCACTTGGACGCGTCTTTTGTTTCCTGTTGAAAATATTAGTCTTTCTATGTGCCAGAGAGGAGGCAGGCAGAGGCTGCCTGCATATAGTGCTTGATTCTATGTGCCAGAGAATTCTGTAATATAATGCTTGATTCAGTAGATATACTGTGACATTGTGGTTGTTCTACTACAATGATGAGAAGATTACATTGATAGTGTCTGCTTGATTGTTGTCGATATACAAAAATGTTTTCTTGTGTTCACTTGGACGTGTCTTTTGTTTCTTGTTGAAAATATTAGTCTTTCTATGTGCCAGAGAGGAGGCAGGCAGAGGCTGCCCGCATATAATGCTTGATTCTATGTGCCAGAGAATTCTGTAATATAATAATGCTTGATTCAGTAGATATACTGTGACACTGTGGTTGTTCTACTACAATGATGAGTTCTACTACAATGATGATGAGAAGATTACATTGATAGTGTCTGCTTGATTGTTGTTGATATACAAAAATGTTTTCTTGTGTTCACTTGGACGTGTCTTTTGTTTCTTGTTGAAAATTTTAGTCTTTCTATGTGCCAGAGAGGAGGCAGGCAGAGGCTGCCCGCATCAGGGAGAAGTATCCTGATAGAATACCGGTATGAATTAATCTTGTTTATCATGAAAATGCTTTATTTCTTTGATGTCTTGCAGTTGCATGTAATGTCTGTGTTTAATTACATTTTCTGAAATGGTTCTGTGCTACATAGGTAATTGTGGAGAAGGCTGAAAGAAGTGACATTCCTGACATTGACAAGAAAAAGTTAGTCACTTATTGTTATTTACTTTTGATACGTTTTATATATTTTAACTTGACTGTTGCTGGTGTTGGTTGTTTTCATATGTTCATCCAATGGTGTTCTGTGTCTTGTTCCTTTGTTGATGAGCTACATCCTGGGCGTGCTTTTTGAAAGTCCACATCGTACAGTGCTTGTAGAAAATTATTGACAGTTGTGGTTTGGTTATAATTGTTGTGTATGGTCATGTTGCCTGTTTGGTTTAATTGGTAGGGAGAGATAAGACTAAACAAATCTGTGCAAGAAAAAAAAGGGCAATGGTTAGTAGATTATATGTATCTGATCTGATGAAGGAAGTGATCTTTGCATTACGTGTTTAGTGAGTCAGAGATGGTTATATTGGTTAGAAAGAAAGATTAAAAAATTAAATTAACTTCGGGGATGCAGTGACATTTAGCATACTAATAACTATCAAATAATATTCTTCTACGCTCACATATGCCATGACAAATGCAGATATCTCGTACCTGCTGATCTGACCGTTGGGCAGTTTGTTTACGTGGTCCGAAAGAGGATAAAGCTCAGTGCCGAGAAGGCCATATTCATCTTTGTCAAGAACATATTGCCACCCACTGGTGTGAAAATCATCAACTCTATTTCTTTGCTGGACTCGTAATGTCACCATTTTCTTCGCTTAATAATCCAATTAATTTCTGTCATTACAGCTGCCATGATGTCTGCAATCTACGAGGAAAACAAAGATGAGGATGGCTTCCTCTACATGACTTACAGCGGCGAGAACACATTTGGAGAATCATTCTAATGGTATCAACCTAAACTTATGTAAATAACGAAGACAATGAGATGAAAAAAGATGTAAATTCTTGGCTATTTGCTTGAACCATGGGGTTCATGCTGAGGCATGCTCTGCATAGATGCTGCCACAACCTATTAAACTTTGAATTTATGACTACCCCCTTTATATTAATTTGAAGCAGTAAATAATATTTATGCTTTCTCCGCTATTAAATTGGATTAGCTATTGTTAATCTTATAGTTTTCAGATTTCACCAACCATGCCCAAATTATTGTTGATCACTTTATTTCTTATATAGGGTGCAGATTTTCTCCTCTGTACTACCTCCTGATACAAAACTCATTATCATAGGATTGATAGTGCTGGGTGATTTTTGTTTGTATATATGCAACTTGTGCTTCTTGACTTGCATGCCCTTTGAAATTTGTTTAAGTAAAATTGTGCCAAAGATTTACCTAGTATCGTAAGTATTCACTAAAGTGTTGGGGTTCGATTAATCAAGTGTATTTTACAAGTTTATGTGGTTCTCCTTTAATTGTGAAAGTAATTGTCTCTTCATTATGAAAGTAAATATTTGAGTTGCATAAACAGTAATTGGCTTTGCTTTCATTGTAAGTATAGTCGTCTCCTTGTTATGGTAATGGATATTTGAGTTGTATAAGTAGTAGTTGATCTTGACAAGCTCATTATTATTATTATTTTTTAAACCTTTTTGGTATCAACTTTATGAAAGAAAATTATTATAGCTATTGATGAGCTTATCATCATTTTCATGTTTCAAACTTTAGTTAACTGCCTTTAAGTTTTAATGTAAGGGTCTTAGTATGTTGTCATTATGTGCCTGTGGACTGAGGTTAGATTTTATATGTATATATACATATATATATATATATGTATATATTTGACATAACCATTGGATTATATTTATTGTAGCAATAAATAAGCTAAATCCTTTATAAAATAGAAGATTAAATTGTTTTTCTTTAAATATAGTATATAATTATATTTTGCTTTTCCAAACAGAATTAAATAAAATTTGAAGCGATATGCACAAATTAGTAAATTAGAAATATGCTCTCTATTACTCAAAATGGCCCCCACTACTTACAAATGACAAGTGAATCTGTGTTTTTTTGGCCCCAAAATTCTCTTCATGAACTTCTAAAATTTCCAATAATTGCTTGCAAGTTATTTAGTGATGGTGAATATTTTTCATCAAGTCTCTACTGAATTTTCCTATTTCAAAAAATAAAAAAATAAAAAAAAGGTCTCTACCGAATTTTCCAATATTTGAATTTTGGACCATATTGAGACTAAAGGATAGGTGAGGATAAATAGTGAAAATATCCCAACTCTTTTTCTTTATTTATTTATTTTTAGCTATCCGACTCTCATTTTATTTGCTATCATTTTCACCCATGTGCACAGGCTAAATTTAGGTGGCAACATTTTTAGATCACAAAAAAGTTTACTAAATAGAGAGAGAGAGAGAGAGAGAGAGAGACTAAAATGGAAATGGTTAATTGAAGGGAAGAGAGAAAATAATGTGATCAATTCCTGAACATCAGCTAAATATAAGGGAATTTGTATGGCATGTTGAAGACGTATACATGCAAGGAAGAAAGCTTTTCTTCCAGCAGTCACCTTTCCTTGAGACTTGAGAGAAATAGGAAACGAGAGCCATGAAAACATGAATTGAAATGCAAAGAAGGCAAGTCACTTCAATGGAGGATAAGATTTTTCAGTGTCATGAAATGAGGTTAGTATTACTCTTTGAAGTTCATTACAAGTATTTTCATATCTTGGCTCAGAAGTTTTTCTTCTTTTGCAAGAAAATAAATATTAAGTATCTTTTGAAAAGCATTTTATCTTTACACATCATTTTTTTTTTACAAGTGGTTATGTACTTGGATCTCCATTCACTAAGGTGCTGGGGTTTAATTCCTATTAAATGCATTTTATAAATTTCTATGGTAATTTTCAATATTGCGTAAGTATTAATTGATCTTTGATAGCTTTCCGATAGATAATCCATTCAGTGTCACCTTTAAAAAAAGAACTCATTTTAACTTCATAAGGTAAATTTTATTCTTATATGAAATATTATTTACTTAAGCTTAAAAACTACTTTGGCTTTAAGAGTAATTTTTTTAAAAATGCTTTTTAAGAGTATTTTTTTTAAGACGCACTTTGACCTGATAAAAAAAATTATTGACGCTTTGTTAATGTGTACACAAAAAGGACATTAGTAAGAATAACAAAGTTCTTCAAAAACTCTAAGTGAAGTCAACATTGAAGCTGTGAAGCAGATAAACCATTAATTCTAAAATTTGTTATTGCGCATATTGTCATTTACTTGTAATGTTAGAGAATAGCAGAAATCAGCATAAGCATGCTTGCAACCATATAATTTCTTTGTTTCAAATTACAACTAATTCCTCCTGTCAAGCACTTAAAAGTCTTAAAAGACACTATTTAAAGTCATTGAAAAAAATTCTGAAATTCATTTTCAGAATTTTTTTTTTTTAATTTTTTGATCTAAGTAGTACTCATCAAGTGTTTATTTTGGCTCTCTTTGACTTCATCTTTGCAATTTAGTTTGCCACTCAGGCCGTTTGTTTCATGGATTGGACTGGGTTTGGATTAAATTTTATCCAATCACACGTTTGATACAGACAAGTGATGTTGGATAAATTTAACCTATTGCAATTTTATCCCACTAGAGTGGGATAATTCCAACCCATTGAAATGGTGGGTTAACTTTCTCCCACTAGACCTCTCCCTTGTCACTGACGTCGACATGTTTTTCGACGAGATCATGCTACCATTTCAACGTCCAATTGGACATCGACAATAGCGATTGCTTCACCGCCAAGCTTGACGAAATCACGCTAGAAACGACACTGGAAATGGCATCGGAAACGGTGTCGCTCGGTGTCAACTTCAAAGACAACGCGAAGATGACTGTGGAGAGTGAGAGATACGACATTACAGCGGAGGTGAGGAGCGGTGGAGGGATGAAAGAGGGGGATTTGATACAAAACGGCGTGCGACGGAGGTAAGGAGAAGGGATGATAGAAGGTAGGCTCGATGTGGAGGGTGATGACAGAGGGAGGAGAGAGATGGTGGTTGACTGATTCTGCGATTTTCTAGCTTTGAGAAGCATTTGTAAATTGTGGAAAATAGTGTAAACTAATATAGCTTTTACAAAATTTCTAAAAAGCCCTAAGAAATTTCTTTAAAAGTCAAGTTTATACCTACTATTTTTAATCTGATCCTACGTCTTATCAAACATAGAATAATATTTAAATTAATCCAATTCAATCTCATTTTATTCAATTCAATCCAATCTCGCATAAATAGTCAAATCTTATACCGTGTACCAAACGAGATGTAAAAGTTATGTGTAAGCAAAATTAATTAGATGAAATTAGGCAAAGTCAACATGGAAAGTGGAATGTGATTTTAAAAATAACAATTAGCAGATATCAACACAATATTCCTTGCATTCTCATAATTACAAACTTCATGCTTATAAAAAAATAATTTGTTTTTAAGTACCTTAAGTACCCTTTTCTAATATGAGAAGCACTTAATAATTGTTTAAAATTACACTTTACCTTTTAATACATGTGATTGTATATCTCTGTGTATTAATATTTTAACCAATTACACTTTTATTAGTTTATGTGGTGGAGTACAAGTTTATGCGAATAGTTTTATTCTCTTATTGTGAAAATAGTGTACATATATGATAGTTTTCTTCTTTATTGTGTGAATAGTGTAACTTGTTTCAGTGTTAATTTTAAGTTTCATGGATTTTTTTCTATGCATCTAAATATTATAAAAATTATTATACATTTCTTAATAAACAATTAAAAAATGCTTTTGCCAAAATTAAAAGTACTTGTAATATATATAGTACCCATTTGAAGCACGAGTAACAATTTTTTTACCTCCTCAAAGTGGTCCTGGCTTGTCCTTGAAAATTCACATGGGTTGCAGTTTCATGAGTGCTACAATTTGTTCCAAGTGGAAAAAGGACTTCAAGTACTCTTTTCTTTTTATACTTTATACAGTCAAGGCATACCTTACCTGCCATTATTCTTCAAGAAAGCACTAGGTTTCTAAAGGCATGAGAACTACTCTTATTTGGTGCCAAAGTCTGAATAATGATTAATAATATGTGATACTAAAACCCACATATTCATGTCTTAGTAATACGTTCATAGTCTCCCTATCAAAAAAAAAAAAAAAAAAAAGGAGAAGAAGAAACAAGTTGTCAAGATAAAAGGAAAAAAAAAACTATATATATATATATATATAAGAAAAGACAAGAGGGTAATTTTCATATTCACATGATCAGAAATCTGTGGGCTTAATTACTTCAAGCAGTTTAAAGCGTAATTGGTTAATTCCAGCCTAATCGAAGTATTTGACAAAATTAGGAGCTTCAACAATCAAATATGCTATGTTCATCTTGAATAACAAATCCAAATTTAACTGCAAATACCTTTTTTTTTTTTCCGCATGGATTCATGACTCATTCTTACTTCCAAAATTAGCAAAGATATGATTACAGCTAATTTGAGATATATTTAACCTTATTATTATTTTTAATTACAGTTGTTATACTCGATTTGGCGATTTAATATATAAATGCGATCAAGACTTGGCAAGCAATAAATATTCAACAGTATAGATATCTCTTCTTGCTTATGAGTATATATTTCTCAGTAAATATGAGGAGAAGAATAAATTACATACATTTGTATAAAAACTTAATTAAACATATTAATTGATTAGTCAAATACTATTATTTTAGAACATCCATCAAACCCAATATATAAAAATGTTTCCAGATTACAAAGAAAAACCCTCGTAAAAATACCTCAAGTCTTTCCCTTAAAGTCATGCTTGTTAGTGGTATATATTAACTCATGATTCAAAAGCATGTCTAGCAAATTCCAGGCAAGTTATCTGGAGGGCATGATGTCCTGACATGTTCCGTGGAAGAATCGACGCGAAATATGGAAGCAATTTGCTGCATTTCAAGGCTGATATTATCATCAGTGACCACTGAAGAGGGGCCATTAGAGCCTTCTCCGGTGTCATTGTACCACTCTGCAGGGACTTGCAATGAAGGGTTGATAACATTGAATAGCTTTGACAAGTCTTCATGCATTGTGTTGATTTGGTCTGCTACTGTCTCTTCCTTGGACTTCAATCCTATCAACAATTGAAATCAAAATCAAGCACTATTTTTTTTTTTTTTTTTAAATATCATTTACATAAGTAACAATTCGAATCTGAACCATTATCAAACTACCCTCCAACCATACTAGTCGGTGGTGCAAAATCAAACATTAATGTGATTAAGGTAACATCAACATAGTTTCTATTGATGCAACTTTGTGGCACATATTCTAAATAGGGACCTAATTAGCACGTTTAATTGTAAGACAAGTCTAATGAAAATGAAAGAAAAACACTTTTTTGAAAATTAAATAGAACAATCATATATTTCAAAGATCGAAACAATAAATTATACGAACATTATAATTCATGTTAAAAAAACATTAATTGAAAAACACAAACAAATCTATGAACTGACCTTGTGACAAATTGAGAGAACTTGAGGGATCACTCCAATGATTATTAAATCCACCAAAGTGGTCACGCTTGTCTTCCATGGAACTTACATGGTTAGTCTCATCCAAGAGATCCTCCAGCAACCCACTTCCACCACGAGACAGACTCAGCTTCTGATTATTATCTATAACGTCGACAAAAGCTAGCTCTGCTGAGGTTCCATGAGAGAACAATTGGCTTGAAGGGAGCTCCGGTTTTGAAGCAAAAACCGAAGAAGTGTTGAATAAATTATTAGTAGTACTACTACCACTACCGTAGTCTTTATCGAACTGGGTTTGAAGAATGGACGTTGATGATGATGATGAAGTATTGGAGCCGAAAGGGACCAGATTGGTTGCATATTGATTAGGCTGCAGGGATGAAACCAAGCTGGGGTTGGAAAATGTGTTGCAATTAGGCTGAGGAGGAGTTGAGAGAGACGTTGGAGACGTTGGATTTCTCAGGAAGGTCGAAAAGGGAAGAGAAAAGGTGTTATTTTGGTATGTGTTTGTGTTGAAATTGTTGTTGGTATGATCATTGTAATTATTGGTGTTGAAATTTGTAGTAGTACAGGGAGTAGTTGTGGAAGTAGTAGTAGGAGTAGGATCAGCATGGAAGCGCTTGAAGCGAAGAGGGGTTTGGAGAAGTGGAGGGGCTCTATGGACATTGAAGTGGTTGGTTTTGGAGCAAGCAGTGGACAAGTTGATGGGTTGGTTGGTGGTGGTGGAGTCAAAAAGAGAGAGAGTTGGCAAATTATGAGGGGAGTGGAGGCCTGGAGAGAGAGGTGGAGGTGGGGTTGGGGAGAGACAACTGGGGGTGGGACTACGGGGGAAGTGGTGGAGGTGGTGGAGATGGTGGTGGTGGGCGGTGGTGGGAGTGGTGGGGGCGGTGGAAGGGGTGGCATGGAAAGAGAAAGAAGAGGTGGGGGTAGGGGTGGTGGGTGTGGAGGCTGGTGACTGATGAGAATGTGAAGATTGTGAAGTTTGTAGCTGTTGGTTTTGGTGACGGCGGTGGCGTTGTTGTGCTTGGATTTCTGGTGGATACAATGCAAGTCCTTGTCTTTGGCGTCTCTTCACTCTCGTGTTCCAATAGTTTTTGATTTCGTTGTCTGTTCTTCCCGGTAACTATCACAACATAACAACAAGAAGGAAGATCAAAAACAGAAAAAACGTGTGTATTCTATCAAATCAACTAAAAGGAAAAGAAAAATTACAAACCTGAGAGGCCATGCGAGCCCATTTGTTGCCAAGCTGTGCATGGAGTTCAACAATGAGTCTCTCTTCATCAGGAGAGAAGGCACCCTTCTTCAGGTTTGGACGCAAGTGGTTGGCCCAACGAAGCCGGCAGCTCTTCCCACAACGAGCCAACCCTGTGTTCCTTTGAACCGCATTCCAGTTCCCTTCACCATGCTTCCTCACATACTCCGTCAACACAGCGTCCTCCGCCGCCGTCCACGGCCCCTTCTTCAACTGGACCCCATCTCCACCATGATCTCCGCCTGGTGACCCACTTTGATCAACCTGTTGTTGATGATGATCATGACTAATACTATTGTTGTTGTTCCCTAACAAATTCATCTTCCCAAAAACTATCTGAAAAATCACACTTTCTCTTATATATAAATTTCTATAATTCTATTTAAAAGTAGAGCATATATATACACACACACATGTTACATATATATATATATATATATATATGCTCTACTGGGTCCTTCAAAGACTCAAAATCTCACCTTTTTAGAAGTGAAATGTGGTGGCTCAATATATATATATATGTCCTCTCTCTCTCTCTCTCAAATGGCTAGAAACATAGAGGTGCAATCGCATAAACTAACAAATGAAGAACAACCCTTTTGTTCTTCTCTCTCAAATTGTTGTCTGTTGATGTTGTTGTGGTAATTGTTTGTCTAAATTTTCAACATCACAAGACTAGACGTCCATGAATATCTATATGACTCTTCTTTGATTCTTTTCCTGCTCAAATTCCTATTTTTTTTTTTTTTTTCTGGGAAATATTTTTGAGAGAAAAAGAAAGAGAGAGAGAGATAAAGAGAGAGCCACAAAGGAGAGGGTGTGTGAGAGAGCACAGCAAATAGAGAGAAGTTGTCAAGAGATCAATGGTGGAGCTTTGAAAACGGTCTCTTTATTTTTTTTTTATTCACAGACAGATCTTTTAAGTTGTGTTGTGTTGTGTTTTCCCTGCTTTTTATTTTTTTTGCTTTGTTGCTCTATCTCAGTTTTTAGCTGTTTTAATATGCATAATTTTTTTATACTGTGTTTTTTTTTTTAATTAAATATAGGATAAATAATAGTATTGACAGTTTGGATTTGCTAGCCTTTTTTATGGTAGCAGAAGCTTTAGATTTTTTTCTTTTAAAAAAAAGTATATATTTTATTGTTTGACTTGGGGGTAAAACGGTAAAAATGGGAAGAATATGTTAATTTGAGAATTGGTTTAATTTGAAAGAAAGACAGAAAGCGGCAGAACACCAATCCAAAAATATGATTTACTTATATAGTTTACTTAAAAAATATATTCTGAGATTAAATTTACAGAGTCGAGGAAAGAATCAATATCTTGATTATTAAATAATGATTGGTGAACATTATTTTTCATAGTCTATTTTAACGATCAATAGATGGTCTATTTTGACGATCAATAGATGATAGTAACTCTTATAGGGATTTCAGAGATTATAAATATTTTTCTTATGGAGAAATTGGATTTTTGTTTTCAACACAAATGTGTTAGTAGCGAAACTAGCAAGATAGATAATTCCAAAAACAAAAATGATATGATAATATAAAAATGTCACTTTTCCATGCGAATGACTATGAAATTTTAGTTAAAATTATAAAGTGTTTGGGATCGCATAAAGATTTTCTTATTTACCATTTTGTTATATAATCATTACATCCTGATAATTGCATAGAATTTCAGTTTATTGTAATTATTTGGTTTGCCTATAATAATAATAATTTATATGAAGTTTTTTTTTGTGATATAAATTTGTGAAAAATAATGGGTTTATAAATTAATTGCTAAAGTGACTGTATGGACAACCTTATGTTGTAGCATGGGTAAATTAACCAAAAGGGTGAAACAGTTGTGAAGAATTGCATATATTTACTGAAATGGTAAATATTATCAAATTTTATAGAAAATGTTTTTAGTAGAATTTTATCTGAGAAAATCAGTTTCTTGATAAAACTGAAATAAAACAAAAATTGAAACTTCTCAGAGTTTTATGTACTGTTAATTGAATTTTGGTATGTGACTGTTTAAGTATAATTGTAAATTCGTTTTTCTGTTTTGTTTCAGTATCTATCGAGTAAAAACTTAATACATCTTCACACAAAAATTCAGATCAAAGGATAATTTTATCAAAAATAAAGTAAAAGAATCCGCAAAACACTTCAACTAACATACTACTGTTATTTACTGGTACAACTTATTTATTTAGGATACTTGATTTTCTAATTTTTCAAGTAAAATAATAAAAGAAAATAGAAAGAATTCCATTAAATTCGGTAGAATTGATATTTTAAAAGAATAAAAATTATTTATTTAATTTTTACACCAATATTATACACCCAATAAAATTTGTTTTTTAATATTTATTATCAAGATAATATAACACAAACTTAAAACTTCAACGATTTAATTTACACAAATTTCATGATATTTGGGAATAGAATACATGGGGCCATGATAGGTAGTTTGAGAGATCGATATTTTCTCTCTTTTTGTCAAAAAGTAAAACAAGGGATAAAGTGGTAAATTGAGATGAAATCCTAAAGGGTTTAGGTGTCAAGAGTCTGATTGTCCTTGAAAGAGATTGTGAAGGTGAAGTACAAAGTTAACTATTTATCTTATAGGCTGCATTTGGAGTGTCTGATATTGATTTAAAATTTAAAATATTTCAAACTCTCGAATCATATTATCGGAGGGGTCAATTGGAGGATGAAAAATCAATTCCATCTTCATTCAAATCTCATTGTCATGAGAATGCGCATTCCCAAACTTTACCAGTGAAATTCAACATTCATTAATTGTTTTTCTTTCTTCTCGTAAATATACAGGTGCTTTTCTTTCTCTTTTTTCAATCCATTATTTTTCATCTACCACTCACCCATCCATCTCTCTCTTTCCTTGTTGTCACCTTTTCGCGTTCTCTTCCATCACCGTCGATGAACCTAGCTACAACAGCACCATTCATCATTTCCTTCATTTTTTTTTTTGTTGATGTTGTGGTTTGGGTTCGATCAAACCCAGAATCAACTCTAGCTTTTGGTTCGATCGAACCCAACTCTTCATCTGCGTGCGTCGAACCTAGATTGAACCCCTAGTTTTGATTTTTTTTTTTTTCAACTTCCTGCTTTGATATTGTTGATGGATATTTTTATTATCGATTTTGATGATGTTGTTATGAGAGATAATGATGTTGACGAGGGTTGTTAATGATGTTGAAGAACCATGGGTATGTTGAAGACAGTGGGTTGATGATGAATTGTGGGTTGATTTTTTTTTTTTTTTCCGATTTTTTATAAAATTAATTTTATTTTAATCTAATTCTAACCTACACTAAACATAATATGATATAATTTTAATTCAATCCCAAGTTTTATCAAATATGAGACAATAACAATCCATTCTATTCTAATTCAATCCAATTCATTTTATTTCATTTCAATCTCATGTGTCAAACGTAGTTATAAGGTTCCTCACATTGTTAAAAATTGTTAAAAACCAAATAAGAATATATATATATATATATATAATTTACTAACACCTTGTCAATGTCAAAGTACTACTGAAACCAACCTAGATAGGACTCTAGAGGTGCAACTTAAATAACTGCTCCCAAATAAAGAGAGATAATTACCCCGATAAAGATGAGACTTATTGATGTTATTGCTACTATAACCTATCTCTCATCTATAAAGAAGTAAAGACAAGTGGGAGTAACGCCATTGCATTACTCCACTTGCAAGTTTAAATAAGAGAATATATTTAAAAATTAAAAAAAAAAAAATTAGACACATTTGGAACTATTACAATTTAATTACCTCAACAATAAAATTAAAAAAATATATATTTTTTTATAGTAAAATAATATGCATGTTTTCTCAAAATTAATTTATAAGACCTATCCCCTTTTTTTTTTGTTATTGTAGAATTTTACAGAATTAATTTAATCAGATTTGTAACAAATTTAAGAATAATGATGATTTTTATGTCTCGCTAATATCTGCCTTGATGAGGGTCAAAAAACTATAAATAAATAATATACATTTGTTTTCAGTACTTTGTTGAATACTGAACAACTCTATATTTCTCAAAAGAGTAAATAATTTTTCTTATGTTTGAATTTGTCTGAAGACACATGCTAAAATTTTTTTCACACAGAAGTTAAGAAACATAAAATAATATCAAAGCAACTTAAAATTAGAACTCATAAATAAAAATAAAATTTCAAGAACTTTTTAATAATTTTTTTTTTTTTTAACTTTTGATTTTAAAATTATTCTCAATTTCTTTTTAAGATGTATACAGGCTATATGTGAAAAGACAATTCCTTTGAAAAAATTGTAAATGTTATGTTGATCAATTACTTTATATTCTAAAATTGTAGGTGTTTTGGGATAGTCGTCCATGATGAGTTCTACACCCACCTCTCCTACAATTTGTGGGTTTCATTGTGGGCTCACCCCAACTTGAAGTGGGTTGTTTCTCAGGTATACTACTAAAGTCATATTTCACTCTGTCACAGCTGTCAGTTGGAATAATACTAGTAATAAACAAAAAAAAAAAATCAAAACTTGAATATTTTGTTGACACAGATTTTTATCTTATCTTATTGTATGTCTGTAACGGTAACTGTTATTATAATAAAACATAGTCAAAATCAGTTTTTTAATTACTTCTTGATAATCCCAAAATTACAAAACTGATATAAGTTTAGATGAAAATTCTGATAAAGAGTTCTTCCCCAAAAAAAAAAAAAAATCTGAAAAAGAGAAAATCAATGCTTGACAAAAGGGCAATTGATAATGTCCACAAAACCAACACAATAGCATCCACAGAACACTTGAACTAGTAGACAACAGTTTCGAAATTGTTACAACAAACAATTTTACAAATTTTAGATTTTGTTATTTAGTGTTAAGAATGATTTACAATTAAAAAAAAAAAAATCCCACTAACTAATATAAACCTGAGGACTCACAAGGTAAAAACCGTTCTTAGTTTCAATATTAAGTTTTAGGGAAGCAACCTTAAAATTAGAATAAGTATAATACTACATATCCCAAAAATTCACCTACAAATTTTGTTCAAATAATATGATAAATTGATTTACAGCTATCATATTAATTTTGGATAATATATTGATGATGTGGTAATTATACATAAACTTATCAGATCATTTTAATAATAAATTTAACAAATTTTTGGATAATAAATACTTTTAAGACATATCATTGCCATCCGTACATGGATTGGTTCCACATTAACCTACCCAGTTGCATTTTGTCAAATTAAAGACCAATTTTGGTCCATGATGGTTGCTTTCAAAAGAAGAAATGTATGGTTTTTCTAATGGAAGCGTGTGCCATTTTAAAGCTCAAATCGTTGAGGTCGTAGCCACCAACATTGACATGCTTTTCACGAGAAAAATTAGAAACACATTAACTTCTTCTCTTATATAAATACATTATGTTACAGGTAACAATCAAAGAGCCTGGCCTGACCCCTCCCCTGTGCAAATTGCAAGCTTAGAGCTTGAGTCTCTCATGGCCTTGGCCTTTTTCTCCACCATTTTCAGCTGTTTCTCGGAGTCATCCCCATCGAAACGATACAAATGCAATGGGGATGTTTGTGTTCTCAAAAATGAGAAGAAATTAGGAGGAAAAGGTGCCAAGAACAAGTGAAATCAATAAGATGCATGCTTCATTTTTCAGCCTTCTGGTGAGACGTAGGTTACCAAGTTTTTGTGTAATTAGGTAGGGAAGATTGAATTAGCTGGATTACATTTGCATAAGAAGCCTTATGTGGCATAAAGGCTACGTAAAGGTAAGGGCAAGGGTTAGGATCGGATTAGATTCATCCTCTGGATCTAAACTCACACAAGGTTTGAAGGATCTTATGATACGTGACCATCATAATAATATTCGACGAAGATGTAAGTTTTCTTTTTCCAATTCGATAAAGAATCTACATTGGAGTCAAATCATAAGGGTCCAAAGTCTCTATTCATTTGTCATGCTAATCAATAGGAGAAAAGTATGGTAGGGAAGGGTCAGCTCAGGAGACTTCAACCTCTTATGTATGTAAATGTGATTTTGTAATATTGAAAATGTTGGTCATGTAAATTCCCTTCACACTTGTGATATATAAATAAATGTATCAAAATATTATTCAACAATTTTCTTCCTTTCTTTTTAAAAAAAAAAACAATATTAATTTAGTTGTTGCAGCTCCACCCTTAATATTGTTGTTCTGTTTATCATTTTAAGCGAGAAATTTCAGCATAGAATTTCAGACTGACAATTATTTTGAGAAAATAGCCCTAGAATAAAAAGGATCACAATTGTTCTTAAAAATTTTACAGAAAAGGATCACAATTGCAAAATTAGAAATCTCTTATTTTCAGAAAAGACAAATTTCAGAATTCTCCGTTAATGATTTGATGCAGATATTGCCACTGCTTTTGGCAGAATTTTTAACTAGGAATAAAATCACATTCCAACAAATGTAGCTAAACTTTAGCTAAACTTTAATGTGAGTTCAAAAACTAGCATCAAAATTTATTTCTTTTTTAAAGATCCTGTATATTGGAGATGATTCAAACATGAGATATATTAAGATTGAATCTAAAAACACTGCTAAGTTAATTACCACATAAAATGCTCTTTAACCAAAGCAACATTGGATGATAATACCTAGCGTCAAACTATTGAAGTGAACTTTTTTAGCACTTTTAATGTTTACAAATGTACTGGTCAAAAATTTTTAAGCCTAAAATGAAAGCCCGAAACTTATTGTAATAGATTGGCTCAGTATATCGATCGATCCAAGCTTATGGCCCAATGGATGTTACAAGAGAATAGTTAGCAACTTGATTATCCAACCCAAATAAGGTATATTTTCTTAAATGAGGATTGATTGTTCTTAATGCATAGAGTTTAAATCAATTGTAATCGACATGACATTAACCATGACATTTACTCTATAACCATTATGTCATTAACTATGACATTTACTCTGTCCAGTCTTCAAGTCAAGACTTCAATAGTTTTCCGTCCTACCCTTTCTCCGACATATCCTTTTTAGTCTGACAACGTTTTATAATTACTGCATTCTCTCTTACACTACGATCAATTTATTGACTTGAACATTGAAGTGTATTCTATTGACATCCCACCAGTGTCAAGATCATTCGCGTTCCCTTTATTTGATTTGTGCAAGACACAGATTGCTAGGTTTCAAAAAAGCAGACTGACGAAACCCATTCAAAGTCAATATACCGTAGAATTAATCCATTACAACAAACAAAGGTAATAATTTATGAACAAAGTAAGCCACTTATAACCCTTTGTAGCTGTTTGCTCGTGGCATTAAACCTTCGTTTACAAACTATAATTAACCAAAAAACTCATTTCTCTCTCTCTTTTTTTTTTTTTTTTTTTGAAATAACAAAATACTCATTTCAAAATTCAGTAGGGCAGTACAAGTTAACTAGCATTATTTTTTATGCTATATAACAAAAGGGGAAAACCCAACTTCCTAATATTAGATCACAAATTGCAACATCATTCTATAAAGCTAACATCAGCAAGAACTTACATGAAAATAATAAATATTTTTAATATCAGTGGCTGGTCAGACAAGATTTTATATACGTATGCATATACTTTCCTTGGCCATAATCATCTACCAAAGAGCACAACTCTCATGAAAAGAGGAATTTCCCACTTGTGAGAGTTTTCAACTTCACATTCACATGCACACAAACAGCGAAATGGCAGCAGAATAAGTTCAAGAAGTTGAATTATGGATGCAATTACTTCAGAGGCATCAAATACAACCAAATTCTAGTACACCTGTAACATATGTACATCAACTAGGTTTTTAATTTTACATGTAATTCATCTAATTAACTTCTAATCAATTGACAATAATCGCGAAACAATTATCCAACGACTGCCTCTGCTCATAACTCTTCCAAGAATCTAGCTCCCCAGAACTCTATAGAGATGCCATACCATGTTTTGAAGTCAGTAATTCTTGTTAGGATAAAACGACAGAAAATTGAAAGCTCTGATTCAAAATTATCCTCTCCCAAGTTTTCCCAAAACCATCGAATATTGTTCGACAAAGATGCCTCGTGACATCCTGACTTATTTCTTCAAATAACAAGATTAAAATTTCAATCTGAGTTCTGTCACAGGCCTTATAAGTCAAAATGTAACATTCTCACCTCTCTTGCAAGGCATTGGAGACAAACACATTTGTATCCAAGAATTTTTTTTTTTTTTTTACCTTGTGAGTCTTTTCCTTGAATCCTCAATAATGTCATCCATATTCAAAGCTGCAAGGCCAAGTCTGGCTGCTGAGAGTCAACCAGAACATTTGAAGATTGTTTTACGGGTGATCCAGGAGACTGGAAACTGATATTCAAGTCCGGAGGAAGTGTTTCCTGCTTCTGCCTTGGCTGGGTATGCGGACTAAGACCTCGCCAAGGCGACTGCATCTGGAACCTAGACAAGTCAGTTGCTACAAAATGAGGGAAAACCATGGGCGGTCTATTAAGGAACTGCGCTTCGTTCATGGGACGGACAGGTTGTGGCACAAATGCCTGAGGTGGGAAATTGTTCTTATCAGGCTGAAACTGCATTCCTACGGAAAGGGGAAATTCACCGCGCACTCTTGACATTTGAGGATGCAATTCCCGAGCTGGGTTGTATAATGACTCTGCAGAAATCTGATTTTTGGGTGAGCTGGAATTTTCATTCGCTTGTTTAACCCCTCCAGCTCCTATGGACATCCATGCACGGGCAGCAGCTTGCGTAGCATTGGTAGAATCATCTCTTCTTACAGATGGTACTGATGGCATTGCTGGCGGAGTGTTAATCGAGGATTGATTGGATGAATTTTGTTGCCTCTGAGCTTTCTCATTCAACATTTTCATCAATTGAACCGGATCTGCAAGGCCCTGGTGGTCCTGTACATGAGGGAAGTATGTTGCTGCCCTGGCCATTGGATTCCCTGCATTATCAGAAGATGGACTTATCATTCCAGTAGTACCGCTGTTACTTGTCACTTTTCCATTGGGCAACCCTCCGCTAGTAACACCATTATTTGTCAGCTGCTTTGGGGGTAACGGCTGCAGAAGATTCTTTTTCCTTGACATCATTTCACTTGACCTAGAAGCTGCTGCTTCTAATTTGATTGTAGACTGTTTTCCAGCAACAAGATTACCATTATTTTGGCTGGCTGAGGGGGGCAAGTTCAGTTCAACTTGTTTTAAAACTTTATTCTCAGGCTCGGCAAAGGTCTTAGAAAATGGATTTTGCTGTTGGTTAACAACGCTAACAGGAGTAAAGGGTTTTGTTCCAGTAGAAGCAAACGAAGACTTTCCTTCCGAGGTGGACCCATTAACACTAACAGAAGTAAAGGGTTTTGTTCCGGCAGAAGAAGCAAACGGTGACTTCCCTTCCAAGGCGGACCCATTAACTGGACGAAACAAAGATGCATTCCCTTCAGAAATAGGCCGACCAACAGCCGACACCTTAACAGGAGCAGGGGCCTTAAAAGCTATATCATCTTTCTGCACATTGGCAGCAGTCTGTAACTTTGAAAATAGGGCAGATTCTTTTTGTGCACGTGACTCAAGCATCAAAACGGGGGTCGGAAGCGGCTCATATTCTCCGACCCATCCACGACCAAATTTGTATCCTGGAGGCAGTGCTTGCTCAATCCTCTGGGAGGCAACTTTCCAAGCAACAGGACCAAGACTTGCTGCAAAGCGAGCCAGACTCCTAGCATAGGAATATTCTGCATGAAGACCAACCTGATTCAAAATGAAAAAAAAAAAAAGAAAAATTATCAAAAATTACAGGCAACAAATACTTGAGAAAATAGTTTCTTTGTAACATACAGCAACCAGCTGCTTGATTTCACTCTCAAAGGTTGTAAAAATTGACTCTGATCGAACCACAGGTTGATTGGATATATTATAAGTTGCACGACGATTCTCATCCATCACAACTGGCTTCCTCCCCAATTTCGATAGTAGGCCCTTCCCTGCAATACAAATAATTAGAAGGAAAATAACACAGTTATGAGGAATTACAACCATGCAATCCCACTCTGAGCTAAGGTAACTAAAAGCAACCTCTACTACAACAATGTATTGGCTTCAAAAAACTTGGAAAACTTCTAGAATCTAGTTCAAGGCACATAACAGGGACTTCCCTTCACCCAAGAACTGATGGCAAAAACTACGTAATTTCATACACACCTCTGAGCTTAAGGTGATGATATATCAAAATAAAATCCCTTCAATTAGCGTACCTGATGATAAGTCTTCCAACTTCTCTTGATTATCAACCATGGAAGAGTTACCCTCTACAAGCCCATCAGTATAGCTTGGCCTCTCACAACCACCAGCATGGGTTGCAACAGAACCGTTCTGCATATCTCCAGCAGTGGCAAGAGTGGCACCTGATGAGAAGTCAGAACCAACAGGTTCCTGTATGGTCCGGCTGAAAGGCTTCTTTGTTTGCTTCTTTGCCAAAAAGTTAGATTTCACCTTTTGTTCCAACTTAAGGTCTTTTTCTAACTTGTGCTCCTTCTCTAACTTCAGCTCTTTCTCTGGCTTGGCCTCTTTCTCAGCACGCTCAATGCCAACCCTTAACCTATGGAATTTTTTTGTTGCCAACTCTTGAATGGCTCGTGCCTTCACAAAATAATTGGATTGTTGGATCAACAAGCAAAAGAAATATAAAAAACAATAATTGAAGAAGAAAAATAACACAGAGCATTATACCTGTTTATGGTATACGGTATCTGGCGCATTATATTGCATAGCATTTGAACATATAAGAAAAACATCACTCTGCATCAAAGAAAACCAGTTTTACAAATCAAAACATGTTAAAAATAACGTACACAAAAGAAAAAGATTTTTCTAACCAAAGAAATGACACATCAGACACATGTTCTAGAACTCCACTAACAAGCAACTAGTCTTTGAGACACTAATTGTTGAGGTCCCCCACATAAGCACCAATAATTACTGGATGAAAATTTCTCATTTACAGGCAGAAATAACCATGACCATGTTAAGTACAGCAACATTCTCTGCATGCTACCATATTCTCAAAGTGGAAAAGAAGGCTACAGGGATGAACATAACAAGAACAAAGTAAAGGTGGTCCCAAAAGCAATTAGTGCAGTTCAGGAACACATGTTATTAGTATGTACAAATTCCAATTTATTAAACTAGGTCACCAATGACCAGAGCCCACCAGCTCTGAAGCAAGCATTGGTGTCCAAAATTAATCAAGTGTAACTACAAAAAGCAGTGAAGACCTGCAAACAGCCAAAACACTTCACCAAGAAGGTCCCACTTTGTACATTAAAATAAGTGTTAATCGATTATTTGCATTTACATCTACTTTAAAAATTTACTCTAATCGGCCTAACCCATTTAACAGCAAATGCAGATACATCCAATCATTGCACTGAATAAGAGGTCAATATTTAACATAATCTGGATATTCTCAATTATCCCCCACATAATTTCTGGTCGATACCATAGTGCCAATAATCATTAAATCTTTACATAACAAATTTAGATCAAATCCATGTTCAACTCCCACTGCTCTGTCTAAATATGCATATGTCCTTGCCCATAAGTCATAAAAAAAATAGTAGAAACAATGCATTACTAGGAAAAAGCACTGAAAAATACTAAAATGAAATAACACCAGTTTGACATGTGGAAATTGTAATGGCACAAGTAACGTGTATGTACAGTGATGAGATCAACATACTTCAAAAGGGATAATAAGCTTAAAGCTCTGACGAACTAAAAATACTAAGTCAATGTTCCACTAAAACAGCCTTTACTAGACACTGCACCAGAATAAAATTAGCAAAACATGAGGCTCCAAGAATCCAATGACCACCACTATGTGTTCACTATCAACAGATTGCACCAAGTTGATATTCCCCAGCTAGCTAGGCACCATTAGTGCCAATACATACAGCTGGCAACTCTAGTCCGATGCTTATATAAGCAGAGGTACTAAATTAAACAAACAAAGGTGTCTCCAAAGGATCATCCATGAGGGTTTCAATCAACCGAAAATGCCCAACAGACCCCCCATTCAAACTCCTACACCAACAAATGAGAAGTAAGAATACCAACCTCAAATTGCTCCAACGTAGCATAAGTTCCATTTCCCAGCTTCTTCCTCACCGTGGCAAAGTCCATTGGATGCTCAATCACATCATGATAGTCCGGAAGCTACAAAAACAACCACCACTTTCAATCTTTAAAAACAAGTAACATCTTCCAAAAACCAAACCAACATTCATTAAATCAAACCCCACACACCTCCTCAGGATCAACCGGCTCTGCATACACACCATACGTATCCTTCCTGCCCAAAATTCAAACCCAATACAACAATAAGCAAAACCCCCTATCATCACGACACACACACAAACAAACAAACCAACAAACAAACAAATCACCCACTTTTGTAATTTGTCGAGAATCAACTCCAACGCCTTCTTCTCAGGCAACGGAACCGCAGCCGGATTATGTCCATCCACAATCCTCATCGGCGTCCCTAATCAACAAATTCAACAAAACCCCCACATCAAATTCAACCACCACAAAATCAAAACCGAAAAACAAAACTCAAAACTTTCAAAAACCAAAAAACAAACCTGGACCCGAGTCCTGCACTTTGGCCTCCATTTTTCTCCCCTGTTAAGAAACCAATGAACACACAACAACAACATATGTCACAGAGAGAGAGAGAGAGAGGACAGAGACAGTGACAGTGACAGTGACAGTTAAAGCAGACAATTACGTAAGTACACAAAACATATATATAGAGACACATATAGATATATAGATAGACAAAGAGAGTTGGGTAGTGAGAGAGAGAGAGAGAGAGAGAGAGAGAGAAAGTAGGAGAGAGCGTGATCAGATTCTGTTGTTAGTTTTTGACAGTTGACCCAACCGTTAAAATCTCTCACTCTCTCTCTCTCTCTCAAAAAATCCAACCCGACACAACACAACATATATATGTAAGGAAAAAAAGCATCCTCAATAAACCTCCTAGATTGTTGTTGTTGTTGTTGTTGTTTCAAACTCTCTCTCTATATATACATTTTTACAGCTTCTCTCTCTAAAAATGAAAAAACGATATGATTTTTAGATCTAACAAAGTACCTCGTCGTCATAATTATCGTCTTCTTCGCTTTCGGTGGCGTCGGCACCGTTGATTCTTCTCTTCTTGAGCGGCTTGTCTTCGTCGTCGTCTTCTTCGTCGTCGGAGGACTGGCGGTGGTGGTGGTGGTGGTTGTCGTCGGAGGACGCGTGGTAGGCACGCGCGGATGAGCGCGAGCGCGAGCGAGAAGGAGGTTCGGCCGAGTCGTGGCTGTTGTTGAGCTTGAGGACGAGCTTCAGCTTCTTCTCGCGCCGCCTCTCCTGGTCCTCGTCGTCGTCGGCGTTGTTGTTGCTGTTGGCGGCGGCGGCTGAGAGGTGGTCATCGTCGTCGTCGTCGAAGTAGTCCTCGTAGTAGTCGATGTCGTAGCGCACATTCCGTCGGCGGAGGCTCCGTCGGACCTCCGATTCCGTCTCCGGCGCCGGCGATATCGGTCGCCGAGCTAGATCCGCCTTCGATGGCCTCCCTTTCTTCTTCCTCTTCACGATCTGGCCCATCCCAGTCCTCTCTCTCTCTCTACAGCTTTCTCTCTCTATAAAAAAAAACAAAAAAAAACACACACACACACACCTCTCACTCTCTCTGCGTCTCTCTCTCTCTCTCTCTCTCTCTCTTGCTTTGCTGGTGGTAGGCTTGGCTTTTTCGAGTGAGTGAGTGAGAGAGAGAGAGAGAAGTGCTTTCCTGAGAACCGAACCTGGCTCCGAGCCTCCCTCAGCTTCGGGGGTGGTCACTCAATAAAATGATTGATTTTTTTTGTTTTATAAAAAAACGGCGTTAACAATATTTGACGGCGTTTGCTGCTGCCCGCTGCCCGACCAGGGTTTGCGTGTCCCATTCTCTGTTGCCCGTTCGGTCACGTCATCTTCCTTTTTCGCTTTCAACACCAGGCTTTTGGCGCGTGTCGCCACGCTCTATACATTTCTTAATGTGGGGGGTTAGCGAGCGAGCAATAACTAGTGGATGTGGGGTGGGCCAACATAGCGATTACCGTGAGTTTAATTTTGGTCTCTGACACATTAAACTTGAGTTAATTAATTCTAAGATAGTCAATTATAGTAATCATCATTGACGTTTTTGCTTTGTTTCAAGCAAGTGAAACAATTGCTAGTGTTGATTGGAGGAAATTTGAGCCCATTTTAGTCTATTTCTTCACATCATAACATAAATGAAACAAAGTTATATTAACAAAGCTACCTTTTATAGCTTGCATTTTTCTAAAAAAAAAAAGTTATGACTATAACTTTTTATGTGATCATTTAATAAAATATCACATATAAACACCATTTCAATACCTTTTTTAAGATTGATCTTTTTATATTTGATAGATTTTAACTTAATTAGTGCATCATTTAAAAAAATACTTCTACATTTCTAGTTATATTATTTATATACTAATATGTGGTGAAATGAGGAAAAATTTTAAGTAATAAATTTTGTAATTTTTAAAATAATAATAATAATACGAAGGCTACACTACAATTCATAAATTAGTAGATTGTCTAGAAAACATTATTATTTTAATAATTGAGCTAGACCCATATAATAATGTAGGTTGATAGAGTTGTTGCATTAAAATTTTTTCCCTTGTCAATACACTAATCGAAGATAAATTGTTCATGTAGTCATAACATTGAACCATCACAAAAATGGCATCTATACATTAATCAAAGTGATTACAAGGTCATCATATTTCCTACGAAATAAACATTTTTAAGATTACTTGTTATTGAAATCCTTCGCACGACATAGTTGAGTAAAGTACTTAGCTGTTCCCACGCGCTTCAAAGCGAGTGAGGATATCAATTAAAGAAATATAATTCAAAGAGGTTTGAAAGAGACCGCCCTGGCTTACATTTCCAAACTCTAGACTTTGACCAAATTAACCATTGAAAATGGCTTCTTAAGCGGTTGCTACTGGGGCGGATTAGTCATTTCGCTCTACCTTTTCTGATTTGTTTTTCGCTCTATTTTTAAAAACTTTTCGGTGGGGCGCGTTCTCACACGCATCAGTCACCTCAGTCGTAAAGGGAAAAGAAGGGTGTGTTTGGTGTGGCTTCTTTACAGCTTCTTTTATTTCAAGTAGTGCTTTTTAACTATTTGTTATTGGCTGAAGAACTTGAGGGGTTTTTTTTTTTTTTTTTTTTTTTTAAATAATGTTGTCAAAGCTCTTTTATGTATACGTGGCCAGCTGAAAGTTTAGGCGGTCTTCTTTGACAAGGTTGTTTGAATTCTTTTAATATATAAATTATTTTAAATATCCTAATTATATTTTGTAAATTTTATGTTTGGTATGGCTTTCTTTTTTTTTTTTTTTAAAGAAGGTGTAGCTTTTCTATTTATCAAAAGAGTATTCTTCAATTTCAAAAGTTTTTTTTTTTCAATTCTTTTTGTTCATTTGGTGGCTACTCCAATAAAACTTTATACAATTAACAAAAAAGTAATTTTTCATTTACAAGAAAAATTGAAATTATAGATTATTCTATATAATTTTTTAAACATTTTTAAAACCTTAAAATAATAAAAATATACTCAAATATTTTATTAATTTTTATACCACACCTTTTCCAAGTAAATAAATCTATTAATCATAATTTTTTTTCTATTTTCGATTAATTATCTATATAAAAGTTTTATCAAAATTAAATAACGAAATGTTCATTTTTTTTAAAAAACACTCTATCATCAGAAGCTCTTCTAAACTTGTCTTAGAGAATGCTTGGTATGAGGTCTTTACAAATTTTCTAGTATTAAAAGCTCATTTAAATGACTATTCATTGATCGATATAATTTAAAAATAGTTTTTAAAACATTAAAAAGGCCATTTTGAGTCTACCAAGAGGAGCTCAACTATTAGACTTTTCTAATAAGCTCATTTTAGACTTATCTCAAAAGCAAAAAAATTGTATTTTATAAATTTCAACATATCCCTTTACAAAGCAAAATTCAGTTTTAATCTCAAGCACCTCTAATAATTTTTTTTAACCATGTATTAATTTAAAAATATATCTATATTTAACAATTAAACAACATTAACTCTTTTGATTAAAAATTCTAGTTATGTAGAAAAACCTATCTTAGAAATCTATTTGTAAAATATATGTAAAATGGGATTGGTGAAACGGTAAAATACTGTCCTCACCCATGCAATCTTAAGATCATAGATTTAAGTGTGTCTCTTATTAATATATGAGTTTTTTTTTCACTTTTTATAATTGATTCCTTCCATTATTAAAAGTTAATCTTTAAACCGTATTGTAATATCTATAAGGATGGGCTCGGATTGTACTCTGGTCCCAACATACAAAAAAAAAAAATCTACCTGTAAAATCCCTATTCGAAAAAACAAACCAAACACTCTCTCAAGAAGTGGTGAACAGGGAATCCGAAAAGCATTTCAAAAGCGGAGCGCGTGGGAAAGCCAAAACGCTCCTGAAATTCAGCTTCAAACGGGTGGGACGGGTCCCACAAAAACGTGGGCCTGGTCACGTAGAGGTGAGGAACGTGGGGGCCACAGAGAGGAAAAAAAAAAAAGTGGGGTCCAGAGAGTAGGTGATGGAAATCATGATGCTTCAATCAACGAACCCAAATCAATAGTCAGCATAAAACGTGTTTCAAGATCAGACAACTGGTGCGAATCAATGCTGGCCGTTGGATTCCCTCTGATCAGATAGCCAACCGAAGCTGCGACCAAACCTTTCGTACCTTTTTTTTTCTCTGGTGGTGGGCCCTATTAAAAGTTTTTTACTTTTATTTATTTATTTTTGTTTTTAATTTTTCAAAGTTTTGAGTCATTGGCTGAGTCGCATATCAGCCCATTGAGAAAATGTGATTCGTTGCTTTTTGTTTTTTGTTTTTTATTTTTTTAACCAACAAAAAGTATAATCCAGACTAATTGCGATGTAACTTTGAGATACGATCCGACTATAAGGTTATGAGAGATAATAACCTACTTACATGGAAGGGCAACCTAGATGGGTGAGTGGAAAATGCTCATATAAAAGAATCTTGACGAGAGTAAAAGTTGAATGCATTATGAATAGACTGTGACTTATTACCATGTTACAGTAACTTTCTCAAATGTAATTGGTTGTATAATTTTGATTTTTCATTATTTCCAATTCAATCGATTAGGTCTTCAATTCACTATACTAAACCATAAAGAATAAAGAATGGATTAATTATAATTTGGTTTGAGAGATTCATGATTAAATAAGTTAAAAATAAACAATAAAATTTTGGATTTTTTTTTTCATATTAATTTGAAATTTTAATATAAATTTATGATTCACTATTAGTTTTGCTTTTTTAATAATTTAATGATGAAACTGAATAAATGAATTTAATGTACACAATGGTTTTTAGATTATAAATAAATTGATAAATAAATATTAACTTCATAAATTTAATCAAATTTTTTAATTGATTAAATTTGACTCTTTTTGTTATAATAAATAATGATAAGCGAAATTTTTAAATAAAAAATAATTCAATTTTATTAGTCTTTCTTTTTATGGAAGTTCAATTTTATTAGTTAGTACCCGTTTTTAATGCACCATTATAGAAGAGAAGGTAGAGCACACATAAATTCAAACAAAATGTTTGATGAGTAATAAATAGGACTTTATTTATGAGTTTAGACATTAAAGTTACGTATCTAAACTTAAAAATTTATGAGTTTAGACATTAAAGTTACGTATCTAAATTTATAAGAGATAATCCTAAAAATTCTATTATAGTCTATAAAAATATCAATTTTATCACATATAGTTTTATTTTTATCCAAATAACCTTTGACGTTAAAAAAAAACACACTTAAAATACTTTTTGGAAGCGTGTAAAATAACGACAATACTCTTGATGATCACAAATTGATTGATGAAGTTATAAAGGGTAAAATAAACATTTTCTATTAATTTTTTAACATCAAAATAGAATTTTAGATAAAAAAAAAAAAAATCATACGTGATGAAATAGATATTTTTGCAAAACACAATGGGTTTTTGGGGATTATCCCAACTTATAATGTTAGGGTATTTATTACTTACAATGTTATTACTCATCTACTATGACAAATAGTTTGATGAGTAATAAATATGGCTTTACTTACAATGTTAGGGTCATTTAACTCGTATCTTAAAGAATACTTATGAATAAAAATTAATGTAAAATTTCGATTTAATTGTGAAATTTTTTCATAAGCATCTTTTAAGATACAAGTTAAATGATCCTAACATTATAGGTATCTAAAATTCAATTTAATTTTTTTCTAATAATATAATTAAATCAAAATTTAAAGAAATGAGATGTGATTTGAGTTCGCAACCTTTGTTAGTTATCATCAAATTTAAAAGGTTAAGTTGATAGGAAAAAATCCAACTATAATATTTAAAACTTGAAGTTGATACATGATATGCCCTCTCACATGTACTGCAAATAGATAACATATGTCGGACACATGCTAAACGTCTATTGTCGTATAATATATGTAACAATAATTCGAGATGAAGAGGGAAAAAAAAGGTTTAAACCAAAAACCTTTAAACTCTGATATCAAATTAATTCCTATTAGACTAAAAAATTTAAGTTGATAGGAAATAGTTCAATTATAGTATTTAAGATTTGAGGTTGACATATGACAATCTCTTAATTATTTGAAATTAATATTAGGACAACTTCATAACGTGACATAAAATTCAACTTTAATTAACTGAGAAACAAAATCAAGACTCGATGATTATAGAAAAACCAGAGGAAATGTTGAATAGTGGTGTGGTACAAATAAAGTAGTGTAAGAAACAAGAGAAAAGAACACAAAGTCCTAACATATTAAGGAATCTAGAGGGGGCCAAAGGCAACTACACTTGTCTACTAGCAAGTGTCCGAATCACATGGCTCTAGATGCTGATTCGGGCGGTTCGGTTTGGGGGCTTGCACAAAATTTGAACACACTTTGTATTTTAATTAGTGATGGAGATTCCCATTCCAATTTGGATTCAGTATTTTTCTCCACTCTTGTCAATGAGTTGTTGTTTCAACAGATTGACATGTGAATAAATATCAATTGTAATATGTTTCATTTGTTACAACTATTTATCCTTTTTTTTTCATCAAAGAGCAAATAATATTCACCACAAATGGGATTTAAAGAATGTCAATATTTGCTAGGATTAATCACTACATAAACAGTTTAAATATCTATGTTTTATTTCTACCTTAGTGAGATAAAACTATTGAGACATAACATTAAATGAGCATGGTAAGCCTTATTATTGAAGTTGATGGAGAGAATGCACGCTAATTGAGCTTAGAATGAATGTGTAGTTACCATACACAATTGAGTTAACATGTATTTGGTAGAGCTTGTTTGCCGGTCAAAATAACTTTTCTTTTTTTAAAAAAAAAAATCTTAAAAGGTTTTTTCAATTTATTTTATGTTGTATAGTTACAATCAAGTCGTATTAGCAGGTAAAATTGAATGCATCGGTATCCGTCTTATCAACATTGAGCACATTTACTGATGATAAGAAGTTTCTCGTCTTCATCATTCTCTGTTAAAATTTCGAGCCTCCTTAAAAGGTCCCACCATTTTTTTTTATCGGTTATGAGTATTGAATAATATAGAAAATTTATGTTTGGTCAACAATAATAGCTTGACATTATCATAGATGCTAAGGATCTAATTAAATACGGAAATTGTCCTACTATTTAACTCGGCCATTTGAATTAGGTTTGGTGTGTTTGGACCGCACATGACATATATATATTGATAAAAGAAAACAATTATGGAAACTTAATATTTCTTGATCTCTTGTAAGTAAATCATGAATTAAATAATTATAAAAATCATAACTTTCCAAATAATAATAACAATCATAATCATAATTAATATAAAAATATATAAAAATATTTAATTAAATTTATTAAGATCCATCCATATACGAATGTTTGTCCTTACAATCTATTCTAACTCCTTTGAATGTAAATAAAAAAAAAAAAAAAAAAAAAAAAAAAAAAAAAAAACCTCCTTTGAATGTATATCAAATCTTCTCTAACGTATCAGTTAAATTTAAGTTTTATGTTATGAATTAAATCATTAATATCTATAAAAATTGAACCTTTTCTTTTCTTAAAAGAAACCATTTGCATAGTTAGACATGATTGTAAATGATGGTAGATTCCAAGTTAACAAGAATAAAATTGATTGGTCACCGAGTTCACCAATTGTCACCTACAAAAATCATTGGGAGGCTTCACCTACAAAAATCATTGGGAGGCTTTCACTTGCGGTCCAAATCAAACAAGAAAATTCTAAAAATTTGTATTTAACCTCTCAAATAAATTATTTTCATCTTAAACCCAAGTTTATCAAATTACTCTCAAATCAAAATTTTTAAAACATGAAATTTAAACCGAATATTAGATTTTATGAGGCCACAAAACCCGAATTGGACCTGATGGCCACAAAACTCGAAATCGAGTTTTATGGGATCAGGTTTTGTGAGACTATAAAATCCGAAATCAGGTTTTGTGGTCCCACAAAACCCGGTAAATTAGGTCGTCGTCTTTATTACTGCATCTCACGGAAAACGTCTATTTTCAAGCTAAATCCAACTAAATCAAGTCAAATCTAATTCTAAATATCAATACCTTACATTCAAAATACAAAAACTCAAAAAATTACCAAAAGAACTCAAAAAATCCCAACAAAACTCAAACAATCAATAAAAAAAATCAAAAATCTCATACTATGAACAATGGAAGAGGAGAATAACATATGCATGAGCAATTGGATAATTTAGGTATAGGCTACAATTAATTTGTTTGAGAGATTAAAAACGAATTTTTATTAAAAAAACATGAGTAAAAATGAAGTTTCCTTTTCTAGAATTGTCATTTTTTGTAATTTCCACAATTTTTTCATAATTGGAAATTATGCCATTAACATTAATAACATTGCCTATTGATTAATAATGGAAAAGTTTAAATCAAAACTTACGTTCATGATAAGTCTTGATCACCTTTAAAAACTTGAAAGTTTAAGATTGTATCAACATGACACTATCATCTCTTAGTATACTAATTATGTACTTTACTCACCAAAGTGGTAGAGTTTCGAATTTTACCAAAAATATTTTACAAGTTTATAAAAGCAGTTTTCTCTGTCTATTGTATGAGTAATTATCTTTTGATTATGAGAGTGGATATTTAACTATACAAGTAATGATTGATCTGTACAGGTTTCGATAGATCTTTGTTTCATCTCATATTAATCCTAAAACAAAGTTGGAGCAATATAAACACTTTGATTAAGATGGTCACTTCATTAATTAAAGATGATATAAAAATATATCTTTATCGACAAATAAATATATAGGGTTTCTCATTGACATCAATATGATTGGCAGCTAACTCCTTGTGATGTTGATAGACAAGTGCTTTATTAAACCGTATTACAAATTCCGCAAGTGAATCTTTCTTACACACATACTTCTTAAAAAATGCACGACAACTTTCAGCTCTTTGACTATTTAACATTCCAACTCAGAAAACATGATTCATATATGTAGGAACCCACTGTGAGCAAATTTCATATATCAATTGAAGCAATCCATTCTCATTCAACTGACTTTTTACAATGATCTCTTTCCACCTTGAATGAAACTCTTCTCCACTACAAGATTCCCAAATGCATTTTTGGAAATCTTTATAGTACTCTCTACAAATCAATGCATTCAACTTTTCTAAAAACTTATTTAAGATATGCCAACTACAGTATCAACGGAATGCATCTGGAAAACATTTGAAAATAGCCTTTGTCATTGCTGGGTCTTGATCAGTAACGATCATTTTTGGAGGACCACTAGGCATTGCTTTCTTAAACTGCTCAAGTAACCAAACAAAATAATCAGTAGTCTCACCATCTAGGAAAGAACAAGCAAAGACTATTGTTTGACCGTGGTTGTTTGACCCCCAATGATGGTGCAAATACCATACTGTATCGATTAGTATTGTACGTGGTATCAAGAACAACAACATTACCGAAATGTTTGTAAGCTCGTCTACATACCGCATCAGTCCAAAAGCAATGAGTGATACGATCTTCATCGCATGCCTTTATATCAAAATAAAAAGGCTGAGTTTTTTCTCGTGCTCTGATGTAAAATGCTCAAACAATAAATCAGCATCATTTCCTTTTATCTCTTTATGCAATTTGCTCTCATAATTATAAATATCCTTTCCTGTACATCCAAGACTTTTCACACTCCCTGCTTGCAATTCAAAAATACTAATTTATTGATGTAAGAGTACATTTGCTTATGTCAATTGTTGGGACAAAGACCTTTGAGCATCTAACATTTTCCTCCGAGACCTTAACAAATGGACTTTTTGAGGCGCTGCCAATGAGTGATTGTGACCCTCAACAAATATACTTACTCTATATGTACCAATTTTTGACCACACAACAATAAGCTTTGCACCACAACCCTCTCGAATAATTCCCTTACGCCTCTTTTTTTCTTGGAAAAATTCTGAAACACCGCCTAACTTTCGATAGATTATCCATTTTCTCCCATATAATTTTATTTTTATCCATTTTCCCCCATTCCGTCACTCTGTCAACTGAAAAGTAAAACTGACATGTGTAGAGGATAAAAAGACCAAATTACCCCTGACATGATTTTTTAAAAATAAAAACACACTAAATTAAAAAAATATATAATTATAAAAAATGGAGATTCAGATTAGATCTTCATAGCTATGAAAAAATGGAGATTCAGATTGGATCTTCACAACCATGAAAAAAAAAAAGCCAATCAACAGAAAAAAAAAAAAAAAAAAAGTTTTTGGATCCCCTCTCTCTCCCCTCTTTCTTCTCTCTCCCTATTTCTGGTTTTCCAGGCTAGAAAACCCAGATTTCTCATTATTCAGTCTCTTATAATTATCAATCTCTCACAATCATCACCAAACATCATAAAACAAAAAAAACCAATCAACAGAAGGAAAAAAAAAAAAAGCCATTGGTCTTCACTGTTGGAGACCTAACCACCTGAGTCTTCTACGATGGAGAACCATTGGGTCTCCATGATCGGAGACCCAGTTCTGGGTCTCACGATTAGAGACCCAGTGCTGGGTCTCCGATGGTGGAGACCTATGTTCTTGGTAGGGATGACAACAGATCGGATCAGATCGGGTTTGTTCCTTACTAAATCCGACCCAAAAATTTTGAACGGTGCCCCAAATCCGACCCATGCCTTAAACGGATCGCTACTTTTCGCTTCAAACCTAAACCCAATTGGAGGGATTTTCTCTTAACCCAACCAATTAACCCGATTTAGTTTTTAACTAAATGATATAATTAATATAAAAAAACTAATATACAAATAAAAAAGAGACAAATTAGTTATGATATCTATGATAATTCTAAAAGAATTCCAAATTCATATAAAAACTTTGACAGTTAGGAGTGCAAGATTTGGACACCATGTAATAAGTTTCTTTAATATATCATGTAAATTTAAAATTTTTTTATGTTTATATATAAACCGGGTTATCGAATCGGATCGGGGCAAAAAAGCTTGCTTCAAACTTGATTTGAAATTTTTGAGGGTTGCTCTAAACCCGATCCATGCCCCAAATGAATTACTACTTTTCATCCCAAACCCACTTCGAATAGACCGGATTTGGAGGGGTTTGGATTGGATAGAGTATTTTTGTCATCCCTAGTTTTGGACCTCTACGATTGAAGATCTAGAATTGGGTCTTCAATCGTGGAGACCCAGTTTTGGGTCTACGATAGTAATTGTGTCTCTATAGAGAGTCGAACTAGGTCTTCACCATGCTGTCACCTGTCCAATCATACCGCCGCCGTTGAACACATTTACAAATCTTGCCGAAGATGGAGAGAGAAAGAGCCAGAGAGATAGAGAGAAATGGAGAGAAAAAAAAGTCTTATATATTATTTTTAAATAAAAATATCTTATTTTAATATTATTTATTTTATTTTTTAATTTTTATTAATATTTTCATTAAATTTCCTTTTTCACCCCTTAGTCAAATGATCAATTTTATCAACCTAACAGAATCTGTTACCGTTAGGAGTATTATCGTCATTTTATATGCTTTCAAGGGCTATTTTGGGCGTTTTCTTCAAAGTTAGGTGGTGTTTTTGATAAAAACAAAACCATATGAGGAAAAATGGATAATCTATCAAAAGTCAGGGGGGTTTTGGGATTATCCATTTTTTCTTTCATGACACCTTTTGATGACTATCCTTCTTTAAATCACCCATATTCTTTCTTATAAATTTCATTAGTCTCTTTAGCCTTCTTACTCCTAATACTAAAACCAGCCTCCTCTGCATAATTGTTGTAAAAGACATGTTCTTCATCAATGAAAGCGAACTCTTGGCCTAAAGTTAGCTTGCAATTCGGTTTCACTTGAGATAAGTATACAGTTGAATTGGAACCCCATAATCGTTCATTAAGTTGTTCAGAGCGATCCCCTATTTCATCGTTTATATTTCCCGTCTACAAATTTAAAAAATAAAAATAAAAACTAAATAATAATAGGAAAAAAATGAAACCAAGGTACTCAGAAGGGTGACTTGTGAGTTCTCTATCAAGGATGAAACAAAAAAAACACACACACACGCATAGAATAAAATAGGAAAATCAGTAACAGAAGAAACAAAAACAAAAACATCAAGTATATTTAGTTTTACAGGAAATGTACATGCCGATTTTTAATATTTTGTTGAAAAAAATTGTTTTAAGGTAAACAGAACGTAATAATAACCACAATAGAAGCAACATGTGAAAAAATAAAATATGATAATATAAATAGGTGCTATTTATCAAACAACTTTGAAAATTTCAGTTCATAGAACGGTCCAGTACTCTATTCGGATGTGTCTTCCAGTGAAGCGCATAAAGCGCATAGTCACGTTGGTCGATGCCTATGTCAGTATAAAATCAAGCAGACACTGATCCGATGAGTAACGACATACCAACCACCACCCACTCATGGCCAATTATTTCTTTATACAATGACAATGTTGTACCAACTAATGGTGTTTGTCTTTATTTGTCAATGCTATGGCCACTAAAAATTGTTGCAAGCTTGAAACATATAAAACCAGAAATCTTCATATGAAACACAGTCCACTCAAATAAAAGGTTTTAAATACAGGTCGCAACGTGTGTCTGAGAATAAGAACACAACAATCAAGCATTGAAACAAAGGTAAACCTGTATTTCAGAAAAATATGTCAGTAACCGGTGGAGAAAAGAGGGCTGAGACAAAAATTGAAAAAATATATTAGTCCGTCCCTCATTTTCTGTATCTGAGAATAAGAACACAACAATCAAGTGTTGAAACAAACACAAATCTGTATGAATAAAAAAAAGAGGGCTGAGGTTGAAACCAGAGAGAAACCGATGGAAGAAGGAGATAGAATGTTAATTTAGGAGCTGAGGTTGAAACCAAAGCAATCGTTTTAATTTATAAGAAAGAGAGAGAATGTTAACAGGCTGAAACCAGAGAGCTACCGGTGGAGGAAAGAGAAAGAATCTTAAGATTTTCCGAATTCGGATTTTTATTAATATAATCTCTTATTTACTTTTTTCGTTTCCCTTAATCTCAACCATTAAATTTAATAAATGGTCAAGATCTATTGGTTTTAACTTAAAAAAAGTCGGGAGGTATTGACGATAGAAACACTTTATATATATATATATAAGAGGTAGTTAAAATAAGTTAGAATATGACTTTGATGATACGATTTAAAAAACAGCTCTCAAAAAGTAGAAGAGAGCAACTCATATCAAATAAGGGGACCATCCACGAGAGAAAGAGCTAATACATTTGTAGGAATGGATCTAAAACCCACTACTTTGTGAAAGTAGAGAGCGATAATGATTTTAGTAGTGGACCACTGTCCGAAGTCTAATAAACATATTTCTTGATGTTAGAAGAAAGGGTATGTAACGAATCCTTAACCCGATCGGTATCACATCAATAAGTGGGAAGCTCCTTGGTCAGTAGATCATCCTCATCATCAATCCAAAATTCAATCTGGGCCGTCCACAATAACAACCCAATTTCAACACCTTCCCTTCCCTCTCTTTTCCTTTTTCCTCCTTGTCGTCATCCTCCTCCAAAAATGGAGAAATTGCGCAAACTGGTGAACGAGATCGCCTACACACGGGACCACACTAAGCTCACACCTCTCCAGTCCTCTCTCACTCCTCTCCTCTCCTTCCTCTCCTCCCTCTACGGCATCGCTCTCTCTCTCCGCCGCTCCCTCCACCTCTCCAACCTCCTCTCCATTCACAGGTAACTCTCTCTATCCAATTCATATCCACTCTTATATATCACACCACGAACTAGGATATGGGCTCATAAACTCAAAAAAAAACCAGCCGCATTAACTTGAAAGTTGCACTGTGATATAAAAAATGTTAAATGGTAGCAAATTAATTGGCAGTTCATTGTGTTGTCTGTTTAGTTGAATATATATCAATCAAGTAGATCACAAGTGGATTTTTTGATCAATTTGGACCCAAGTATGTGATATGCAAGTGGGGTTTTGATTATTTTCTTGTAACTTGATATTGAAGGCTGCAGGTGCCAGTTATTAGTGTTGGGAATTTGACATGGGGAGGTAATGGGAAGACGCCAATGGTTGAGTATATAGCTCGGTTTGTAGCTGATTCCGGACTCTCACCTCTCATTCTTACGAGGGTAATTGTCGTTTTTCGGTGATTGAGCTTGCTATGATTTGTTTTTGTTGTGGTATTGAGTTTGTGGGGAATGCAGCTGAATTAGGTTGTATATCGTTGTATTGCTTGTATGTTATGAGAATTTTGTTTTTCTTTGTTGTGGTAGAGATGATTTTTGTATTTAGGTAAGTGGGAGCTTAGATGAGTTTGTGAAGGTGTGGTATGTTCTATGGGGGTGGAGTGACTTTTGTGGTGTTTTGTTTGAGGGGAATGGTAGCTAAATTATGTTGCATATTGTTGTGTTGCTTGTGTATTAAGAGAATTTGCTCTTTCTTGGTTATCATAGAGGTGAATTTCGTATTTAGTTAGGTATGACCTTAGATGACTTTGCTAGCTATGGGAAGCTGTGGAATGTTCTATAGAAGGGGAGGGGGGGGACGACAAATGGTGTTTTCAGTTTAGTTCTATGATTTATGTTGCTTGCTCTAAGTGACGAAAACCTTTTTGTGTTGTGGATGGAGTTTTGAGCTTGATTTGTGATGCTATCGAGCTTTCTTGAGCAATGGGTGCTGTTTATGGGGCAGGGTTATGCTGGTGGCGATGAAGTTAGCATGCTTCGAAGGCATCTTCTTGGGAGACCTGTGAAGATTGGCGTGGGAGCTAACAGGGCGGCTACTGCTGCTTCTTTCTTTGAAAAATATGGTTATGTTGATCCTTCTTGCAGGAATTTTTTTGAGAGAACTTACATTGACCAGAAGAGGGGAGTCATCTGAAATCTGAAAAAATCAGTGTAATAATTATGGATGATGGAATGCAGGTGATGGTTTCCTCTATGGTAACATTCGTTCGTTCTGATGCAGTCATTTTCTGTGCATCACACTCTCTTTCTCGCTTTTTTTAAGCTTATTGTTATTCTGATTCTTTTCTCATTTCATTGATAACTTGATTCTAGAAATGCATAATGTTCTTGGTACAGAAACACTAACCATTTCTCATTCCCTGAATTAAGATAAAATGGTTTCTTCATACTATTTTCGTCTTTGCTGATGAGCTCTTATTATACCTGTATTTTTCTCATATAGGTCTTATGCTGATTTTTGTATTCTTTATATGGAAGACAGCACTGGAGCTTGTGGCGTGACCTGGAAATTGTTATGGTTAATGGGTTGATGCCATGGGGAAACCATCAACTACTACCGCTTGGTCCTTTAAGGGAGCCTTTGATGGCTCTCAAAAGAGCAGATGCAGTTGTCATCCATAATGCAGACTTGGTAAGTAATGTCTAATGATACAACACATATTGCAGCAGCTGCATTTTCTTTAGCATGTAACCATATGGATTTAAGAGAAGTCAAATGCAATGAACTGTGGTTTTATGCTTATTGTCATGCAGGTATCAGACCAAAATCTAAAAAATATTGAATTAGAGATACAAGAAATTAAAAATTCTCTTCCAATTTTCTTCACTAGAATGGCTCCTTCATACCTATTTGAAGTGAGTAGTGTCAACACTAAAATACCGTTGACAGCAGTGTCTAATGCTGTTGTATTATGCGTTTCTGCAATTGGTTCTGCAAATGCTTTTGTGCAAGTGTTTAGGAAGGTATTATTACAGTTGCTTTCTCTTTTCTTCACTTCTTTTTGGACATTTACAAACATGGTTTATTAAACATCTCGCACATTGTGCTAGTTATGTTTTGGTCCAAATAACATATAATGAAGATAAGTTTCATGGTTACCCTCTATTTTTCTGCATTTTTCCTTCTAGTTCTTTTAACTCTAAATAGTTGAAACTTGCTGCAGTTAGGAGCATATCATGTAGGTCGACTTGACTACAGTGACCATCACATATTTCAACCTAAGGTGGATATCTTCTCCGTCCTTCACATTATTGTCACATGTATGTTTGTCTTTGTTTTTTTTTTTTTGACACATGGTGCTTTAATCACAACTGACACATTATGTCATTATGAGAAGTACTTTGAATGCGGTTTGTCTCTACTAGCATTTTTCACTCTTGCTTGAGCTGTCTCATCTGCTAAACATGATAAAAGAACAAAGATACATAGTAAATACCAGGGAAGTTATTATCATTTTTGTCTGACAATATATATGTATATTGAATGCTGAACTGGTTCGCATCCAACATTTCAAATTTTGTCCTCCTGTTGTAAATCAATGTAGGATATCGAGACCATCAGAAAGAGGGTTGGAGAACTAGAGGGCAAGTTTGGTTCTAAGCCCATTGTTGTTGTAACAGAAAAGGTGAGTAAATACGATTGCTGGCAAGTCATTAAGTACATTCTCGCAATTTTGGGGACATGAATCCCTTAGTGATGACTATTAAGTTGAAGTTCTTGTTCAGCACTTATAATAAGTTGAAGTTCTTGTTCAGCACTTATAATTACAAGTCTTTTTCTACAGGATTATGATCGAGATCCAGAGATTCTAAAGCATTTGGAGCCATCTAAAGTTCTAGTACTCCATTCCGAATTACAATTCCTAGTTGATAGAGGATGCTCCGAGGATAGCTTCAAGTCATTGCTGAAGAGAATTTCCAGAAGTGAAGTGATCCGGTGAAACTAGAAGTTAACTTTCAAACTATGGTCACAACTTAACGGGTACACTGTACATATAATTTATTCCTTCGTAGTGAAAAATGAATATGACGACTGTTGAGATTATTGATTTAGGCAATGTTGCTATTTCTTTGTTCGGTTTATGTTTTTCACATTTCAACCCTGTAAATCTTCGTTCAAGGTAACGTTTTAGTATGGGACAATTTGTTAATCTAGCTTACATATGCTTGAGTAATCTTTGCTGAACATTGATATTAGCTTGAGATCTTTGTGTTGCCCAATTGAATGCATGTGTTCCAATGAAGGGTTGATTTTATTCACAATTTTTAGTACCAATAAGGCAGTCCTAGTGTCTACTTTTGGGCAAAAATAAGAAACATGTTTCACCAAATTTACACTGCTCCGTTAAAGCTAGTGGTGGAGCCTAGAACATGATGTGACATAGTTGATAAACTCCAATCAAAGTCCCAGACCAAGAATTTTCTCAGAAGAGTACAAAGTCAAATAGCACCATTTTTTGTCCCTCTTTTTGAGACTACCAAGATCCATTGGAAGTTGGTGTGTTGGCGCCTTATTACTTGAATCAGGACAGTTAAATACAGCCGTTTGATAAAAACTATTTGAGAGTAGAAATGTAAACCCTTCTGTAATTGATACTATAACTTCTGGCGATGTAGTTCAAGTTGAAGAAAGTGTTTTGAAGAATGACAATGACTTTACTTTCCTTCCATTAGATCTTACGAGGTACTGGATACGTTTTCTTCTAAAGTTGACAAGGGAGATAATTACTTACACATATTAGTAAATGTGTACGTTAATGCTCGAGATCACATATGTAAATAGAAAGTGTACTAATTACTAAAACTTTGAGTGGAAGTTCGGATTCCAATGAGTAATAATTCTCAATTAATTTTTTGTTTGTGCTAAGTTTGTTATGAGATGAGGTTAAGTTTGAGCAATGTATGAGAGACAAAAAATCTAACAATCTTAGCTATTTATTTTTTTTTTCATCTTTTAATTTTTTTATGTTAATGTATTGTTAGGTTATCAAAAACTTAGTAAGAAAAGGATGATAGAGAATTCTTGCTCGTTTGAAATTGTATTGTTGACAAGTTAAAGTTATGAGCAAGACTTCTATATTATTTTTTGGAAAAATCCCAAAAAACCCTTGACATATGAGAATATGTAGATTTTACCACTCCTTGTTTTATATTTATCCGAAATACCACTTGATATTAAAATAAATAGTCAAAATACCTTCTGGAAGTATATGAAAGGACGATAATGTCCCTGACGGTAACAGATTCCGTTAAATTGATATGGTTGACCGTCTAACTCTAGGGGCAAAAAGAGAAAAACAATGGAAAATTAATTAAAATAATATTAATTAAAATATAAAAATCAAAATAAATAATATTAAATATAAAGTCATTAAAAAATCATAAATATATATAATTTCTCTCAACTCTCTCTCTCTCTCCTTTCTTCGTCTTAACTCTCTCTTTATTCTCTCTTACTCTTCTCCGGCCAATCATTTTCTCTCTCATTCGCTATCTCCATTAAGTGATAATGGTGGTAGGGATCTTGGCAGTGGCGGCCGCAGTGTAGTGGCAGGGATCTCGTCTGGTGATAATGGTCTCTATATGAGACAAAACCCAATATAGAGACAAAACCTAGATCGTCTTTTATCTCTTTCATCGAAACCGTCGCTTCCTCCACCATGTGGTCGCCGACCTCTACTCTATCTATGTATCTTTTTCAATCCAGATTGTCTTTCGTCTCCTTCATCGAAACCATCGCTTCCTCCACCACGTAATCGTCGACCTTTGCTCCATATATGTGTCTTGTTTAATCTAGATTGTCTTTCGTCTCCTTCATCGAAATCATCGCTTCCTCCACCGTATGGCCACCGACCTCTGCCCTATCTATGTGTCTTCTTCAACCTAGATCCTCTCGATCTAGGTTCCTATCTCTGTTGGCTGTTAGATGGTTGATGATGATAAGATTAATTTGTTAGTTTTAATTTTGGGTTTGTTAGTGATGATGTTGATTGGGGTTTGTTGATGATAATATTGATTTTGGGTTTGTTATAATTTTGGGCTAGTTTTAATTTTGGGTTTGTTAATGTGCAGATGAAAATTGAAGAGTTTACTAGTGTTTGATGATATTGATATTGAGAGATTGATGATTGTGTTTGCTAGTAGATATCCAGATTGGATTTTCATCGTCCATCTAAATGGAGATCCACTCTGGACCTCAACTTTTTTTATATTATTTTTTTTTAAATTTTTAATATGTTATTAATTTATAATTTTTTCATTTTTAAAATGTTATTTTAATAAAAATCTTAGGGCTAAAATGGTCTTTTTAATTTTTATCAAACTTTTCTGTTAAATTATAACGTTTGTGATAAATCGGATAAAAATAAAATAATGGGTGGTAAAATGAGATTGTTTCATACATTAGGTGGTTTTTTGAGATTTTTTTTATTAAGTTTTTTATAATCTAATGACACGTCAACATAAAAAATAATGAATAACTAAGATTGTTTCATTTTTTCTCTCTCACACATAATTCAAACTTAAACTTATCTCATAAAAAAGGTAATAAAAATAAGAAATTAATAGATAATCTTTGCTCCTTATCAGTTGTTGTATGTATGAGACTTATATCTAAACTAATTTTTTAAATTATTTGAAAGAATTTCACTTTTTTAGTTTTACTAGTGTTAAGTTAAGAAATAAGTTGTTGTCTCTTTAGAACAAATTAACTTTGATAAAATATAAACTTATCATGTTGCAAACTATGAGCTAAACAAACCATTTTAAATTCATTGGAAACATCTTATTGTATCTTGATACAAATTTCTAATAGACCATATATACATTAAAAAAAAAATGTTATAAAATATGTTAAATCTATACAAAATTAAAGGGATGCCACCAAAGTTATTTAGTTTCCAAACTAAACTTGAATAAACTAATTAAATATTTATCTATATGTAGAGTTACCCGTTTTATATATACATCATGAGATATCATCTGATATTCTGATTCATCAAAGAATAACGAAGAGACTAAAAACTGCTAAATCAGTCAATAGTAGTAGAATCATGTGAGGCCCATCTTTGGTTGATTAATCACAACATGGTGATGACAGACTTGTGACATCTATAAATACGTAATATTAAGTATCAAGTCTTGGTGATATGAGGTTTGCAATCAAACTACTTATGAGGTTACGGATTCAAATCTCGAAAATGCCACATTATCCATTTGTTGTTCAAAAGGATATAACAGCACTCTACCTTTGTCATACTCTTTGGAGACAAGGCCAAACCTCACGTGGACAAATACCACCGTGGTGACTAAGACTATGTTTGACGTATGAAATTTGAGATAAGTTTGAGATTCAAAATATTCCAAATTCTCAAATCTCATGTTTGGAGAGCAATTTGAAAGCAATGAAAGAATCTCTAACTCTGTCATTTCCCAATTTTTGAGAATCCTCATTCCCAACCAAAATGGTGGTTTTTGGTGGGAATGAGATTCCTCATATCCCATCTTATTTTTTTCTCTCACGCCTCTATCTCTCTCTTTTTCTCTCATCTACCATCCTTCTCCCATCACACCTCAACGGAACTAGTAGCACCTCTACCCTCTTTTTTATTTTTTATTTTATTTTTTTTAATCAATTTGATTATCTGATTCTAGGCTCAGAACTTGGTTCTAGTTCTAGGTTCATCGAACTTAGAATCAGAACTAGAAACCCTTTTGTGATTTTTTTTGTTTTTGTTTTTGAAGTTCATGTTTTGATGTTTTGATATTGTTGTTGATTATGATGTTGTTGTTGTTGTGAGAGATGAGGATATTGAAGAATTGGATTGATGATGTTGATGAACTTTGAGTTGATGTCGAAGACGCTGATGGATTGTGGGTTGTTTATTATTTTTTTCAAATTTTTTATAAAATTAATTTTATATAATAAAAAATTTAAATTAATTTTATTCCAATCAAATTCCAACTTGCACCAAATATGATGTCGTATAATTTTAATTCAATCCTAAGTTCCACCAAATATAAGACAGTAATTTTATAATCCAATCTAATCTAATTCAATCCCATGTGTCAAACATAGCAAGGGTCACTGCAATGCTTCATCAGTTTACATTTCTCAATAAAACCAGCCTTTCATTTATGTGTCAGATACCAAAAAGATTGAGTGAGAGCTTGTTTTATAGTTCCAACGAGCTAAAATGTCGTACGATATTTTCCAGGAAAGTTTCTTCTTGGTTCTTGCTTTCTTCTGCTTATTAAGCTTTATGTTTTCGGAGGCTCAAGTGGTTCCTGCCATATTTGTTTTCGGAGACACATTGATTGATGTTGGCAACAACAACTTCCTTCTTTCTGTTGCCAAGGCTGATTATCCTCACTATGGTGTCGATTTTCCAACCAAGGAACCCACCGGCAGGTTTAGCAGTGGCAAGAATGCAGCTGATTTTCTTGGTAAGTTATCATCATGCAGACATATTTAATGTACATATACTATGTAGTCCGTTTATTAATGAACGATAGTCTATATATGATACACTAAATATATAACATTAACGTTGTATCGTCCATAATAATGCCCAAAATTGATGTCCAGTTGAGATCCACAACATTCATCAAATACTAAAGAGAATCTCTGGCATAACTCTGATACCAATTAGATAAATCATAAATGTTTGTAATCATTTGAAAGTCATACCAATTACTAAGTTTGAGAGGGATAGATTCTATATCAAATCAAATTTAGTATATGATTGTATTCTTTTGACATCAAATCACAATTTTGAATTTATGCTATCCATATAAACAATACATCTTTCCGGCTTCACTAAACAACTTTAGAACATTCTCTCTTTATCTAAATTTTACTTGTGGTGGGTTGACAGATACTTATTGAAAGGACCTCTTTAGCAAATTTTGTTATTCATGACATGATTTAATATTGTTTTAACATTGTTTAATTATGTTTCTGACTAATTAATCTAAGTGTTTATTGTTAAATATTTGACTTATATATATACATATATATATATTCCCTAATGTTCATGTTTAAAATTAATGATAGTGCAGCTGAGAAAGTGGGGTTGCCAACTTCACCACCATATCTTTCTCTCATAAACAGCAAGAACAACACATCCTTATTCACGAAAGGTGTTAGCTTTGCCTCAGCAGGTGCAGGAATCCTCAATCACACAAATCGATTTCTTGCAAGTCGATCAACAATTTTCTGTACTAATATTATAAACACTAGTGTTCATTTGATATATCTATACGTGGGCCTAATGGGCTCTTTCATGTAGCCCACAAACACCATGAATTATTTTTACTGGTGTAGGGTCGGATAACTTTTACAAAGCAAGTAGAGGACTATGCAACTGTACATGAAGATTTGGTGAAACAGCTAGGATCTACTGGTGCACAACAACACCTGTCTAAATCTCTTTTCCTGCTGGTGATTGGTAGCAATGATATCCTTGATTATGTGGAATTGTCTCATCTTCGAAAGAAGCACAACCTTCAGCAATTTGTTAGCTTGATGATTACCAAACTCGAAGCACAACTACAGGTAATCATTATTACAAAGCAAATGAATATAACCATAACATTATAACTTCTCGTTTGCATATAGTAGTGATTCTCCAATTCGAGATTCTAAACGTTTCTCCCATGCAGTTAAGTAATATTTTAATGTGAGATATTCATTAGTAAATAAAAAAACAATAAATCTTTAGAATTCAGATTCTAAGTTATCATTCGTTAATTTTTTAATCAGATTGTGATATGTGACAGATAATAACTATAAAAGTGAATAACCCAGATGAAATTAATTTCTCTCTCCCATTTACTATCTCAATTTCTCTCTCACAATTTTGATTAAAAGATTAATAAACAAAAAGATCAGAAAGAATCTGAATCCAAATCTTAATATTAAAGATCTATTTGCTCTAGATTAAAAAAAAAAAAAAACAGATGTACAAGATCCTACACATCTGAAAATTTTTATACATATGTGCCCTCATTATAATAAATATCTCATTCGCACATTACAAGTATTGTGTTTGAGAATTAACTAGCCAATAGCCTTATTTAATTTCATGCAAAGTTTGCTATCTCATATTAATAAACTAGATATATAATATGATCAGAACACACATTGTAAATTTACATTTATTTTATTTTTTTTAACATTGTTTGTTTGGCAGAGAATGTACAATTTTGGTGCACGTAAATTTGTTGTAAATGGCTTGGGGCAAACTGGATGCATCCCACAGCAAAGAGCTAAGAACCAAAAAGAAGGATGTAATGAAGAAGGAAATAGTTGGTGTGTCAAATACAATGAAGGATTGAAGCTAATGTTGAAGAAATTGAAATCAGAGCTCCGAGAGTTTTCTTATGTTTATATTCACATTTACAATGTCATGCAAAACATCATTCAAAATCCAATTACTTATGGTATATATGAACATATATCATTCTACCTATAACACTTAAAAGCGCTTTAAAAGAAATATATTTAAATACTTTTGCAAGAGTTTCTAAGTACTTGAACTATTTTAAAATCATTATTTAAAAAAAAATACATTATGTACATAAATTCATTAAATAATCGAAGAATTTCGGTATAATTTTATTAGTAGTCATTAGACGTAATATATTTTTACTTATATAAAATTACTTTTAGTAATATAAATTTACTTCAATGTGTTTCAAGGATCCACATATAGGCGCTTTTGACAACTCTTTATCATGTCAAACTTTTTTGTTCCCCTCTTTTACTGAACAAAATTTTGTGTTTATTTCAGGGTTTATGGAGGTTAAAGAAGCATGTTGTGGGCTTGGTAAGCTGAAGGCAGACATTCTCTGTGTGCCCTTTTCAACCTATTGCAGCAACAGAAATGAACATTTCTGTTGGGATTTTTGCCACCCAACACAAGCAGCTGATCGTAGTCTTGTGGATATTATTTTTGACGATCCATCACAGTGCACATTTCCCATTAATGTGAGGCAATTAGTAGCAGTTTACAAGCTTACAATTCAAAAGATATTATAAAAGATAACAAATTATGTTATTTAGAAAATCTTTATGAATTTCATAAAAAGCTTTAAGGTAATTTTGGATTAATTTTATAACTAGTGAACTCTCATTTATATTGCAATCAGTATCTTAATAGAAACTTTCAAAAAAAAAAAACAAAGGTATTTTAATAATACATCAAGTTAATAAACTTTTTTCTTTTGGTAAAATTAGCTTCTAACTTTATTTCCCAGCAAAATAAATTAAAACCAAACAGTTTTCAATGAAAATTTTGTTGCTGTATCAAATTTTGTTTCCTGAATTTCATGTGTATCAAATCTACGAAAAATCTAACACTGAGACAGAAAAACAAAATAATAAAAGTCCAAGCAACAAAAGAGACAACCCAAATGGGCAGTGGTTAGTGATAAGATCACTGCCGCCCTCTAATTTCATGAGATAATGAATTCTATACTCATCCCCATAAATTTGGAAGACTCTTTCCAAGTAGAGAGCAGCAATGGTTTTACCAGTAGACCACTGCTCAACTTTACTTTCTTTTTTCCTATCTTCAATGTCATATTCCACACTTTTTTTTTTTTTTTGTTGTAATGGTCTTACCACTAGACAACTACTCAGCTTGTATTTATTTATTTTTCCTATCTTCAATGTCATATCTCAACTTTTTTTTTTCCTATCTTTAATGTTATATTTCAATCGATCCTGACTGTTTTCTGAATTACTACTGATATTTAAAAAAAAAAAGAAAAAGAAAAAGAAAAAGACAAACCAAAAATGCTAGGTGGGGCAAATAACATGGTCTGACCAAATTTCACCCCATGTGTTCAGGGTCCTTGAACCACTCACTTAATGAAATTTGAGTGCATCAAAATTATCAATTTGAGTTAGCCATGGCCCATTCGCCAATCTTCTATTTTCAATACATTAAACATAGATCCATGTATTAATCTAATATAATTATATTATAATTCCAATTTTCTCTAATTATAGTAGAAGTCAGAATTTTCTTTTTTCGAAAATTTGTTTTTCTGTAATCATAGTAGAAAAATATTTAATATGTTCGTTAAGATATCGCAGCGTTCAAAGTGAACAAACATAATTAAATCAAAACCATTGGATATGTATGCATTTTGAATAAAGACTCAGCGATTGATTGGTGCGGCATCGCATGTGAGTCAAATGGATGACAAAGGAATGATAAGCTCTCCAAGACTCCAGTAGTGTAGGGTTGACAATACAAGTAATCATTTGCTAGCTGTTAATGTATATGATTTGATCAATTCTAGATCTAGACTACCTTTTACTTATTGGGGAAAAAAAATGGAATGTGAGAATATTCCTTTCAACAAACTCAAATAATCTGCTTTGCTTTCACATTTTCCAACACTACCGGAGATAATTTGTTGGTCTGTACCAACGAGTTTGCATTTTCTACCGTCTGACTTTTCATTGGATTGTTTTTAAAACTATTTGTATGGGTGCAAAAGGATTGTTTTTAAAAGTATCAGTATGGGTGCCAAATGGGCCAATTAAAGGACGGACATGTCAGTATGACAGGAAACATGACACATGGCATGTAACATAAATTTCGAGTGAATGAGAAGTTACGTACGCTAAACTGTGCAATTAGCGTAATTAATTAGTTGTAGGTAGGAAACTCACCTTCAATGACAAAGAAGATACTAAATTTGACATTCAGTTGAAGGAATTTGAAGGCAAGAAATGCTTATCCTTGAGAGAGCTATACTAGTAAATCAATGACAAATGTCCTAACACATAGTAGACATCTATTAGTATGAAAATGATTCAAGCGACAAGTTGCAAACACCATCGCATACATCATAACACCTGAAAAGTAAGTCTTTGTCCCTTTATAGTAGATGATTTAGCAATTCATTAGATATATAGTGATTTTTATTAGACACTGTTAGTGAGCTAAACTAATTTTAAGATATAAATACCCGCTTAAGCATCGGATGGTGTCTCGAAAACAACCTCTGGAACTACTTTAACAAAGGTTTTGCTTGTTTTGTAGATGAGTTACAAGAAAGAATTCATATAAGCATTTGTACGAAGAAGAGGATCCTTCGAAGTCAATAGGGGTCTTCGTACGACAAGTCAAACTACAACAATATTTAATGTTGATTATTTTATATATATTATATTTAGATTAATAAATTATTCTATCAAGAGAGAGTTTGAACTGTAGCCAGACAAGTGGTGTCGTTGGTATTCACGCTACCCTCTGTGCTTCTTTGCGTAAATTCTACACCGTACAATCTATTTTCCACCAATAATTGTTTACTCTACCTTGTATGGTCCTTTCCTCACCTATGTGTGGGTTATTCTCTCCAGTATGAGAGTTGCTCTTCGAGCCACGCCTCAGAATTCAAATCTCGTCTGGTCTCGATAGATCTCTAGATGTGTATCAGTCATTAAAGAAAAAAAAAAAAAAGAGCTTGAACTTCCAAAAAGGCATATATGATTACAAAATTATGCAGATATAATCAAATTTGATCTAATAGTCTTTATGGTCACAGTTAAATTTGTTTCGATAACATTAACATACCGCTATTAGCATAATAACCTAAAGTTTTCAAACAAATTTCTTACAGAAATTCATTGACTTTATTAAATCCTGTGACATATTTCTAAATCTCTATGTATATGTAGTCCATATCATACAAATATAGGTTGGGGGACGTTTAAATTAATGTATACAACTAGGCACAACACGTTTTCGTGGTCAACAAGCCACAAATCTTTTGTTGTGTTTAAATCTTCTGGTGTGTTTATTTATTTATTTATTTAATTAGTTGTTTGAAGTTTCGAAGCGGTGTTGATGGCATATTAAATTGATAAACAAATAACTCGCATGAGCAACATGTAAACGTGTTACATCAAAATTCAAATTTCTTGTCAAATTAAAAACATTATTTTTTGTTTTGACAGTATAGAATTTATTATTAATAACTAATTAAAAAATCAGTTTAAAAAAAACTAATAAAAATTATTATTAGCAGGTAATTAGTTTTCAGGACGTTGACCTGCCAAAGTTTCTATCCTCTCAATTATCTTGAGTGTCCTTATCATGTGTAATTCAAAAATAATATTACATTGCGAAGATATAAACAAATGAGATTTTAAGAAAATATGTTTACTTATAGAATTGTTAATTTTAAGATATAGCTTAAATATTAATTTATATTTAAAAAAAAACAGATATAACTTTTTTTATTTTTTATTTTTAAGATTACGATGAATTTTACATCTCAAAACTATATATATATATTATTTACAACTTTGTTATAAACTAATTTATATTAAAAACCAATACATTTTTAAATTAAATGAATACAAAGAATATATATTACCTCTTAGAACATATAGTTGTGCACCTCCTTATTAATTAAGGTGATAGAGGTTTAATTCCCAACAAAAACAACTGACAAGTTTACATAGTTAGTTTTCTCCTTATATTGTAGGAGTGTCTCTCAATAATGATAGTAGATTAATTTCTATCAGTGCAAGTAGTGATTGGTTGTGCCCTTATTAATTAAGGTAGTGGAGGTTTGATTCCAACTATGCATGGTTAAGAAGTTTGTATGGTAAGTTTTTTCCTTCTATTATAGGAGTGTCTCTCTATTATGAGACTAGGTTAATTTCTAGCGTGATTGGTTGTGCATCTCCTCATTAACTAAGGGAATGGAGGTTTAATTCCCACTAAACATATTTAATAAGTTTGTATGGTTAGTTTTCTCCTTCTATTATCGAAGCGTTTCTCTATTATGAGAATAATTAATTTATGACTGTATAAGTAATGTTTGATTCTGGTATATTATTTGTCCATGCAAGTAATGATTGATTATTATGAGGGTAGATTAATTTTTGACCGCGCAAGTAAGAATTGATCTCAAGATCCCAGTAGACCTGTAAGTCAATATCATCTCTGAAATAAATGAAGAAATTTGATTGCTTGGGTAAAAAATCAAAAGACCAATCAAAATGCAGCAACTAAATGATAGGGAAAGTTTTCTTTATTTCTTCACCATAAATTCTAATCAAACTATTAAAGTCATTATCTTGAATATAAATGATATTATTTTGAAAAATACTGCATAAAAATATACTTGTAATAATTCTACTTTGACAAATGACAAGGACGTTATATCTAAAAAGACATAAAATAAACAACTAACCAAATTTGAACACCTAGTGTTGGTGAAGTGGGACTGAAAATGGGGATATATGCCTCAGCTGGCAAACAAAAATTGGGCTACGTCTGTACACCACTCAAGCTATTTTGATCTCACAAAGTTTTTCTTTTTGGAAATCCACTTAATAGACATTTTTGTGTAGTTTCTTCCTTTCTAGAATTTTTCAAAAATTTAAAAATTCACTTGTGTTTTTTGGATTAAGAGAGCTTATTCAGACTATGCCATTAGGGTCCTTACCAGCTTGATCTCGATTATTTTTTGGATTCGTTCCAGTATCTAAAAAAAAAAAAAAGCTGAGTTGTACCCATTATATATATATATATATATATATGTATATGTGAGATTAACGTGTAGTCTTGACTTTAAAGGTTCATGTTCATACTTATATTTTAATTGTTAGATTATGACATCTCAACTAGTTCTTTATTTTTTTACTAATTTTAAGAAAAATAAACTGGTGCAATACTAAATAAAAGTATTTTACCATTTAGCTACTATTCTTCTCTTTTTTTTTTTTTTTTTGTTTTTTTCGACATTTAGCTACTATTCTTAATCTCTGTAATTATTTGAGGAAACAACTACAGTACTGAGTCTTGTAATGGTGGAAGGCAGTTACAACAAGAAACTGTCCATTTAAATACATATCATTTTTATATTTTCTAAATCTTCAAGTTTTGTGAATCCTTGGATTTTAATTAAATAGCTATTTTTGTTTCAAACAATATATTATTGGTTCCAATGGTAGTATGTCCGATTATTAGAATGATTTATTATATATTTCTTTTTCATACACATTTAGATTAAAATCTAATTATTAATAAGTAATAACCGCATTTCTAATTATATAAAAATGATTTTTTCAGTCAAATTATATTAATATTATTTGGTAGTATAATTTATTTTATATATCATATGTTTTACATGTTGAAATAATCCATTGGAATTTGGTTATATGCAGCCAACTTTGAAGCTTATGTATCAAACACTGAGCTTAGAAAAAAAAAAAAACATTTAGACTCAACTCTCATGTCCCTCAATTATTATTATTATTATTGTTATTATTATTATTGAGATATAATTTACATTGCGAGTAAGTCGAACATGATCAGATCACCAAGTTATGATGGGCTGCCGTCGTCGAACTCAATTATTAAGTCTAAGTTTAATTTAAATTAATCTCAGATATAAGAAAATAGTGGACAAGTTAATTACACGCTAAGCCTTTGTGTAGGTCATTGTCAGATTCATTAACTTTTTATGTAGTTTCTTTTTTTTTTTTTTTTTAATGACATTTTATGTAGTTTCATATATACAATAAAAGAACATTTTGTTTTTTGCACGGATGAAAGTGTGTATATATACAAATATATTTTCCTAATCTTATGGTATCCAATGTTATTCATTTCTTTATATATAACTTGTCAAAAAACTGAGTTCTTAATATTGCTTGATCATGACTCATTGCCTACATACTTAAATAACTTAGACACCATGGTTGTCAACCAGAAGGTAATTAAGGAAACCCAAAATCAGATATCTTAGTCACTATAAATTAAGGGTTTAGTTATCCTGCCCAATCATTAATATTACCTATCAATTGAAGTCTTGGATTAACTTTAATAACCGTTTTTACAATCAATCCAAAGGCTCAAATTGATAGATAATGTTATTCGTTGGGTAAGATAGCCAAACCCATAAATTATTTATAGATATATGCATGTGAGGCTCACTTTTGGTTGATCGATCACGATGGCCATGAGAGACTTGTGAATTGTGATGGTATATATATAATTTTCCTTTGACTCGGAATTCATAACATAAATTACTATATTTAAAATAACAGTTGTTAGCGTGTTACATCCTCGTCTCTAACGTTAGATGTGGGAGTTCCAATCGGACCAATTCTAATATTACATAAATAGTTATTTAATATTCCATAATTACTCCCTCGGACATTACCAAATCTGAGAATTCAATATTACATAAGTAGTTTTTATTTTTTTCAGGGTCATGGTAATCAAATATTACATAATCATCCCTTTGGAGATAAGGTCGAAACCCTACATGGACAAATGACTATTGTGATGATCCAAGATCACTACAAGATGCTACTGAAGAAAATTAGAAATCTTTCGGATTTATCGAGATAAATTATTATGTACACTATTTGATCCAAATACCTATCATCATAATAGAGAAACAATTACTCCTTCAAAAGGGGATAAAACAATCAACAAAAACTTGTAAAATCCTTTTGGTGAAGAATGAAGATTGATCCTACAACACCTTAGTGAATTGGGAAATGCACGACTATTCTTATTAAAAAGGACTTGCGTAATAATTTTAATGTTTACAAGCATGATAGACACATAATCAAAGTGATTTATTTATTTATGTTTTTTATATGATGAGAGAAGGAGGATTAAATTCAAATAAAACTGCATATATATACTTTTGTTTTTAAGATAAGAGCGAGAGTTAAAATCTCGACCCTTTAGGATAAAGGGAAGTGTTAAACCGCTCCTATTAATGAGTGGTGTGCATAATCAAAGTCATTAATAATAATGTTTGAATTCAACAATCATGAAATATCACACTATATATGAACTCAATTTATGAAAATGATTTCAAGAAGTCCAAATCAAAACCAGAAAAAGAACTCAAGGCAGTGTTCTTGAGAAAAAATGATGTTTATAGTGAGAAAAAATGATGTTTATGTTGAGAAAAAACTAGTGATTTGCCAGAAAAAATGATGTTTATAGTGAGAAAAAAATGATCATATTTCTCCCCCAAATTCCACGTTACCTAAATCAATTTTCAGTGCCTAGTTCGTTTCACACTTGAAAGTGAGAAATATTGTATACATACATATATGTATATATATATGCTTTATAACCCTGTCATTTTAATTTCTCAAACCAAAAAAAAGAAAAGAAAAACAAACCATGGCCTCCCAGGACAATTTCTTCTTCTTGTTTCTTGCTGTCCTCTGCCCATTGAGTTTCAGATTTTCTGAAACTCAAACAGTTCCAGCTATTTTTATATTCGGAGACTCTCAGGTAGATGTTGGCAACAACGATTACCTTCCATTTTCTTTCGCCAAGGCTACTCTGCCTCCCAACGGTATCGATTTTCCTACGAAGAAGCCCACCGGAAGGTTTAGCAATGGCAAGAATGCTGCTGATTTTCTTGGTAAGTTATTTGTATTACGAATTCATGTGGATGGTTATTTTTCATGTTTTTGATATTATTATGTGAGGAAAAATCAATATCGGTTTCTTAAAGATGTCATGTATATAAGTTTCTTTGTCACATACGATTTTGCGTTCATGTCATTTAGTTTTGTCATATTTCTTCTTTATTAATGATAGATCCTCAATCCTACTAATTTTCTACATGATTGAGATTGGTTTAACTAATTAAACATAAAATTTATGAAGTTATCATAAGTAGTCACGCATTCACGATTCATTGTTTAATTAACTCTAAATTGACTCCTTTTTTATATTTTCTTTGCTCGTTTGAGAGGGGGAGACAATTGATCAAGCAAAACAGGACTTGAAACTTTATGCGTGTATCGTCAGATTCTCATGGGGCCTATGTAGTAAATAGAAGAGTATCAGTTCACGTGTTAGATTAGCGTGGTTAAACATAAATTTATGATACCCTGTATAAACTTTAAGTGTATCTATGCATTAACTTATATTATATTGTTAAGTTTATATAATTTAATACGAATTTATAACCAGTTAAAAAATTAATTTAATTTTACCATATTTGAAAAAGATATATATATTCTTTCACTAACTGGAAGGTGATGATGATTGGCATCTGAAAACCGAAAGTCAGTCATTGATTCTCATGTACATGCCTTTTATAACATGTTTCAATTAAGATTTATAAAGTTTAACTTTATTTTTCCACTTTTCTGATTATATAAAATATGAATATCCAACTATGCCAATTTTTTTCCTTTTATTTTGTCTTTTATTTTTACATTACCAATAGATTCTTCAACCGACTTTTATTAAAATTTGAAATAAGTTACATGAATAAATAAGTTCCATATAAATCGAATTTACGGTTTCTCACTTCATAATTCATTTTATATTCAATATTTTAACATTCTCCTTAATTTGGAAAATACAAATTGATATTTGACATTTGAGTAGAGTATGTAATTAAAATAAGTATAAACTGTTAAAAAGAGTATTGATAATATGTTATAATTTAATGAATGAGCAGCTGAGAAAGTACGGTTACCACCATCACCACCATATCTTTCTCTCATAAAGAACAAGAACAGGACAGGATCCTTACTCATGACTGGTGTTAGCTTTGCCTCTGTAGGTGCAGGAATCTTCGATGGCATAGATCAAATACTTGTGAGTCAAACAGCTACCTCTGTTTGTTGATAATATGTATACACTGTCCATTTTGTTTTTTCAATATATATGGGTTCTTAGGGAATCAGTTTTCCAGCACTAGCTTTCTCTGTTAGGCAACACGGTTTACCTGAGCAAACTAATTCAATTTCCATATTTGTCAAATTATTATTTGGTTGTAAAAAAAGGGTAGATCTAGTTTATTAGAAAAACATGAACGGCTATTGGTGCAAATATCCGCATGAAACCTTACAGAATTTTAGTTTTGCAACCAAGTTGGTTTTATACAAAATAGTTCTCCATGAAGTACGTACTAATTTCAAAATGGACTTACATATACTTTGTATTACAGGTGAAGTAAATATCGATTTCGATAACAATATCAAAAGTCTAAGATTACTAAAATATCGATCGAAATACATAAAATATTTAGAATATTGTTAATGTATCGGGGAATAGGAATATTTTGGACATCAATAATCCAAAATATGAAATCAAAGATATATAAAGTATTATATCTAAATTTACTCTCTAGAATTCATTGTAAAACAATTTAATACAAAAGTGAAAATCTTAGAAACTTGCCATGCCAACATGTGCACCGGACAATTATTGTTGAAAAGTAATAGATGATTCAGAGATCCAAAATGCACCAAAAAAAATCAAAAAAGTCTTTGATGAGTGACATAATAGGTTTCAAGGCCCGGTTAACATGGAGAAAAATGGGCTTCGTAGACGAGTGTAACGAATTGGGTTTCAAGGCCTAGTTAAATTTTATGTGTCTCTAATCAAAAGAATGCGGTGAGCGAAAGGAGTACACACCACAACAATATCTCGACTTTAATGGCTACCACCCTTAAAGGACAACTAAAGGTAACCAACAATATTCAATAATCACATTCTTCAAACACCGTATATACCATTTAATTCAAATTCGTCAATCAAATTTATACCAATTTAATTTTGATTAGATTATGAATTATGTATATGAACATGAACTGTTTTGCACTCCATATTTTTGGCAGACAATATATGGTAATGGTGCACGTAAATTTGTGGTCACTAGACTAGGGGTACTTGGATGCATTCGAGAAGAAAGAGTTAAGAATCATACAGAAGAATGCAATAAAGAAGCAAATTACTTGGCCGTTAATTACAATGTTGGATTGAAGTCAATGTTGCAAGATTTGAAATCAGAGCTCAATGGAAGGTCTTCCTCCTATTTTGAAACTTATGATGTTATGCACGACATCATTCAAAATCCAACTACTTACTGGTAAGCGTTTATAACAAATTATCCCTATTACGTTTAAGTAATTTATCGGTATAGTCATATCGTCTAAATAGTTTTTAAATGTTAAATTATACACATATAATTCAAGTGATCTCTAATATCTATGGTTAGTATGTATGCATTCATTTGCATATTATAACAAATTGTCAAAATGTGTTTGACTACTTTATTACAGTGAACAGTTTTCGAATAGAGTATAAACCTTATCGTTTTTTTTTTTTTTTTAAATTGCAATTATATTTAGTAACCCTTCGTTCTTTTTTTATGTGAAGCATTGTTTTCTGTTAATCACTTGTTGGTAATACCCAAAACAATTCTAGGTTGCACAACTTTGCACAAAAACAACATATACGAACCGAAAATTCTTTTAATTAAAAAGCACTCGCAAATGTTAAGTAATGTCAAATTTTCGTGTTTAATTCAGGTTTTATAGAGGTTAAAGAAGCATGTTGTGGGCTTGGAAAATTGAACGCTTGGATCCCTTGTCTGCCCTTCTCACACTATTGCTCCAACAGGAGTGACCATTGTCTTTTGGGATTTGTACCACCCAACACAAGCAACTGCTCGCATTTTTGTGGATACTTTTTTAATGGTCCCTCACCATACACAATTCCCTTTAATGTAAGGCATCTAGTAGCTATTTAAGCTCACAAATATGAATAAAATTGTTGTCCAATAGTTGGATATGACATTGACTATCTGCTTAGATAAATGAAAATTATACAAAAATTGTTTATTGAAATTATAGCCAAAGTCATTCATTTTACGTTTCATTGGAACAATATAGTAGTCTATTTTTTCAGGAACCAAATAATAATGATAATAATATAACAATAATGGAGAAATAGATTAATAGGTGTTTTTTATTTTTAAGCGTTTCAAGAAATTAAGAGGTTGAAGAAAAATCTTAGAAGATTTCTTTACTGATTATTCCTTGGATCGCCATGCAAATGGGCAATGAATAATGCCATGATTGTGAAGTTAAGAGATAGTTTATAGATCAAATTTACAAACCTTAGCTAGGATATCGGCAAAAATTTATAGTAGATCATGATATTTTTAAATTGATTAAGATGTTTTAAATTTTTTACTAAATATTTATAACTTTTTTGAAATCTAAAAATCTTATGAAGATATCAATAAATTATTAATTGATACTGCCGTAAAATGAGTTGTACTCTCAGATGAAATCTAGATAAAATTAATAGCCTATATTTTGATTTGGTGCTATATTTATCGTGATGCAATACAATATTTATCACATTCATTAGCATATGATTAGAAGCAATTCATAATGGATTAATAGTAATGTTGCTACCTAATAACATCACCTAATCGCCACTTCTCTTATTCTCGTTCAACTCTTACTCAATCCAATTCAATTTATGAGTATAAAAAATTTATGTTTTTCAAGAGACTTTATGACAAGGTGGTGGATCTAAATTAATTTTGTCTTGCCCCAATATGTAAGAATTAGTATGAAATCACCATTCAAATCCACCAAATAGATAAGGTGATTGATTGTCTAATTAGTAGCCATCACAATATACATGATCAAATGAAGCAAGATGATGATTAACTATATGGTAAACTGTTGTTACTGCATGATATGATCGATGGGACACCGATTAAATCAAATCTTGTGACTCTATCACCATATTAATAGTTTGAGTTTTAATGTCACTAGAAATGTAGAGTGATAAAAATGTCCTTAATTAATGAGTCTTCTCTTCCATCTATCTTTCATCTTTTGTCTTTTTTAATTCTTTCCTTTATCTCCCACCATTTTTATATATCTATTTTTACATGAATGATTTGGAAGAATACTCTAATCTTAATAATAATAATAATAATAATCTGAAGGTTTGAAAAATGAACAAAGTAAAAAGAGAAGAAAATTAAGAAAATATTTTTCGAAGAACTTACTCTCGAATGATGGATTTAGCTCTTGGTAGAAAAACTTATCTCAGGCGCCAAAAACAAGTTTGATGCAAGGGTATTTTTATCTATATGCTTCGTGTTAGCTTTCAAAGAAAATGACCAAAATAGATATAAGATACAAATTAAATAATTGTTAAACAGAAATTTTAAAATTTCGAAAAAAGATTAATGCATTGAGATAATGTTCTGTCCTCTGGGCCTTTTGATGAAGAAATGATTTTGCGGTGAATATGAATCTAACACGTGACCTTCAGATCTTCAATCTGACGCTCTCCCATCCGAGCTATCCCCGCAAATGGGTGCCTTGTTGAATTATTTTTACCGATGTATGGTCAATTGATACCTTTGACAAAGCAAGTGGAGAATATGCAACTGTGCATGCAGATTTGGTGAAATAGCTAGGATCCACTGGTGCCCAACAGCATTTGTCTAAATCTCTTTTCCTGGTTGTGATTGGTAGCAATGATATCCTTGATTATTTGGCATTGTCTCATCTTGGAAAGAAGTACACCCCTCAGCGATATGTTAACTTGATGAATACCAAACTTGAAGCACAATTCCAGATAATCCTTACAAAGCAAATGAATTTGCCCATAACATTATAACATCTCGTTCGCATATATAGTAACTGTCCAACTCCAGATTCTAAACTTTCTTCCATGCAGTTTATTAATATTTTAATGTGAGACATTCATAAGTGAATAAAGAAAATAATAAAATTTTAACATTAGACCTATTAGCTCTAAATAATAAATAACTAAATAAATAAATAAATAAATAAAAGTATGGGATCCTATATATCTGAAAATTTTCGTGTATATATATACATACATCTATCTATATATAATATATAATATATATGTGTGTGTAAGCATGCTCTAGTTATAATAACGATCCCATTTGCACATGAGAAGTGTTGTGTATGAGAATAACTAGCCAGTAGCATTATTTAATTTCATGCAGAGTTGCAATGTTTTATTATTCCATATTAAAAGAATTCAAGCAGTATATAAAATTCATCAAATACAGTATAACGGAACCGAAAGCGTACCTATTTCTTGCTGCGAAAATCATTTGGATTTTGGATTGTTCAACTGATCGGAGTTCGAACACCAATTACGGGACCAAACCCTCCAATCACAGTGTAGATGCCATGCCATATGTTTTCTCTGTTTTCAATCTACTGTTCTATGTAGTCTGATGTTTGTGTGGTTTCTACAATTGATTTTTCATTAGTCCAAAACAAAAGGACCATTGTCCTTTATATAGGTAGTTAAATGGAACCGAAAACGTACCTATTTCTTGTAGCGAAAATCATCTGGATTTTGAATTGTTCAACTGATCGGAGTTCGAACACCAATTATGGGACCAAATCCTCAAATCACAGTGTAGATGCCATGCCAAACGTTTTCGTTTTTTTCAATCTACTGTTTTATGTAGTCTGATGTTTGTGTGGTTTCTGTAATTGATTTTTCATCAGTCCAAAACAAAAGGACCATTGTCCTTTATATAGGCAACCAAAATGGTAGTTATCACTGGATAACTCCTAGTAACCTCCAAACGGTTATTTAATCCTATAAAGAAATTGGATTTGGATTGGGTCATAGGTTTGGGTCATCTTGGGTGGACCCGTCCTTATACCTATTTAACCCACCCAACATCTCCCACTCATACAAGATAAGCCAAACAGAGTTCATAGAGAAAACATTGGTGATCCCTTTATAATAAGGAGTACAGACATTCATATTGGTAAATATACTGTGCGACCTATGAACAATATATGTGATAGGACTTGCTCTTCAAATCTCAATTGTATTTCTATATAAGAAATTAAAAATTTATTTATTATTATGCCTTAGATTTAATAGAATTTTATTTGCTTGAGCATATTCAATCCCTTAACATGCTTGATCCTCTAATATTTCATATGATCACAATTGCAATTCCAAATTGCAAATTGTTGTAACAAATAACTATAAGAACAAAATAAAATTCATTAAATATTCCCGTCTCACTTTCGTTTATCGCTCAACAAAAATAACCGACACCATAGTAATGTCTCATAGGTCGCATTATATAGCCATAAAAGATACACTAATGATATAAACCTCACTTCATTATTTTGAGACAAAGTGAACAGTCACTAAGAACATAAGTAGAAGTTTTATACAAACTTCAATAGAATTTACATAATAAAAAATCAGAGATAAATTCATTCATTTTACATATCAGTCACAATAAACACATGCAGAATAAAACGCATATTACAGTGAATCTTGTCATTTAATAAGGACGTGTATGTCTTTCATATTAAGATTATTCACTGTACAGGTCTTAGTTCAAATGTTCTTCTAACGCCTAACCTGAGATCCAAAGCTCGCCCTTTCGGCGCCTATTATCGAGAAACTCACATCTGATTTAATTAGGTTCTTATGATGGTGAGAATACATCACAAGCGATTCAATAATTAATTTTAGGTAGAACCTCATTTTGACAATAGTTAAGACGACATTTCATATATTTCAAGTCCTTAAAAGAATAACCTCATTTTTTCCTCTAAAAATATATGTGTCTTATCTTGGCTTGCTCTCCTAATAACCAAGGTGGCTGTATACGTAAGAATACTAGTCTCAAAACCTAATGATATGCTTTCATGTATAATCTATGCAAACCAAAAGATAGAGCATGTAACCTAAATACATCTCTTGTCATAGCTTTTGTGAGTGGATCCACTATTATTTCACGCGTAGATACATACTTAATTGTTATATTTTTTTTTCATAACTATGTCCCTAATGAAATTGTACTTAGTCTCTATGTGTTTTGATTTATTGTGATATTTCTCATCTTTAATATAGGCAATTACTGTTTGACTATCACAGTATACAATAACTGACTTTTCCATATTAGTTTTGAATTTAGATTCTCCAAGAATCTTTTGATCCAGGCTGCTTCTTGGACTGCAACTGAACATGCTATAAATCGGGCTTTCATGGTGGATAACGTAATGCGAGACTGCTTCTTGCTATTCCAAGAGATAGCACTTTGGTTGAGCAAAAATGTATAACCAAATAGAGATTTTCGCTCATCCAAATCACCTCCCATATCAGCGTTTGTATACCTACCAAGACGCATGTTGCCACTTTGTTAACACAAGAAGTAATTAGTAGTCCCTTTTGAAAATTCTTTTTATAGCAATCCGTTATTTTTAACATGATTGAATTGATATCTACTTACCAGTCTAACTGAATAGCAAATATTTGGTCTCGTACACATCATAGTGTACATGCGACTTTTGATAGCATTGGAGTAAGGAATTCTTTGCATTCTTTCACGCTTTTATAAAGTCTTAGGGTATATATCATGATTAAGAGTCTAACCCTACTAGATGTAAGTACCCATAGACTTACAATTAACCATATAGAATCGTTCGAGAATCCTTTAAATGTATGGCTCTTGTGATAAAGTCATAATTCTCCTTGAATAATCTTTATTAATTTTAACTCTTATAATATAGATAGCGTCTTCCATATCTTTCATATTGAAAGTTGAGGATAACCGTTCTTTTATTGTTATCCTTATCCTAAACTCCTTGTCATTTCCGACCAACAGAATATCGTCCACGTGTAAAGATAATATTATAAACTTATTTTTTTGCCCGTTTAATATACACATAATAGTTCTTTTTAGTCATCTCAAATCCATAGGATATAACCACTTCATAGAAATGGAGATACCATTGTCTGGAGGATTATTTCAGGCCATAAATCGATCTCATGAGCTCACAAACTTTCTGTTATCAGCCTTTTGAAACAAAATTCACTGGTTGCTCCACGTAAATTTTTTCCTTTAATTCTCCATTGAGAAATGCTATCTTTATATCCATATGATGCAATTCCAGGTTCATGCATGCAATAATAGCTAATATAGAGCGGATGGAAGTAAACCTTACTACAGGGGAGAAGGTTTCTTTATAGTCTACACCTTCCTATTGAGTATATTTTTTTGTTATTAACCTTGCCTTATATCTTTTTATTGAGTCATCTACCTTACACTTGATGCAGAGAACTTATTTGTTTCTAATGGCTTTCCGATCAAGCGATGACTTAACCAAGTCCAAGACATGGTCACTCTTTATTGACTTCATCTTTTCTTGCGTAGCTTTAATCCAAAAATCTCTAGCAAGTGAGTAAGAGCCTTATTCACATTCCTTGACTCATTACTGTCTTATGAAACAAGCATAAAAGCTTCCCCTCCAATCTCAAATCGACGACGAGGAACGACCTTATGATTGCTTATACGAGTTGATAATTTTGAGGGTACTAACTCATTAGTCCTTTCGCTCCCATTAGGAACAGATGAAGGAGTTATTCCAATAGCTTTGTCACTCCCACTAAGGAATAGAGTGTTTGAACAACTCTCTATCTTCCTATAGTTAAGTGTTCGGATGTGGACCATCATCCAAATCATTCAACTTCTAAAACTGAAATTCCTTTTCAACTTCATTTCTACTAGGAAATTCATTCTCTAAGAGTTCACATCTCGTGACTTTAATTCAGTAACGTTTCCATTTCAGTTTTCTCCTATCAATACATATCCTTTCGAGTGCTTGGAGTATCTAATAAAGATACGGTTCTCTCATCTAGCACCTAACTTTCCATATTTACTGAAAAGATCATGTACATATCTTACACATCCCAAAGGACGCATATAACTTGACGTGACCCAATCCGGATCTCTCTAACTCTTATTCAAAAGGGTTTTGCCGGGCACCTTAATGGATCCTTCCTAAATTCGACTTGTCAAGCTAAGTAAAACCCGCGGAGCGAAACCTAACTTGGCTTTAACTTTCTAAACTTGTTGACTTAATTCTTTTACTAAAGATTGGTTGGGTTGGTTTCGTTTTAAAAACTAAAATTTCATTTCCATTTTAAAATCCAAATCTCACTTTTCAAACTAAAATCTGATAGCATAACAGCTGCATTTTTAACATTTCCAAAATAACTTGTAAAAAAAACAAAACACTTCGACTATTTTTCAATTCCAACACAAACTTCTTTGCCATAACGGCCTCAAACATGCATTTCGACCTCATTTCCACATCATTAAAATGAAAAGTAAGAATTTCAAAGAAATGCATTTATGAAATTACACAATGATTTAAAACTAAACTTTAACTTTATGAAAAATAATTACCACTCATTTACAACTCAAAAACACATTTACAAACAACTTCTTTGAATTACAAAATATGTAAAAGATAGATATGCAGAAGTTTTGTTGTGTCAAGCCCACCTAAACTTTTGGAGGAGTTATCTCTTCTTCCCGGTCACTCACGCCAACACTTGAGGAGGTTTTTTATAACAAAAGGGGAAAAACTATGAGCTATGAAAGCTCAGTAAGTGCTTATAATACTTTTTATCTAAAATTTTTGTTTACTAAAATTTCTCATCTAAATTATTTCAAAAAAAAAAAAAAAAAAATTTCTCATCTAAAACTTTTGAAGGTATAGATTTATATTTCATAATCATTCTCAAATTAAAGCTCATTTAAATGCAAAACATAAATATATAAGTTGTAAATTCAAATATGCATCAGAAAGCGTATAAAGCTCATAAATTTAGAAGCATGCAAATATTAAATAATTTCATAACTTGCAATAAAGCTCTAAAATACTTTTGTTTACTTTCAATAACTTAAATACTTGATGTACTTTCTAAAAACACCATTCGTACCCTTAAAGTAATTTGACCACACGGTGACTAGTTACGCCACTCGTAGTGGCAATGTCACGTGACAATTTTGAACTGACACCAACTATGACATAATATGAGACATCTCACGACTATGTACGGAATTCTGTATCACTAACCATAGTACAAGATAATATCTCATGCAAGTAGAGGCAACACGACAGACTCGATTTCCCCCCCAAGTTAGTGACGAATCCTCCCCCCCCCCCCCCCCCCCCCCCCCCCCCCCCCCTACCCAAGGACTTTACTATACTAATGTGGAATATACCGACCGGGTCTAAAATATAAAAATAGAATATAAGGGTATACTAATGGCATTTGAAAACTCTTTTAGCTTTACTTTATAGTGCAATAAACACAAAATATCTTTTCTGGGTGCATAAAGCACCAAATCTCATTTCTGAGTGCGTTAAGTAATAAAACTCATTTTCTGAGTGCATTAAACACTAAAATATCTTTGCTAAGTGCAAAAGTATAAAATAGCATCATTTCAAATTCTAAAATAGCATGTAATAATTACATAATGCTTAAACATTTAAAATAAGCGTAAACTTGTATAAAACTCATTTATGCACTCACCTGAATCTCTCACTTGGTTCAAGGCTCTTCAAGGACCTTGCCATACTCTGCTTGTTTCTTCTCATCTACACATCATATTCTCACTTAGAATATATAAGATTTAACTTCACAAAACTCGTTAATTAACTTTTAACTCAAGTAACCCATAAAAGAGCACTTTTCACTAAAAAACTTCTCTACTTGATTTCTACTTAACCAGAGCTCCAAAATTTCGATTTCTTTCCATGAATCTTATTTATATTCACCTAGGAACATCCCCACATGTCTGAAATGGTTTTTTGGAGCTTGAAACGAAAAGTCACATTGTTGGGACCCCCTTTGGCCGAACACTATTCATAACCCAACCTAGGGCTGCTTTTCACTTCGTGTTTACTTCATTCATCTCCTTAACTCGGACTTAGGTCACCCGTAAAACGGTTCTGAAAAATCCCAACTATAGGGTGGCAAAAACTAGGAAAAACCTCACTTTTTCACCACTTTTTCAAAGTAATTTTTACACTTTTGGTTTCTAAACTTAATTCTCTTCACCATTAATTCAAATATGTTTAATAACACTCATCTATGCCATTAGAAAGCATAATAAGAGTGGCATTTCATGAAAACCAAAAATGCCTTTTATCGGGTGAGAACTAACCACATTATCTTTATGCAATTCTTTTTGAATTCTAAGTTGGTTTAACACTTTATCAACCTCAATTCAACATGGAATCATGATTAGTACCATCAAATTTCAATGGCATCACATACCCCTCACTATGGTCTTTAATGGTCCAACACAAACCAAACTTAATTCATTCAATTTCTCAAGTCAAATTCACTCAAACATTACATCAAACACATTGTCTACAACTTATTTTAACCATACAATTTTTCATTCAAACTTTAAGGTTTTTCCAACACAACCCTAATATCTCAAGCCTCAATGATTTCATAAGATCTACTTTTGCTTTTGGTCACTAAACACTCAACTCACACCATCCATAAAAACCCACATCATTCCAACCAAACACCAACACAAACATCAAATGAACAATTTCGAAATTGAACAAAATCACCTCTTTTCACTTTGGTTTCTTTCTCTAACTTGTTTTTCTAGCTTAGGAGGTCTTGAGGACTTGCTTGAAAGCTCGAAAATGGGGTGAGATTACTTGATCTACCTCCCTTCCCTTTTCACCGAACTCATCTCTCTTTGGTTTCTCTTCTCACGGCTTCTTCTTTGGTTCTGCGTTTGCTTCTAGTTTGGTCATGGTTCTGCTCTTGTTTTTGAGAGAAATGGCTTGAGTATGAAGGTTAAAGATGGCTTGGAGGCTTGATCCACCTTTATTTTTCCTTGGCCGAGCAAGTTTCTTCTCCTCTCACTTTCTCTCGATCTCTCTTCTTCATTTCTGTGTTTGTTTTCCGGTATGCCACGATTTTGTGGCTAGTTTGTGTAAATGGTGGAGGTTTTTCACACTTTTTCCACCAATAACTTAAAAAATAACGATATTGTCCTAAAAAAATTTCATATTCATCCCCTCAACTTTTAGCTAAATTCTGACTTGACCCCAAATATTAAATCTTAGTTTCAATTTAGTTCCTAATCACACTTAATAATTACTTAATTCCATTTACCATTTTACCCTTCCATTTATCCTCCAATTGGGTTCAAATCAATTTTCAAAGGTTTTCTACAACCTCAGACATTTTCATTGATCATTTAGGGTCTCAAAATATTATTTAGGGACTATTATTGGGAAAACCGTAAATATATAAATCGAGGGTTTAGATAACTAAGGTCAAGTTTTCTACCCATATATAGTTCATAGGATGTGGAATATATTGACTTAGTAGGGTCCTTTTTTAGAATATAAGCCGCTATTAATAGCTTATCTCCCCAGTAAGATAATGAGAGGTTCGCTTTGTACCGTTATAGATATAACCATCATCAGTAATGTTCTATTTCTTCTTTCTGCTATGACATTTTGTTGCGAAGTTCTAGAAATGGTCAACTATCTATCAATAGTTTTCTCATGACACAATGTCTGTAATTGTTCAAAGAGGTATTATTGTCCTCGATTAGTCCGCAAGACTTTAATAGTTCTATTCAATTGATTCTCTATCAAATTTAGATACAATCTTAAGCAATCAAATGCCTCAAATTTATAGGAGATCAGATAGACACTAAAATGAGTGTAATCATCTATGAATGTTATAAAATACAAGGCACCATTTCTAACTCTCACATACATTGGTCCATATATATAAGAATGAATTAACTGCAATGGATTCTCAGTCCTATTTCTTTTTCCAAATGGTTTATAGTTATTTTTCTTGCTAGTCAACTTTCATATACAAACAAAATCTATTTCATTGAGGGAACCTAAAAATCCTTCTATAGCCAATCAATTCATTTGATTTTGCCTAATATATCTTAGTCTATCATGCCAAATATTTATATAAATATTGGCAACATCAGCAAAAACAATTAATAAAAAGCAACCATTGCATTAATAGTACAGTCAAATTCTATATTTAAAACGATAAAACCATCCATTAAATTTCCAGTATCTAAGTACAATGAACTTAGACAAATCGTTAAGTAGTTGTCATAAAAAGTTAAACTATATCCTAAACTCAAAAGGACAATTATAAAAACAAGATTATGTTAAATCTCTTGAGTATAGAGGATATTAAGGAAATACATCACTTGGCCACCTTGCAGAATCTCTTTGCAGGTGCCAATTCCTTTCACTTCAACTTTTGAGTTGTTCCCCATGTAGATCCATTTTGTTTCTTGATTAATCCAATGGTATTCTAAAAATGCTCATCTGTCTCTAGTTATATGATCCATGACTTTTGAGCCTTTTTCTTCTACTCAGTGTATTCACGGGCAAAGTGACCCATCTTGCCACAATTGAAACACTTTAACTTATTTTTGTCCTTCATCGCACCACCACGCTTATCCCTATTTTGTTTTCCAGTCTTAGCCTTGTTGGATTTGAGATTCTTTTTCCCTTTCCTCTAACTTCTTGCACTTAGAGTCTGAACTCTTGCACTTGTTAGATTCAATCAAATAAAGTTAACCCGAAGTATCGATTGTCTTTAGGCGCTCATCTTCGAGTTCAAAATGACGTAAGATATCATCAGACGTCTTTATGTTATCATTATGGGTCATGTTGATTTTATGTTTTTCCAGCAGTTAGCGATGTAACAGATCATTGTCTATACTTGTTGTTTATCAGTTAAGGCATGACGAGCTAATTTCAACTCATATATCATATTTGACATCTCTCTTAGATGTTGACTCATGTTGTGACCCTGGCGCGTCCGACAAGTATCAAACTTGATTATGAGTCTCTTTAATTTAATGATTGATGTTCAATCGCATTTGTCTTTCAAAAGCTAGCCAAAATGTCTTGTGTTGTCTCAAATTCTTCATATGTGCACATGTGGTCATCAGCCATGTTGGACAACATCATTATGCTAGCAATGTTGTTCTTTCTCTTCCAGGCCTAATAAGCCTCAACATCTTATCTATGTTGTGCAGAAATACCATATTCAGATTCAACTAAGGTGTTGGTTAGATTTTCGAGGGCCTTTTGCTCCTCCTTTAAGATATATTGAATTTTTTTTGGTGCCAAATTGGTACCAAATATCATAGTTATCACCATTCAATTTGTTATCCTTATTCAGTTCAACAACTATGTTTTTCGAAGCATATGTCATTTCTTTAAATGACATATATTCTACTTAGAGACTTATAATTTATATCTATCTACATGTACACTAGCACATCTACTATCATTTCACTGAATATATTGCAGCAAATATACTCATAAATATAATAAAAGAATCTTTGGATAGGAATCGAAAATTTAGTTAAGCTATCCATTATCATCCAATTTTCAAATATTCACTTAACCATATATGTAAGTGTTTCACGCAAAGCAGTCTTAATATCATTCTCCAAGAGATTTTAGGATACCCACAATTGAAATATCATCATTTGAGATCTTCATGACTTCAGACATCTCATTATCAGAGATCTATATGACATATGTTATTTTAGCATCCGAGATTTTTATGATCTCAAGATTCTGCTAGTCATATGAGATTTCTTAAATCTCAAGGTCGTGATCAACAATATGAGATTTCAATAATCTCCTTGTCAGTTGATATGACAATTATTTTAATCATGTCATCAGATGGCTGATCGTTAGAAATGAGTCGACGTAGTACAATAGAAATACATGTTGTAACCTAAAATATAAATATACACATGATAAATTTTAGATTAAATAAAATTTAGTGTAAAAACTAAGACATTTTAATTCAACTCTTTATAGAGCGAAATAAATAAAATAATATAATTAGCTTACAATTAGAGTAAATAAACAATTGAGATGAAAAGAGAAGAAAAAATAAAAAAAAAAAAAATCGCCTGAAAACTGCACAAGTTACAATTTATGTGGTGTTCCGCGAATTTGTCATAACCAACTGCATGGAGAATAGTCCAAGAAACCGGGGCTCCGGTATGTCCTGCTAGAGTGGAACCCTATATCAAGAAGCCTCAAACAAAACAATACTAATTCAACTTCTCAAGATTGGCACAACCTCTATCAAAAATCATTGTTCTGTGATGAGTGAACTTGAAATGATACAAGTCAAACTGTCATGATGCGACTAGTCTCTCTTTAGACTGGCCTCAAAGGCTGCGTTACAAGATTGTAAGGCAAGTGAGTTCCAAGAAGCCTGTCGCATATGGAGAAGAATGGCTGGGAATAATCGAACCTGGTGCCATGGAGTTGATGATGGATTTCATGATAGGTTGTATTGTTCAACAGATGGAAGATGTCGCCACATAATACTGCCATGTATCCATGACAAACAATGCAATTATAATTTACACAATTTGAACAGGAATCTAAGGCTGTGTTGTGACCCCAGATGCATCAGCCTTTGAAGTTAATCGTTGGTAAAATGTTTCTAGCAAATGAAAAGACGAATGAATGTATATATATATATATATATATGAGGCTACTGTCATCTCAGCTGCAAGACTTAAAGATATGGTAGCTTTTCCAGTGTTGGCATATTGGATCATCCTTTAGCTTAGTATTTGACAAGGTCAGGTGGGTCTCTCTTGGTGCAAACTGTGCCGTTGCACTCTCATTCATCAGCTTCAAAGATTTTATGCTGAGTAGCTTGGATAAGCTGATGAGAACTCAAGTTTCCATATTTTTGAAAGAGTTAGGGGACTAAGATGTCTACAACAAGTGCAGTCTTGCTCTGAACCAGACATCCCAACAACTGGAATTATGGAAAGCTGAGGTTTCCCCTCTGTCAGAAGATCCAACAACTTCTCTTTCTCATCCTTTCGACCCACCAAGCAGGGTTTGATCCTCTTCTCCTTCATTTTTACAGTCCCTGAGCTTGCATAGTGATGAAGGAAAGCTTGTGAGCCAAGGAATTTTTAACTTCAAATACCTCAGAAGAACTAACTTTTCTATTGCAACTGGATATTGATTAATAACTGGATGTTGACTTGTGATTGGATTGATGTGAAGGGTCTTTTGGCTTGAAATTGTTTCATCTGTTGTTGGAGATCAGTGAAGTTAGTTTCAAGCTGTACTTGAAGAGCATCACATAGATCCTGTGAACTAGTTTCATTTTTGTTGGCAACAAATGTGTCAATAAAATTATCTAATTCATATATTTACATATAACATCGACTATATCTCTCTTAATGTCCCAAATGTAAATATAGCCTTCGTATGGTCCAGTGTGCATTGTACCGCCACAGAATTCTAGATCCCTCAGAAAAGAGTTGATGGATTCAACCTCGTTTCGAAGTTTGTGAAGCTGCAGCTTCAGCTAACACCCTTCTAAGCCTCTTTGAAATTAAGAGGACATCCATTTTTCACCTCCCTTGGAACTTAGAAGCTTGACATGAGCATCCATTATTTGAGGAGATGGTTTGTGGTGTTCCTGGTGGTTTTGCTAAGTTAAAAAAAAAATCCTATTAAATACACTTTCCTTAATTCCTAAATTAGAAATGATGGATAAACAAAATATCCAAATCCATATTTAATACGGGAAATGGCGGGCAAGCACTAGTCCAATAGGAGGAATGGAATCTAAACTCAGCCACCAACTTCACTTTTCATTATAACAACGTACTTCTACTGTTTTACATATACCACTTTTCCACTTGTCTTTTTTCATCGATCTGATTTAATGGATAGCATTTTACACGTTTCGGATGATTGGTTGAAATTGATTAAAGCTATATCTTTTGGATAAAGTGTGTCCCTGTTTAACTTGTTAATTTTGACAAAAGTATCATTTCAATAAACAAAGCCAATAAGCCATTACATTACACAGACATCAGATAATCATCCAAAACCAAGTTGATCAGTAGCCCTCTATTGAAAGACCAATAGACGATAAACGGTACATCAATTATAATTTCAAAAACATAATGCTAGAAATCAACACTCTTATCTAATTTTTTCTTGATATATCAAAAAGTTAGGCTTTATAATTTTTAACCTTAAACTTTTATATCTTTAAAATGATATTTTTGAAAAATATTTTCAAAAACCAAAAATATGTTTTAAAAATAACGTTTTTAAAAATAGTAATACGTTTGGTAATATTTTTGAAAATCCGTGTTGAAAACAAAAGATGATGAAAGTTGTTTGTTGAAACTAAAAATGATAACAATTGCTTGTTACCATTTTAAAAAATAAAAAATAATTAAAGTCTTTATTTAATAAAAATAATAATAATATAAGATTTTTTCTCTCACCTCACCAGTCTGTCTACACACTCTACTTCTCTCTCTCTCTCTCTCTCATCTTCACATGCTCCCCATTGCTCTCTCTCTCTCCTCCATCACTAGTCTCTCTCCCATCCCATTGGTCTCTCTCTAATCTTCCATCACCTTCCAATTTCATGAGACGAAACCCAATCTGTAAACCCTTGATTTATATATTTATGGTTTTCCTAGTAATAGTTCCTAAGTAATGATTTGAGATCCTAAATTATCAATGAAAATGTCTAAGGTTGTAGAGAATCTTTAGAGATTGTTGAACCCAAATTGGAGAATAAATGGAAGAGTAAAATGGTAAATGACATTAAGTAATTATAAGTGTGACATAGGAACTAAAATGAAAACAAGTTTGGGGTCAAGTAGAATTAAGCTAAAGTTGAGGGATGAAAATGAAATTTTTCAGGGACAAGATGAGCATTTTTGAGAAAGTTAGAGAACAAAGTGTGAGATTTCTTCTCATTTAACACAAACAAACCACAAAATCGTGGCAAAATAGAAAACAACGTAGAAAACAAAGAAGAAGCCGAGAGAAGCAAACCGTGAGAAGAGAAACCAAAGGGAGAAGAGATGAGTTCGGCCAATGCTTGAGGGAGAAGAAAATCAAGGAATCCAAGTCATTCTCAACCTCCAAACTCAAGCCATTTCATTCAAAACAAGAGCAGAACCATGACAACACAGAGAAGAGTCGAGAGAGTGACGCCAAGAGAGAAGGGTGCTCAGCCAAGAAGGAAGAAAAGTGGATCAAGTAACTTCAAGCCATTTTCGAGCTTCCAACCTAGTCTTTAAGCTCACCTAAGTTAGAGAACCAAGTTTGAACAAGGAACCAAGACGAAAAGAGGTAGGTTTGACCATTTTCGAATTTGTTGAATGATGTTATTAGTTGGTGTTTTTGTTATGATTAGATATGAGTTTTTATGTGTGATGTGAAGTGAGTGTTTAGTGACCAAAAGCTAGAATAGATCACATGAAATCCTTAAGTTTGAGATGTTAGGGTTGTGTTGGAAAAACTCTAAGTTTGATTTGTGTTTGAGTTGATTGAAATGTGTTGTATACAAAGTGTTTGATTAAATGTTTGAGTGAATTAACATGGAAAAACTTAGTGAAATAAGTTTGGTGTGTGTTGGACCATTAAAGGCCATAGTGAGGGGTATGTAATGCCATTGAAATTTAATAGTATTAGGCATGATTCCATGTTGGATTAAGGTTGAATAAGTGTTAAATCAACTTAGAATTCAAAGAGAATTGCATAGAGATAATGTGGTTAGTTTCCACCCAATAAAGGGCATTTTCGGTTTTCATGAAATGCCACTCTTTATATGCATTCTAATGGCATAGATGAGTGTTATTAAGCATATTTGAGTTAGTGATGAAGAGAATAGAGTTTAGAAACCAAAAGTATAAAAATTACCTTGAAAAAGTGATGAAAAAGTGAGGTTTTTCCGAGGTTTCGCCACTTGATAGTTGAAATTTTTTAGAACTGCTTTACGGGTGACCTAAGTACGAGTTAGGAAGATGAATGGAGCAAAATGAAGTGAAGAGCAACCCTAGGATGGGCTGTGAACAGTGTTCGGCCAAATGAGGTGCCAAAAATGTGACTTTTCGTTTCGAGTTCCAGAAAATTATTTCGGGCATACGAGAATGTTCCTAGGTGAATATAAATAAGGTTCATGGAAAGAAATCAAAATTTTAGAGCTTTGATTAAGTAGAAATCAAGTAGGGAAGCTTTTTAGTGAAAAATGCCCTTTTATGGGTTACTTGAGTTAAAAGTTATTTTACGAGTTTTGTAAAGTTAAATGTTATGTATTCTAAGTTAGAATGTGATGTGTAGGTGAAAAGGAATCAAGCGGGGCAAAAGAAGGTCATTGAAGCTTTGTATACTAAGCTTAAGTCCAGGTGAGTGCTTCAATAAATTTTTCTCCAAGTTTATGCCTCTTTGAAATGTTTAAGCATTTTGAAAGTTTACATGAGATTTTAGAACTTGAGATAAATCATTTTGAGCTTCTTGAACTTAACAAAACAATTTTGTGCTTGATGCATTCAGAAATAATATTTGATGTTTAATGTGCCCAGAAAAGAGATTTGTGTTTATTGCACTGTAAAGTAAAGCTAAAAGAGTTTTTCAAAGGCCATTAGTATACCCTCATATTCTATTTTTAAGTTTTAGACCTGACCGGTATATCCCACATTAGTACAACAAAGTCCTGGGGGGATGCATCGCTAATTTGGGGGAAAATCGAGTCTGTTGTGTCGCCTCTACTTATGTGGGATATTATCTTGCACTATGGTTAGTGTTGAGTCATTAATTATCATTATTTTATGCCCATATTGCTTATTATTTATGCTATGTTTTTGTGTCGAATTGGTACTTTTAATTTGTTTTATGTTTTTATACTTTGAATTAGGTTTTGAGAAGAAAAATGATGGAATCGAATGATTTTTGAAGATTAATTGCAGCTCAAGGAATTGGAGAATGTTTTAGAAGGAAATTGCAGAATTTTGGACAGAAATGTGACGTGATTTATGGGAGCTCGTACGAAGTGCACAGTTTGCGTTGTGTGAGCCATAACCTATCAAATTAAAGCCCCGAATGTCTAGTTTCCATAGCCGCTAACGGTTCATCAATTGAAATTTTCTATAGAAAATTATGACTGATTTAGTACTCGAAGGTCAGACTGTCACGAGACCTAACAGCTACGGGAAAGCATGGGAAATTCAAATTTCCTCTTTTAGCATTCCTAATCAATTTCCTAAAACTTGAAACGTCCTAATTAAATGAGTTAAGCAATTAGGAAGAGTTTTAGTCCAAAAATAAAAGGGATTCACTTTCCAAATCAAAACTTGATTCTAAATCAAAGTTGAAAGTGGAATCATTCTCAATTGAGGAAATCTTGTCTCTCAAGGATTGACTGCCTATAAATACGTGCTTTCACCATTCAATTGGGGGAGATCAGAAGACGGAGATTGGAAGACAGAGAGAGAAGCAGAGGAGCAAGACTGAAGGCTTCGGTTTCATCTTTTCTTTTTTTTATTTTTATTTAGCTAGTTTATTTAGTTAGGGCTAACTTGAAGCCCTAAACATGAACTCAATTTGTTTATCTTTTCAATAAAGATTTATATTTTGCATGATGAAATTAATGTCTCTAGTCTAATTTTATTCTATTTATTTTGTTTCTTTGATTGATCACCTTAGAAATATATTTTTAGAATTATGTTGTAAGAATATAAACCGCACATCATACGGGCATATTCTTTGTTTGCAACAATCAATTGCTTACGAACCAATTGAAGGACATTAATTCATAGATATCTAGAATAGACATCATGTTCTAGGATTTGTGTGATATTCATATTCTTCTAGTGCTTAATGGGTTCCAATTATTAAATCTAAGTAGACATCATGCTAGGTTATAATTAGGAATACACGCAGTTACGTAGACATCATACGATTTGTATACTAATTAAGGAATAATCTATACGACATGAGTTAATCATACATTGTCATGAATATCTTCATCATGCATTATTATGAATTTGCTTTATTAATATTTTTAGCAAATTGAGGGATTGTTTAGTGGTGGATAGGATGTTCTAACTAAGCTTTTATTCATTGATTTTCTTTTATTTAATTTTATGCATTAATCTCAATTTAATTCCAAAAGCTCTCTTAATTTATTTTAATTGCTCTAGGTTAGGTCTTAAATAAATTTAAAATTAAAGTAAGTTGAAACTTCTCGTGGGATCGACCCTTGCTTGTCGCTATACTCAGTCAAATGATTTGTGCACTTGCAAGGTTTTAATAAATTTGGTTTATTGAAAAATTAACCAACAATTAGAGATGCAGAATTTCGCACATAGTCGTGAGGTGTCTGAGATTGTGTCACGGTTGGTGTCAGTTCAAAATTGCCACGTGATATTGCCACTACGAGCGGCGTAGTTAGTCGCCGTGTGGTCAGAGCCTTTAGAGGTACAAATGGTGCTTTTAGAAAATATATCAAATACTTGAGATATTGAAAGTCGAAAACATTTTAAAGCTAAATTGCAAGTTATGAAATTGTTTAGCATTTGTATGCTTTTAAATTTATGAGTTTTATACACAATTGGATGCATATATGAGTTTACAACTTATACATTTATGCTTTACATGTAAAGGAGCTTTAAATTTAAGAATGATTATGAAATAGAAATTTATACCTTTAAAAGTTTTAAAGGAGGTATTTTAGTAAACAAAAGTTTTAATTAAAAAGTATTATAAGCACTAATTGAACTTTCATAGCTCATAGTTTTCCTATTTTGTTTTAAAAAGCTTTTCAAGTGTTGGCGTGGTTGACCGGGAAGAAGAGATAGCTCCTCCGGAAGTTTAGATGGGCTTGACACGACAAAATTTCTTTTGCATATTTTGTAATTTAAAGAAGTGGTTTGTAATCATATTTTTGAGTTGTAATGAGTGGTTAATAACTTTTAAGAGCTGAAAGTTTTATTTGCTTTTGAGGAAAGTTTGAATTATGGTTTCATCCTTTTGTTCTTGATGAAATGGATTTGAGATTGGAAATGTGATTTGATATACCTGTTTGTGGTAAAGAAGTTGGGTTGAGATTGAGAAAATAGTAGAAGTGTAAATTTTCTTTACAGGTTATTTTGGAAATGTAAAAATTGCAGCCGTTATACTGTCGGATTTTAGTTTCAAAAAATGAGTTGGATTTTAAATTAAAACAAGATTTTGGTTTTAAAACAAAACCAACCCAACCAGTTTTTAGAAAAAGAGTTGAGTTAATGAGTTTATAGAGAAAGTTTAAGGTTTCGCTCTACGAATTTCTCTTAGCCCGCCTAGTAGGATTTGGGAGGGATCCGTTGGGGTGCCCGACGAGACCCTTTCGAATAAGAGTTTAACGAGATCCGGATTAGGTCCCGTCACAATCCCTTTTCTCCATCTACCCACCAAACCAACCTTGTCATACGCCGTCAGATTCTTAATCACCTCTGGTTGGGTTGGGTTTTTGTGGTTGTTCTGATCTAGTTTTGGTTATTCTGGTTGTCTTCTTTGTTGTCTTCTTTTGGCTGTACTGGTTCCAATTTGGTGGTTTTTGTGTTTTTCTCTTTCTTTTGTGTTTTCTTTTTTTCTTTTTTTTCCCAACAATTTGATTGTTTTTGAAAATGAAGGAAAGTGGGAAAAAAAATCCTTTTTCAATTCCATGTTATGATTTTTGAAAACATATTTTTCATCTTCAAAAATATATTTTCGAAAACCATTGTCAAACACCTTTGTAAGCTTTTATCATTTTTGTAGACGGTCCCCAACACCATCTTAATTTTAACTTTAAACTTTAATTTTTTAACATATCATTTGCCACATAACATTAGATGGAAAAAGTTTGACATATCTTCCCATTTGGATTTAGGGATGGATTTTCATCCCCATTCCAAATGGGAAGTTATGTCATATACTAGATTAATTGAGCATGTATAGCAAAATTTGAAGACGTTTTATACATTGCACAAAGAATCAAATTCACGTCTACATGTGGTGTTAGCTACCACCATATTAACTTCATCCCACCCTAAAATGTTATTCATTGTAGATGGGTAAGTAATAGACCTATTATAATTGACGCGATCCGATCCTGATACCTCTAGCTCTAATCCAGTAGGTCATATCGGGCACCTCAATAGATCCCTCTTAGACCCGACTCGTCTGGTTAAGCGAAACCCGTGGAGCGAACCCTAAACTTTCTAATACCTTCTGAAAAATTGTTGGATTGGTTTTCTTTAAAAACTAAAAAGATGTAGGAATTTTTTTTTTAAAATTTTTAAACTCATTTTTTAACAAAATTTCGAGAGTATAACGACTACATTTTTTTATGTTCCAGAAAAACCTGTTTACAAAAAATCACACTTCGACTAAAATTCATCACCAACCCAACTTCTGGTTGCCTGTAGGCCTCAAACATGCATTTAATTTTCAAATCAACTTAATAAAATTCAAAATTCAAGTCGGAAACCACATTTAAATCAAAACACAATTTAAAACATACTTACGAACAAATAATTATAAATTTCAAATTATTTATACAATTCAAAAAGGATGTTTACATGTAAATATAACGGATGCAAAATAAACTGCTTAAAATGGCGTCGTGTCGCTTTGTCTCGCTCGCTGGAGGTGATACTACTTCTCGGCTACCTGCTGAGAGTACCTGAGGAGGTTTTTGTATAAAAACAGAAAAATAATGAGCTAGAAGCTGAGTGAGTGATAATTGTCTTTATTTTAAAAAAAATATGATTTTTAAATGTTCTCCTCAGAAAACATTTAAAAATAATTCTTTATTTCTTTAAACATTTCAAATCTTAGTTTCTCAAGCTTAATATAAACATAATAATTTATATATATATAAGAGCAAACATGCATTACATTCGAAAACTCGTAACTTAAATCATATATAGCTTGAATAAATGTTATAAAATTTCTTTCTCTTTCAAATTTACTTTTCTTTTAAAGCTATTTCTTGATATCTTTCAAAAATATCATAGTATCCCTATCTTTGGGGTCACGTAGCCTCTATACGAGGAATACTCCTACGTAGAGGACCATTCGTGACACCTCTGAGACATCTCGCAGCTATGTGCGGAATTTCCCAGTGCTAGCCATAACACGCGAAACACCACCCCACATTAGCAAAGACGACTCGATTGACAGACTCGGACATTTTGTCCCCCCAGGTTAGTGACTCTTCCCTCCCCAGAACTGTGCTAACTGAAGTGGGATAGACCAACCGAGTCTAATCTTTTCTGAAAATCTCTAAGGGCATACTAATGGTTTTGAAAATACTTTTATTTTCTTTTCTAAATTCAACTTGTGAGCTCGGTTTCTGAAATTTTATTTAAACAACCATATATATGCATATAAAATCAAAATTCTCATTTCAAGTTAAAATTCATGCTCATATCAATGCATTTAAAATAAATTCAAGTTAAGCAATTACTTATCATATCAAACTTAACAATTTGAAATACTTTTAAAATCTTTAAAATAAAATTCACTCACAAAAACAGAAAACTGTGAACGGCATGTACGGAGTCCCTACTCCTCTTGCCTCGATCCTTGTGCGTCCTCATCACCTACATAACATATGGATACGTAAATTTATGTTCGTGTAAACTTCTGGAAACTCGAATTAACTAAAATTATATAATTTCTCCTGAGTGACCATTTTTACCCGTAAACCTCCATTTTTTATTTCTTTTTTGATTATGGGGTTCCGAACTCCGTTTTCTTCACCTGAACCCTATTTATTATCACTAGGGACATTCTGGCACTAACGGAATCGCGTTCGGAGACCCAAAACAAAAATCGTTCGATTTCGACCCCTTTAGGCCGAACACTATTCATAGCTCTACTCGGGGCTTTTCTTCGTTCCGTTTTCGCTCCGAACACCTTCCCAACTCGCCATCTAGTCGGTCCAAGTATCAGTACAGAAGGAAACGACCATCTGATAAGCGTTTTAGGCTAAAAACGCGTTGTTTTCACTATTAATTTTTGGGCGTTTTCTTGGTTTCGATTTCTAAATTTAATCTTTAACTTTTAATAACCTCAACACATCAAATTAAACTCATTAGGATCTTAACACTCAACGGACGCAATATGAGTCAATTTACAGAATCGCCTTTCAACTAATATATCGAGAGTTTTGATTTTCCCTTTAAATTCTTAATATTTTCTTGGTTTTCTAGGCTTCCAATAAATATCAATTCGCTTAGTTTATAACTCATTTTTAATCACAAACAACCAACAAACAAATCGTAACAAAACCCACTTCAAAATCAACTTAAATCACCAATAAAACATCAACAAAATCAACTTCAAAACTTGAACAACTCACCCCTTTTTCTTCCTCACGAGCCCACATTCTTCCTCTTCATTTTGGACTAGTTCTGAACTGGTTTGGGGCTGGTTTGGCGTGATTTTAGTTGCAGTTTGGGCTGGGTTCGGTTGGATCTCCTTCCTCCTTCTTCTCCTAACGCGACCCGACCCGGGTACCACTAGCTTTAATCCAGTAGATCAAGCCAAGCACCCCAACAGATCCCTCTCACACCCGACTCGTCGAGCTAAGCGAAACCCGTTGAGCGAACTCTAAACTTTCTAATACTTTCTAAAACATCATTGGGTTAGTTTTATTTAAAAACTAAAAACGCGTAGGAGTTTTTTTCGATTTTTAAACTTATTTTTTTTTAACAAAATTTCGACAGCATAACGGCTGCATTTTTGACATTCCGGAAAAACTTGTTTATAAAAATCAACACTTGGACTATTTTTAGCACCAACCCAACTTCTAATTGCCCGTAGACCTCAATCATGCATTTAATTTTTCAAATCAACATAATAAAATTCAAAACACAATTTAATAACCCACATTTAAATCAAAACGATTTAAAAACAATTACAAACAATTAAATTCAAATTACAAATTACAATTTACTTATACTGTTCAAAAGGGTTTTACATGAAAATATAATGGACGTAAAAATGAATAGCTCAAGATGTCGTCATGTCGCGCTGCCTCGCCTGCTGGAGGTAATGATCGCCGCTTGGCTACTTGCGGAGAGTACCTAAGGAGGATTTTATATAAAACAAAAAAATAATGAGCTAAAAGCTTAGTCAGTGATAATTTTTTTTTTCTTTGAAAGTCTGATTTCAAAACGTCCTTCTTGGAAAACATTTGAAAATGATTCTTTATTTATTAAATATTTCAAATTTAAATCTCTTAAACATCTATTTACACAAGAGAATTTATATGTAAACGCAAGCATGCCTTTAAATTCAAAATTTGTAACTGAAAATCATAAATAGCTCGAATAAATAATTATGAAGTTTCTTTTCTTTCCAATTCACTTTCTTTTAAAACTATTTATGAATATCTTTCAAAATTACCATAGTACCCTTAACTCTGGGGTCACGTGGCCTCTGTACGAGAAATAATCCAATGTAGAGGACCAACCGTGACAGCTCTACTCTAAGACATCTCTCGGCTATGTGTGGAATTTTCCAACGCTAACCATAGCATGCGAAACACCACCCCACAGTAGCAATGGCGACACAATTGACAGACTCTGACACTTTTCCCCCCAGGTTAGTGACTTATCCGTCCCCATGACTGTGTCAACTGATGTGGGATAGACCGGTCGGGTCAAATCTAATCTGAAAATCTCTGAGGGTATACTAATGATTTTGAAAATACTGTTCTTTTATTTTCTTGATTCAAACTTGAAAACTTTATTTCTAAACTTCATTTCAACAATCATATATATATGCATATAAGTCGAATTCTCATCTCAAGCAAAACTCATGCTCATATCAATGCATTTAAAATAAATTCAAGCAATTACTTATCAAACCAAATTTAATAATTTGAAATACTTTTAAAATCTTTAAATAAAACTTACTCACAAAATGGGTAGTTGTAAATGGCACGTACAGAGCCCCTGCTCCTCTTGCCTCGACCCTCGAGCGCCCTCATCACCTACATAACATAGGGATACGTAAATTTTCGTTCGCGTCAACTTCTGGAAACTCAAAATAACTAAAATTACACAATCGTCCCTAAGTGACCCTTTTCACGCGTAACCCTCCATTTTTGGTTTTGTTATTTTATTTTATTTTATTTATTGATTTTAGGGTTCTGAACTCCGTTTTCTTCACTCGGAACCTATTTACTATCACCTAGGGATATTTTGGCGCTAACGGAATCACGTTTAGAGGCCCGAAATGAAAATCGTCTGATTTCGACCCCTTTAGGCTGAACACTATTCACAGCTCTATTTGGGGCTTTTTTTCGTTCCGTTTTCACTCCGAACACCTTCCCAACTTGCTATCTAGTCGTTCCAAGCTTCGGTACGGAAAGAAACGGTCATCCGGTAAGCATTTTAAGCTAAAAACACGTTGTTTTTGTACTAATTTTTGAACATTTTCTTGGTTTTGATTTCAAATTTTAATCTTTCACTTTTAATAGCTTCAACACATCAAATTAAACTCGTTAGGGTCATCCGAACACTCAACGGACGCAATATGGGTCGATTTACGAAATCGCCCTTCAAACTAGTTTAGCGCGCGATTCGATCTCTCTTGAAATTTTTGATATTTTCTTGGTTTCCTAAACTTCCAATAAGAATTAATTTACTTATCTATCAACTCATTTTTACTCAAAACTAACCAACAATGAATCGTAATAAAATCCGCTTTGAAATCGACTTAATTACCAGCAAAATCATTAACTTCAAATTTAAACAACTCACCCGCTTTTTTCCCCACGAAATCACTCTCTTTCTCTTCGCGTTGACTTCGGTTTGGACTGGTTTTGGATGCGAAAATGGACTGGTTCGGGCTGGGTTTGTGTTGGATCTCCTCCCCTCTTCTTCTCTTTCGCGCGAGCTTCTCGTCCCCCGGCTGAATCTCCCTTCTTCCTCTCCGATCTGTTGCCCCTGTTCCGGTCCTGTTCTGTCGCACGCTGCACTGGTTTCGAGCTGAAAATGGCATCGGTTGCAGCTAAAAGTGGTGTGGATCAGGCTGGTTTTCGTGTCGGGTCTTTGTGGTGGTTGTGATGGTAGCTCGCCGTTGTTGGTTTTGCTCCGATAGGGTCTGGTTGCGCGACAATGAGGTTGGGTTTTGGTCTGCTCGATTTGTGGCAAGGTAGAGGCTAGTGGTCGGTGAGCTTGGCGTCGGGTTGACTAGTTAGAGCTGCTTGGTTGGCGTCGGGTTGGCGAGCGGCTCGGTCCTTCTTCATCTTCATCTTCTTCTTCTCGTCTTCTTTCTCTAGTTCATGCATCTTCGTTTCTGCTCGACGATAGGTCTGTTCGGTGGCTGGTTCGGCGAGCTTCACTGCATCGATCTTGGTCTGGTGATGGCAGCAAGCTCGTCTCTTTCTTATTATTATTATTATTATTATTATTATTATTATTATTATTATTATTATTCTTTCTTCTTCTTCTGGGTTCATGATAGCTCTCTCTCTTTGTTTTGTGATTTAAAACAACTCTTTGGCTTCATGTTTTCCTCCACAATTAATTTCAATAATTTCGGTTACGTCCTAAGAAAATTTCATTCTCAACTTTAGCTTTTAACTTAATTTCACTTGAACCACAATTATTAAATCTTATCTTCGATTTAGTCCCTTGTCACCTTAAATAGTTATTCGATTTCGTTTACCATTTTACCCTTCCAATTAATCTCTGGTCGAGTTTAAATTGATTTTTATGGGTTCCCTAAAATTTTAGGCGCTTCCGTAAACCATTTAGGGTCTTTAATAGTTATTTAGGGACTATTTCCAGGGAAATTCGTAAAATTAAAATGGAGGGTTTACATCTCCTCCGCGCGATCTACCTCTTCCTCAGCCAAACCTCCCTTCTTCTTCCTCGATCTGCCATCTCTGCTTTGGTTCTGTTTTGGCTCCGCTTTGGCACGTTTGGGGTCTGGTTCAGTGTTCGAAAACTTGCTACTCACTACTCGACTGGCGAGGCAGCGAGCAGCGAGTACTCGACAACTCGGAGAGTACTCGGCGAGTACTCGGTTTGACCATCGGTAAACGGTCAAACCGTTGACCAATGGTGAAACCAGGTCAACCCTGTAAAAAATCAAATTAAAAATTTTCTATATGATCAAAATACAATTATTTGACCACAAAACACCATCAAACTTATCTCATACAATCTTCAAAATCACTTTAACATAATTACATAATTACATAATTACAAATACTAAATATTTAACACCCCTAATTTTATACGCATGAATATTACTGTTATTATCCTTATTATATTATTATTATGATTAATTAAAATTGATAAATAAACGTAGATTAAGTGAGTATATATAGATTGTAAGCCCTAAGTCTATTTCGGGTTTCCCAGTAATAGTCTCTAAGTGATATTTTGGGACCCTAAATGATTAAGGAAAGTATCTGAAGAATGTAGTAAACTCTTAGATATTGATTGAACCCAATTGGAGGATAAATAGGATGGTAAAATGGCGAATGACCCTAAGAGATTATTAAAGTGATAAAGGATTAAATTGAGTATAAGTTTTAATATTTGTGGTCAAAATAGAATTGAGTTAAAAGTTAAGGGAGGAGACCTATATTTTCTCAGGACGTGACCATCATTTTTAAAATTGATTGGGGAGGAAAATAGAAGCCAAAAACTTGTTTTGACTCACAAAATTGATATTGAGTCGGTCGCCGAGAAGAAGAAAGAAGAAGAGAAGAAAAGAAAGAAGAAGAAGAAGAGAAGAAAAGAAAGAAAAAGAAGAAGAGAAGAAGAAGAAGAAGGTGTCGACCAGCCACCACCGACCGAAGATGATGACAGACGGTGACCTTGGTTGTGACGGCGACGGCGACGGACAAGGCAGAGACCGACGGTAGCGACGATCAGTGACGAGCGACGAGCGACGGCAGTGACGAAGTACTGAAGCAGAACGACAGAACAGAAGAGGAACTGAGGAAGAATGAAGAGAAGAACTGCTGAGTTGGAATAGCGCCGAGTTGGACCGAGTTGCGTCGAGTTGGGCCGAGTTACACCGAGTTAAGGCCGAGTTGGGCGGATTTTTGACCCGAGCCGATTTGTGCTGCCGATCCGGCGATTCTCGGATCGGCAGCAGGCCGAGCGGCGAGTCCTCGGCGAGAACTCGGCCAACTCGGCCGAGTTTTTATTCCATGGTCTGGTTTGGGGCTGTTTTTGGTGGCAGATCTAGTGCATTGGTGGCTGGTCTTTCTCTCTTCCTTCTCATCTCTTCCTCTTTCGCTCTCTCTCTCTCTCTCGATCTGTCGACGACGATCTGTCATCGATTCTGCATGTGTTTCTGGTCTGGTTCGTCTTCGTTTTACATAGTTGGATTTGCGTTGGGTTTGAGCTAAGTTGCGTTGGCTCTTCGTGGTGGTTGGGACGACAACTCAATTCTTCTTCTTTTTCTTCTTTTCTTTTTCTTCTTCTCTCGGTTTCGCGCGACAATCTACTGCTCTATTTCAGCTTACTACTTTGAGCTTCATTTTGTGCCTCAATCCATCTTTTGTTTCATGTTTTCCTCCACAAACAACTCTAAAAATACCGGTCACATCTTGAGAAAATTTCGTTCTCACCCTTAGCTTTTAACTTAATTTTAGTTTGACCACAAATATTAAAACTTATCTTCAATTTAGTCCCTAGTCACATTAAATAATTACTCGATTTCATTTACCATTTTACCCTTCCATTTAATCTCCAATCGAGTTTAATTTAATCTCTAAGAGTTCTCTATAACCTTAGGCACTTCCATTAACCATTTAGGGTTTCTAATAATTACATAGGGACTATTACCGGGAAATCCGTAAAATTAAAAATAGAGGGTTTACAATAATAGTGATCAACCGTAAGGGAAAATTGTACAAACACCCTTGAAGTTAATGAAATTACACCAAAATGGTACGTTTGGCCATAATTACAATAACTTCCCTTGAACTTTCAAAAGTGAGACATAGATACCTCTTGCCGTTAGTTGACCATTGAACACTTACATTAAATAGGGGTAAAATGATTCATTCACAAATATCAAATATTATATTAATAAAATAACCAAAATTATCTAAAGAAAAATAAAAAATTGGAGATCCAATCCCGATTTCCACCCAATTGGAGATTTTGATCATTTCATATCTTTGATTGGCATTTAATGGTGGTTGACTAATGGCAAAGGTATTTGTGTCTCACTTTTGAAAGTTCAAGGGAAGTTGTTGTAATTATAGCCAAACATACCATAATGGTGCAATTTTATCTAACTTTGGGAATGTTTGTGTAGTTTCCCCTCAATAGTAAATAACACAAATACCAAAATTTCCGGTCAACTTAACTTTATACCATAACAAACGGTCCTCAAGTTCTTCTTGCAAAGAGCACAAAAACAAGAGCATCCTTGCTTTTTCTAGATGACTTAGAATTGAAATGCCAGTTAGAGTGGAAGTACTTGTATGCTTGCACTGAGAAGTCATTCCTAGCAATCTCAAGAAACTTTATGTTTTGGTTTGCTTCTTTCTTTCCATGTACATATGTTGTTTCTATCTAGTATTGATAAGGGGTTTCGACATTACTATGAATTATCAATTCTCAATCTTGTTTATTCATATATGATGCATTAATTTGTTAAATGATCTAATAATTATTCCCTATTTTGGGCAAATTAAGTAGCATTATTGTTATATTAATAGCTCAAGTTGAGTCCAATTATTGATAAAGTTGGGAAAAATGAGCTCAATTTGCTCTAATTAATATTTGTTTTTATAAATTTAGAACTAATATTAATAATCTAGAGAGAGCATAACTTTATATATGATAAATTGATGTTATTAATCTTAATTCCAAGTTTGTGGGTGATTGCATATGTTAGCTTTTCATAATTAATATTTGGTTGTATATAATTAGTTGTTCATAAATATATGTAATATGTTACCATGTCCTGAAAAAAATTAAAATGTTTGAAAAAACTTCATTTTAGTTCTTGAGGTTTTAAAAAATGTCATATTTTTAAAGTTCTTCTGAAAAATAGCTATTTTCATCCTTAACTTTTCAAAAACTCTTCAAAAAGGCTCAAATCGTTAGTCAATTTATGGTCAATATTAATAGAATATGTAAAAAAATATTTTTACGCTTGATGGTTGTTAATTTCATATAAATTATCAAATTACCCTAATATAACAATGAATTTATAAATTAAATTATTTAAAATACTTTTGAATTTAAGTTGTTAAAATTGATCTAAAATCACCATTGACCGTCAGTTAACTAACGGTTTTGATTTTTTTGAAGAATTTTGAAGAAGTTAGAGATAAAAAGAACTGTTTCCAAAAAAGCTTTAAAAACTTGATATTTTCCAAAACCTTGAGAACTAAAACAAAGTTTCTCCAAAAAGTTTTACAAGTTTAATGTGCACTGTAATGTTGCAAAACTAATACCATTAAAAAGTTTTACAAGTTTAACGAGCACTGTAATGTTGTAAAATTAATTCCGTAAAACCAATAATTAATCTTATTAATTTCTAATGTTGTTGAGAACTAAAACAAAGTTTCTCGAAAAAGTTTTACAAGTTTAATGCGCATTATAATGTTGCAAAACTAATACCATTAAAAAGTTTTACAAGTTTAACGAACACTGTAATGTTGTAAAATTAATTCCATAAAACCAATAATTAATCTTATTAATTTCTAATGTTGTTTATCTGTAAATGAACTTAAAGAAAACTACTCTTCCATGAACTGTTATAAAAAATGAAAAGGTACGTCATTGTGCTTAACATTTTAAATGATTAATATCAAAAAAGCAATGCCACATTGAATAACTTTCAACACAAATTAACTAGGGATTGAGGAAAGGTTTTAAATATGGGGCAAGGATTCTTTATTAGGTTCTTATTTTTGCTAAACTTTTTATAAAATGAGTTTAAGTTTGAGTAATATATGCAAGAGAAAAAATATAACAAAATATTGGTCATCAACTATTTTTATGCTGTTATATTATTAGATTATGAGAGAGGTTAAGGGAAGTGAACAAAGCGGTGCACATTCACAAATTAAAAGGAAAAAAAAAAAAAAAAAAAAGGTGATAAAGACAATCTATCCACTCATCATTTAATAGTCATGTTTTTATCAACATTAAATTCAAAGTTAATATATATATATATATTTTATATATATATATATATATCATTACTAGGTTTATTGATGTTCAGATCATCAACATTAATATTTTCACTTTAGATTTGGTAAAGATTTTATTCTAATTAAAATAAAATAAAATAAATGATTTGATTATATATATAAGAAACTAATTAATGATTTAAGTGCACTAATAAACTATTTAATTTTTTTACCGATTTTAGTCAAGGGTAATATTAGATTTTTTTCTTCCCCAAAAAGAAAAAAAAAAAAAGATTTTCAAAAACATATTAATTTAGGGAAGTACATAAAATGTTTTAGGGGTGCAACTATTGACAATTGTAAAAATTTATATCAAATGTTGGACCCATTCGAAATAAATATATAAGGTCTACAAAATACTAAATAAAATTTGTACTATACTTATTATTTTAAAAGAAAGTATTGTGTGTTGACATGTAGCAACATACAATGTGTTTTAGAGGTATTTGCTTTATATTTTGGTTTTGGCTTAATGAACTTAAATGATAAATCAGACTAAGAGGTCGTTTGTTTTTTTATCTGAAAACTGAACAGTGTTGCTGAATACTGAAGACTAAATAGTGACTGAAACTTAAAATCTGAATAATATGTTTGTTTTTTTTTTTTTTTTCCTTATATCTGAATGTATAGTAATCTTATTTGTTTTTTAAAGTTAAAATTATCTGAAAACTAGTAATTTGATAGTAATATCTTTTTACTATTAGTTGTTATATAACTTTATTTAATATAATACAAATAATTATAATAAATTATTTAGCAAATACTAAAATACTTTTATGTATATATTAATAATATTTTTATTCATAATTAAAATATGATTAATTATTATAGTAAAGTAACTTAAACAAAAATAAATAAAATGGTATTAAGTTGAATTACGATTGTTATATATTTAAATAAAAATAATATTAAAAGAAATATCATTAAAATGAATATGTATAACGTAAATTAGGTTAAATTTGGAAATATGTTTGTTAAAGTATTAAAAGAAATTTTTATAATGTAAAATTATAACAAACTTGGAAATTTGTTATTTTGGGGAGGATAAAATTGAAATAATAAATTTATAAAATCATCAAGTGATTTGGTATTCAGTGAAAAGTAAAAAAATGTAGCTTTTTATTTTCAGTAGTTTTTGGATGGTGTTAGGTGGTTTGACTACTTAAAAAAAAAAACAAAAATCACTTAATTAGCTTTATTCAGCACCATTAAGTGTTAAGTACAAAAAACAAACGACTCCTAAATAAGATAATATAGTTTTGTATAATAAAACCATAAGATTTTTCTTTTTTCTTTTTTAATTTTTATTTTGGAAAATCAAACCAAATCAAATGATTTGATTTGATTTGGTCTGATTCAATTATTTATGGGCTTTTTCACTCAATCCTAGCTGAATGTTAGTGAAGACTAGAGTTTTAGTTTGTAATTAGTTTTAATTCAACTTTTTAAAAGTTGTAATAAGTTTTAGGGTAAATTGTACAAAATTCCCTAAAGTTTAGGCTTAATTGCAGCTAGTGAAACCTTTTAATTAAAATTGCACAAACCTCCTCTACCGTTAGTCAATAACCATTAAAAGATAACGGAAAGAGGGTCAAATGGTAACTGTTAAAAGATAATGAAAATAGGTAAAATGGTCTTTTGATTTAAAATTAGATAAATTATATCATTAGTATTAACTATTACTAAACTAATTAATTTAAAAATAAAATTTGATGGTGGAGATCTAATTTCCTCAAATGGATGGAAGAGATCTCGTCCATCATTTTTTTTTTTAAAATAAAAAAGTTTAATATATATCCCCATCATTTTTTTTTTAAATAAAAAAGTTATATATATAGTGTTTTTATAATCATGACGTTCTAACTTTAAAAAGTAAAGACCAACCAATCAAATTCACCCATTGCATTCTCTCTCTTAAAATTGATTATCTCTCGTATTTAATTCAAATGTAATTGGTAAATTTGATTGATTGATCCTTACTTTTTAAAATTAGAACGTATTGATTATAAAGACACTATATATAGTACTTTTAAAATGAGGACTTATTTACTTTAAAAAATAAGGATTAATCAATCAAATTCATCAAATACATTCTCTAGCCTAAAAGAAATTCTTTCTCTTATTTAATTCAAGTGCAATGGATGAATTTGATTAGTTGGTTTCTACTTTTTAAAGTAAGTGAGTCCTCATTTTAAAAGCATTATACATACATATATATATATATATATATATATCCCTCTCTTCAATTAGCTTCAACCTTAGGCTTTATCTTTCATATTCAACACAATGTTCATCTTCAACCTTAATACTCAAATCTTCATCTTCAATCCCAATCTATCATCAAAGAGCACTTCTTCTAACAACAACAAAGACCCACAAAATCAATAAAAGAAAAAGAAACCAGTATGGACCATTTGGACGAAGCAGATATGCTCCATCATGAGCATATTTACTCATGAAAAGAAGCAGATCGCTCCCCCACCTCATTCATGGAGGAGTAGATAGCTCCTCCATGGTAGCAATCCGCTCCCCTACAAAGAAAGGTCTGCTCTAATGAAGCAGACATTCAATTGGTAAGATGGATCCCATCTGGTCCAACTAGGTGGACCCCATCTCATTTGATATGCACCATTTGATCTGGTAGATTTGATGGTGCAAATGCTTTTCTCTTTTTTTTTTTTTTTGTTTTTAAATATATAATTAAAATAATTTTAAAAATAAAATGAAATTAAAATTATATGATAAAATAAGTAAACAAGGGTACTATGGATATTTTTGCTAAAAAGCTGGTCAACTATTAATATGGATGGTGGTCAACCAAAGATAGCGGAAAGGTTTGTGTGATTTTGATCAACAGATTTCATTAGTTACAATTAGGCCTAAACTCAAGCGGGTTTGTGCAACTTGCCCTTAGTTTTAGTTGTAAACGAGGCAATCCCAACCTTGCACCATGGACATGATAAGTCAAGACTCAAGAAGACTTATTGATTACCTGAAGTTTGACAAAAATTATAGGATAAGTAATAATCAACGACAAATCCTCTTCTGAGTTATACACCTTGTCATCGACATTAGAGATGAGAGTTTAAATCTCACCAATACTTAGATCATGAAGTATCCATTTATCATGTGAGTTGTCTCTAATCATAGATTAGATATCCAGATTTCAAAAGTAGTTATCTCTCATTATAAGAATATATATCTAAATCACACAAGTAATAACTGATTATGGATTCACAACGTACCTCAATAAATCATTAAGTATTCATTATTATTTCAAAAAAAAAAAACTATTCACTATTTGTTTTATAATGAAAATCATCAAATTACAGTAATGGGTCCATTAATCTTCTAGAAACCGAACTAGTTGGAATAGGGGCCAAAAAATTATCAATAAAGTGTTGACAGTAGATCATATATTATGGAATTATATTATTTTATTTTATTTTTCTGAATCTTGACAATTTATCATATTACTAAAATCATTTGATGGTAAGTATAATGATTCTTTTTGCAGTTAATCCAAATAAATTAAATGCTAGTTATCTGTTTTTTTTTTTTTTTTTCTTTTTTTTTCAATAAATTGCCCAGCTGCAAAATATTTATTTATTTTTGATAACTGGAATCAGTCCAGGGTTCAGCCAGGACCAACAGTGATAAATATTGGGATACGGTCCGAAATCAATTCCCAAGAATGGGAAGCAGCAACCCACACTTGAGTGGGGGGACAACTCACATGCATGAGAATGAAATCCATATAACGTAAGAGGGTGTCTAACCTATAATCCTTGAAGGAGAGACTGGGAGGCCAACTACTTACCATTGCAACGTAGGTCCATTGACTATTTGACTGCAACCTATTTAGTTTCTTGAGAGGTATATGGAACCTTGCAATAGAAAGCTCAATAATTTCGTTCTTTTTCGTGGACATAAATGAATCTTCTCTACTATTGTAAGGTCATAGACTATAGCAATAGATTGTCGGTGTGAAAATGATGAAGGAACCTACAAGTTTGCAACTAATTTAGGTCATGAATATGATACGCCAATTTTGATATAGCTTGTTAATTTTCAAATTTTGAATTTTAAGTTTCCAACCCAATAGATGGGTTGGACGTGTTTAGCAATCCCAATGACTCCCAAAGCTTCCCATCCAATAGATGAGTTGCATTTGTTTATAAATCTCAATGCCGAAATAAGAACACATAGGTCTTGTTTGTTACATGTTTTTGGACTAGGTTTAGATAATTTCTAATCCAAGCCTATGTTTGTTGAGAGCATGAGACTGGAAAACCAATCCCATTCTAATAGCTGGGGTTAAACAATCCAATGCTATTGGTTATTTTATTTTATTTTATTTTTTTATTTTTAAATTTATTTTTTTATCAGTTTTTTATTCCCATTCTGGTGTTTTTTTTTTTTTTTTTTTTTTGGCTTTTCAATTCAATTTTTTCCCCTTTAATTTCACGTCGTTTTCTTTTTTCTTGTCTTTTTTGTTTAATTCCTTTGTTTTACATTTTTTCCAATATAATGTTAAATTAAATTATTTATTTTCAAAATTAAGTTAATATATTTATTAAATATTTCTAAAATGTAATATTGTTTTAAATTAATTATAAAATGAATATTATTTTCTCTAAAATTGATTTTCTATAGTTATATTTATTTATAAAATATAATTTAGTATTTTATATTATTTTTCAAATTAATTTAAACATTTTTAGCATATGATATGTTTATTTTATTTAAAATTAATTTAGTATGTTTATAAAAAAATCCTTTTTATGTTAAAAATTTTATTTTGGATTAAAATTAATTGAAAATAGATTTGTTTATTTTTAAAAATAATTAAATTATTTAAAATTGATTTTATCTAATCTCATATTACACCAAACACATCACAATACTAATTTATGCAATCCCATACTTCACCAAACACATCACAACACTAATTTATTCAATTCAATTCAATCCTATCCAATCTAATACAATCCTATGAAAATAACCCAATTCAATCTCGTGTACCAAATGAGGAGAGTACAAAAATAATATTCCTTTTATCTCATAATCTTATCAATCAACCAGCTATAATCTAACAAATTTTTTACCATTCTAAGAAATTTTTTTATGAAAGAATTTGATATGCTACCATCTTTATAAGTATAATGCTACCCTTCTCGAAATTTTATTAAAAAATTTTGTCCAAATGATATAACAAGCTGATTTGTAGTTATTATATTAATTTTGGATAATGTATTAATAATATGGTAATTATACATAAACTTGTCACATCATTTGACTAATAAATTTGAGCAAATATTTGGGTAGTATAACATTACTCTATTTACAATGGAAAGTAGGAGTGGATCCTGCTGCAAATATTGATCTTATTTGGTTGAGATATAATTGTTTTTTTTTTTTTTTTTATAACTTTTATATCATCAACCATCAATCATGTGCTGAAAACATAGTAGGAAAAAACTCAAGTCAAAAGAGGTCCAAAGTCTAATTGAATATTCGGTTCAGACTTGGCATAATTACACCAAGAATGGCGATATTTCCACCCCTCATAAATTGTGTGTACAGCTCTTTCATAAGTACACTTTATCAAAACTATGGAATGTCCCTAATTTGTAAATAAACCCTAATTAATATCAATATTACATTTCTTTTATTGTTTTTGTACTATAATTTGTAAGTACAACTCACAATACTTATTTAATTATCTAATTAATTTTGCTAAAATTTTGAGAATTTTTCCTCAACAGACAAGACAAGTAGAATATAATTTTCTTCTAATAATAATTAATTTAAAACTTATCATTTTAAAATCAATTTTTTAAGCATATTTTAAGTGTTATTCTTCACACTTTATAATTAATTTGTATTCTTTTAAAAAAATTTGATATTTGGAAAAAAAAAAGGTTAATTTAGAGAAGTTAGAATTTGAAAAGTTATACAGAGCTTTATCTCAATTTAATTTTTGATTGGGTTTAATTTTTGGAGTTATATGATAACATTCAAATAAGTTTCTTGTTATTTGATCAAGGTTCGGTTCAATTGATGTATTGTACTATGAAAAAAAAAGTTTAAATTAATTGATCGGTGATTTTTTATGGAGTATTTGGAACAAAACAAACTTTTTTATATATGCTCTTTTTTTTTCTTCTTTCAAACATGTTTTCCTCTTTCTTTTTTTCTTTTTTCTTTTTTTAACTAAATACAATAATTTCATATTGATTTCATTCATTCTCAATATTCTACAATTAATTTCTTTCCTTAAAAATTGTTTGATATTTAAAATAAGTATTTCAAAATCATTATCAATATTATGCAATTAATTTACTTCTTTAAAAATTATTTGATATTTGAAATTAGTATTTAAAATAGAAATTAAGAATTCGATTAAATAAAAAGGTTTTATTATATACATGAGGAAATGATTAATATTTATGGGTGTAATTACAAATTATTTACCATTTTTAGTAATTTTCTTCAAGGACAATATTAGATTTTTAGAAATAAACCATGATGAGGTCTACATTTAAGGGTGTAAATATCGTTACTCTTACACTAAACACACTAATTCATCCCAAATCCGCTTGCATAAAATGTTTGATGGATCCACTTTATTGAGTCGAGTTATTAGTAGATTACATTATTAAAACCCAATTATTAACATTTTGGGGTTCCGTTTTTGTGTAGAGTGGCGAAGTTTCCACCCTTAAAAACTTTTATGTAGGCCCCTTTTGTTTGCATGCCCTATAAATGATTTGAAATTTCTAGCATCGCCAATCTTTTGTTTATTTGTTAAAACTCATTAAAATCCATCATGACTTAATTATTAATTTTAATAATAGTATAATTATTTTTCATTTAAATTGTACGACAAAATAAAACCCTAATTTTCCTAATTTAGTTAAAACAATAATAATGTTTGGAAGCTGCGAACAAATAAATCATTTTTTTTTAATTTTTTTTTCTCTTGTAGTGATACATAATATTATTCATCAGTTGTTTCATTCATCTATTACCATCATCATCATGCATTGAAGAACGTTTGTTTGTGTGATATATATATATATATATATATATATATAGACAACCTACAATTTGAATTTTTTTTCTGAAAGCTATACTTAATTTTAATATTTTTATTCATTCAATGAAAATATATTATTTCTTCCTAATTTTTCAATCACTGGCCACTACCCTAAAACATGGCAACGGGAAGACCGTTATTCTTCGCTGCACGGATTTGATTGGCTTTTGCTCTATATTGGTAGCCGTGGGGACGTCTCATGAGGGACATCAGCACCACAACACATCAGCTCCTCCTCCAAATTCCACCAGAAATGATGGCTCTGCTACAGCTCAATTCCTTGTCCTTCCTATTGTTATTCTGCCTCTGTTTCATCTACTAGAAATTTTCAGATTGAAAGTGTCCACATTTCGGTGTTTGTTGCACTGCTATACATGAAGGGAACAAAACATATTTTTAAATTTGTTGCGTAATATAAATAACAGTTATTTAAATTGATAATTTAATAAATATTTTCATCGAGTTTTTTTTTTTAAAAAAAAAATTGTTGTATACATTTATTATTTTATTTGATTAACAAAACCGTTGCTTATTTATATATTAATTTTTAATACCATTATGGTAGATGTTTATATTTGATTTTAATAAATCTTAGTACATTTCCGACCCCCTCAAAATCAAAATCCTGGCACCACCCCTAATTGCAGTAGTGGTTTGCTAAGTGGCTACTCAAGGTTTTTGGATCAAGAGATTTCTCTCTTTTACGTATCGTGGTTCGTATCCTTACAATTGAAACAATTAATCATACTATAATTAGACTTTTATCAAATTAGTGAACATATTACTATATTCATATATTGCAAATTATTTGGGGCAACATAAACTAAACTACAAATTTGCAACTAGAGGTTTATCAAATAAACAACTAGAAATTTATCATAGGAAAAAAAAATAAAAAAACAGCTATTCTTCTTTTAGAAAATGTGCAAACTTTATTTGTATTGAAAATTATTATGAGAAACGAGATCAAATTTTGGCGCATGTCTCTGAGCAAGAATTCACGCAGTCTTCAACTTTCTCTTCAGCTGACAAACAAAAAACAATCAAATATGTGACAAGAATATATGATATTGTCTATTTTATTTGTTACTTGTAAGAAAGTGAGAGATAATGGGAGATTTGTTGTTTACCAGGGTCTTCTTTGGTGCTAAGGTTGGTGCACATGGTCGAAGCACAACCAAGCTTGCAGAAGTAATTAGTGCTTATGTGATGATCCAAACCAAGTGTCGATGGTAGACTTATGCAAGCTATCAAGGACATGAGTGCACAGTCAAAATAGTTTGTTCCAGTTTCTATACAATTATGCATACAATTCCTGTAGCAGTCACCAAATTGGGCTACAGACTGACCAGCAAGAAGCCCTAAGACTAGAAGGACAATGAACAAGGACTGAACTATTTTTTTCTGCATTCTCTTTTCCTTTCAATCAAAGAGGAAGATTTCACAAGCTAAGTTGAATTGCAAATGAGCTACAAGAACATACTTTATATAGGAGTTTTTGATTATGAAAGATCGATTTTACTATAAAAATTATTTCAAATAAATGGAAACGAATGAATCAGGTGCAGCAACTAATATAGTAGTAAATTAACAAATTCACCTATATCGATAATTTAATCAGGCCTTGTTTGTTGAATAGGTTTGGATAACTTCTAGTCCAAACCCATGTTTGGTAAGAGTATGAGATTGGAAAACCAATCCCATGCTTTTTATTTTATGTTGTTGTCATGGGTTAAATCAAACCCACAACAACAGTTGGGATAAAACAATCTCATGCTATTGGTATTTTTTTTTTAATCGGTCTTTTTTTCCCATTTTGGCCTTTTTTTTTTTTTTTTTTGCTGTTTTCTTCGGTTTTTTCCCCTTTAATTTACTTCTTTTTCTTTTTTCTTTCTTTTTTTCATTTTTTTTGTTTTACATTTTTTCCAATATAATGTTAAATTAAATTATTTATTTTAAAAATTAAGTTAATATATTTATTAAATATTTCTAAAATGTAATATTCTTTTAAATTAATCATAAAATGAATATTATTTTCTCTAAAATTGATTTTCTATAGTTATATTTATTTATAAAATATAATTTATTATTTTATATTATTTTTCAAATTAATTTAAACATTTTTAGCATATGATATATTTATTTTATTTAAAATTAATTTAATTTGTTTATAAAAAATCCTTCTAATATTAAAAATTTTATTTTAGATTAAAATTAATATAAAATAGATTTGTTTACTTTTAAAAATAATTAAATTATTTAAAATTGATTTTATCCAATCCCATATTACACCAAACACATCACAACACTCATTTATGCAATCTCAAACTACACCAAACACATCACAACACTATTTTATTCAATTCAATCCAATCACATCCAATCTAATTTAATCCCATGAAAATAATCCAATTCAATTCTGCATACCAAACAAGGAGAGTACAAAAAGAATATTCCTTTTATCCCATTATCTCATCAATCAACCAGCTATAATCTAACAAATTTTTTACCATTTTAAGAGATTTTTTTATGAAAGAATTTGATGTACCACCATATTTACAAGAATAATGACACACATCCCAAAATTTTGCTCAAATGATGTGACAAACTGATTTGTAGTTACTACATTAATTTTGGAATGATGTATTGATAATGTGATACTTATAAAAAAGCTTGTCACATCATTTGATCAATGAATTTGAGTAAATTTTTGGACAATGTAGTATTACTCTATTTGCAATGAAAAGTATGAGTGGATAGGGATGGCAAAATACTCGATCTGATCCAAACCCGTCTAAATCAAGTCTATTCGAAGCGGGTTTTGAGCGAAAAGTAGGGACCCATTTAGGGCATGGATTATGTTTGGAGCAATCCTCAAAAATTTCAAATCGGGTTTGGGGCAAAAAAGTTTGCCCCAATCCAATCATGTAATTTGATCTATATATAAACATAAAAAAATTTTAAATCTACAATTGTGTATTAAAAGGATTTATTACATGGTGTTTAAGTCTTGTACTTTTAACTGTCACAGTTTTTATATGAATTTAGAATTCTTTTAAAATGATCGTGGATATCATAGTCAATTTGTCTATTTTTTTTTTATTTGTATATTAGTTTTTTTATATTGATTATATCATTAGTTAAAAACCAAATCGAGTCAATGAGGTCAGGTTCAAGGTAAGTCTCTCCAATTGGGTTTGGATTTGAGATGAAAAGTAATGATCTGTTTAGGGTATGAGTTGGGTTTGGGGCACCCATCAAAACTTTCGGGTCAGGTTTGGTAAGGACCAAATCCGATCCGATCTATTGCCATCCCCAGGAGTGGATCCTCCTGCAAATATTTATCTTATGTGGTTGAGATGTGATTGTTTTTCTTTACTTTTACATTATCAACCATCAATCATACGCTTCAAACATAATAGGAAAAAACTTAGGTGAAAGAGGTCCATTATGACTTAATTATTAATTTTAATAATATTATAATTATTTTTAATTTAAATTGTACAACAAAATAAAACCCTAATTTTCCTAATTTAGTTAAAACAATAATAATGTTTGGAAGCTGCGAACATAGAAATCATTTTTTTTTATTCTTTTTTTTTTCTCTTGTAGTGATACATAATATTATTCATCAATAATTTCATTCATCTATTACCATCATCATCATGCATTGAAGCACGTTTGTTTGTGTGATATACATATATATATATAGACAACCTACAATTTGAATTTTTTTTTTGAAAGCTATACTTAATTTGAATATTTTTATTCATTTAGTGAAAGTACATTATTTCTTCCTAATTTTTCAATCACTAATCACCAGCCTAAAACATGGCAACGGGAAGACCATTATTCTTCGCTCTGCTGTAGCTCAATTCCTTGTCCTTCCAATTGTTATTCTGCCACTGTTTCATCTACTAGAATTTTTCAAATTGAAAGTGTTCACATTTCGGTGTTTGTTGCAGTGCTATACATGAAGGGAACAAAACATATTTTTAAATTTGTTGCGTAATATAAGTAACGGTTCTTTAAATTGATAATTTAATAAATATTTTATATAGAGTTCTTTTTTAAAAAAAGATTGTTGTAAATATTTATTATTTTATTTGATTCACAAAACCATTGGTTATTTAAATATTAATTTTTAATACCATTATGGTAGATGTTTATGTATGACCCCAAACTTTCATTTTGTGATTAACAGTGAATTTATGGATGAATAGTAATATTTTCGTATGAATAATGTCTCCGAGTTAATAGTATCCATTGAATAGTGAAATTTTGAGACGGACCTCGGAAAATAGAAAATATTTAGAATGATTAGGAGGACCAAATAAAACTAAAATGGAGTAAAAATGAGTCCGTTTTGGTAGTTTTTGAAGGTTCCGAAAGTTACCCGACGAAAACGTTCTTACGGACAGGATTGTGAATACTGTTGACCTAAACTCCATTTGATTTTTTTTCGAAGCCATGAATTGAACCTTAAGATACCTAATTAGAGTATTGTGAAGTCAATTTGATGAATAGGTGATCATAGAATTAATTTGGAATTTATTTCGGAATGAATTGTATTAATTTTTAACGTTACGAGTATAAATGAGATTTTATGATATTAAACCCATTCTAAAAGCACAATCCATGTGATTATTGATGGACCAATGGTGGATTGACACCTAATAGTCATCTTTTGACTAAATTTGTGGTTGAGATTAATTAGAAATTGGTTAAGACAATTGAATGGATAATTATATAGTTAATGGACCAATAAAAGTGTGATTAGTGTAACTAAGGGATATGTTTCATATTTTAGGTGAACATCAAGGGCAAAATGGTCATTAAGGAAGCCTAGTATATAAAGTTAAAGCCCAAATGAAATCAAGAATGCAACTCAGCAGAAAGGGCTGGAACCCAAAAAAAAAAAAACAAAGAAGAGAAGAAAGAAGAACCGAAGAAGAAGAAGAAGAAGGAAGAAGACAGCTGCTGATCCAGGGCGATTTTCACCAAGTTTTCGACCATTCTAGCTCCATGAATCATCAAGAAGCTTAGGTAAGTTAAGTGATAAGTTTTAGAGTTAATTTAAAGTGATTTTGATGAGTTTTTATGGGTTTTGTTGAAGATGGTAGTTGATGGATGAGTTGATGTTGTTTGTGAGTTATTTAATGGTTGTTTATCATGATTTTAAGCTTAGAATTGAATTAGAATGTGATATGAGTTAGGTTGGATTTTGTTAGTGTGTTTAAGGTTCGGGTTTGAATGGATGATGATGATAATTGATGGGTTTAATTGATTTTAGTTTATTAAATGTTAGATGAGTTAGACTGATGGTGATTTGTGTGATTTAATTGAAGAAAAATGAAATGAATGATTGTGTGTGTGTGGAGGTAGTGGATGGCAAGTATGGTGTTGGATTTTAATGTGTTTAAGGGTTTTGATTGATGAATTAATTGGTATGGAGATAATTGATGGAATGAGTTTTAATTGAAAGGATGAATTTGTATGAAATTTAATTTTTGTTAGGTTAAAGGGCACCTTGAATTTTAATTAAATTCATGTGATACCATAGAGTATTAAAGTGTTTGAATGTGTATGATGTTGAATGGAAACTAATGGAATGGAAATAAATGAAATTGGATGAAGTTGGTGGTGAAAATAATTAATGGAATGAGATTGGAAATGAATATGGTAATTTATTTAGTTGCTAAGGTGATGTAAAATTGTTTGGGTTGGTGTTGATGAGTTTCCATGATTATATGATGGGTTTTAAGTGTGAAATCGGTTTAGTCGAAAAGGTCATAAAAATTTAGAATGCGAAATGATGTAGGTGGGATCGAAGCAACGAAATCGAATTAGTGTTCGGACGACCGTAAAATCAATCGTGAGTGTTTTTTAAAATTGTTTTTGAAAGTTTTATTTCTAAACCAAATATATTTTATATGTTATACTTTTAAATTCATGTGTGATTTCGTATATGAAATTTAGTAAATGAGTTTTTTACGATATACAGAATTTGAATATGTGAATCAATTATACTGCTGCTTTAATTTTATTTCCGAGATTTTAGTTTATGGAAATGATTTTATACAGTTATAAATAATAAGCAACAGATTTAGAAATCGAAAGTTTTAGGTCTATGATACACCCTTAAGGTAATACAGAATGTTGCCGGTCAGAGTACCCTAACGTGTATGGCAGAGTCAGGGGCATTATTGCATTAGACATACTTGGTAGGATGGGAATGTGTCTGTTAGTCAGTCCAGTGTGTCGCTCTCTGCAGGTCTTGGGTATACATTGAGTTAACGAGCTAGCTTCTACGTGGCGATGTAGGAATTTCTCTACGTAAACCGGTATGGTGGTTTGAGCGATGTAGGAATTTCGTTCTACCACCTGATACGGCCTGAGAGATGCAGGAATTCCATTTCGCCATATCTACTAAAGGTATTGTCAGGATGGGCCACCAGTGATTAGCTGTTTTAGCTTATGGATTGTTTTCAAAAAGTAACGCCACCACTGTTTCCAGTTTTAGCTAAAAAGGAATATGAAATTTTTATAATTCACATTATATATTTAATTTTCAAAAGCATGAATTTTATATAATAGCATTAAATTAGTTTAAGATAACATTTTTTTTCAGGGAGGCTATTTTAGAAAAATTTCAGTTGATTAGAAATACTTGGCACTCATTGAGCTCGTTTAGCTCATCCTATATTTTCTGGTTTATAAATAAACCTCCCCAGGTGCAGACACTGATACGTCAAGGGTAGGGACATCCCTACAGGATTAAAGGATGAGTACATTTAGCTATGAATGTCTATAAGTTATATTGATATATTTTATAAAGAAAGTAAATTGACACTTGTGCATAAATTACATTATCTTTTGTAAATAATTTTGCGTGTAAATCAAGTGATTTCAATTATGATATATATATATTTCAGTTTTTGTTGAAATTGTTATGGTTGTATTGTGAATTAAAAATTGAGGGCTGAAGACCCAGAAATTTGGGGAAATTAATTGCTTTTAGAAGTATTTATATTTCGTAAACTTTCGCAGGATGGTATATTCGGAAAAACAGCCGTTATACTGCTCGAATTTTCATAAAATTATTTTGAAATTGAGCGAAATAAAATGAAAAAATCTCCCCACGTTTCCAAAATAAACAGAAGATTTGTAAAGTTTAGTAAAAATAAAACGCTCAGTTTCACGGGAACTTTCCAACGAGATCAGATATCCACTGAAGGGTTACTGTGGGGTGCCGGATAGGCTGCTTAGGGAAAAGGGCCTGTCAGTTTATGTTTGATTTTAATAAACATTAGTAAATTTCCGACCCCCTTAAAATCAAAATCATGGCTCCGCCCCTAATTGTAATAGTGGTTTGCTAAGTGCCTACTCAAGGTTTTTGGGTCAAGAGATTTCTCTCTTTTACGTATTGTGGTTCTTATCCTTACAATTGAAACAATTAATCATACTACAATTAGACTTTTATCAAATTAGGGAACATATTACTATATTCAAATGTAGCAAATTATTATGGGCAACATAAACCATACTACAAATTTGCAACTAGAGATTTATCAAAGAAACAACTAGAAATTTATCATAGGAAAAAAAAAAGCCATTCTTCTTTTAGAAAATGGCAAACTTTATTCAAATGGAAAACTATTATGAGAAACGAGATCAGATTTTGGCGCATGTCTTCGAGCAAGAATTCACACAGGCTTCAACTTTCTCTTCCGCTGACAAACAAAAAACAATAAAATATGTGGTAAGTATATATGATATTGTCTACTTTATTTGTTACTTGTAAGAGAGTGAGAGAGAATGAGAGATTTATTGTTTACCGGGGTGATCTTTGGTGCTAAGGTTGGTGCACATGGTGGAAGCACATCCAAGCTTGCAAAAATAATTGGTGCTCATGTGATAATCCAAAGGAGGTGTAGTATCACTCATGCAAACTAGCAAGGCCATAAATGCACAAACAAAAGGGTTCGTTCCAGATGCTATACAAGTAAGCACACCATTCCGGTAGCAGTTCGCAAATTCGGTTGCAGACTGACCAGTAGGGAACCCTAAGACCAGAAGGATAATGAAAAAGGACTGAATTATTTTTTTCTGCATTCTTCTTGCCGTTCAATCAAAGAGGAAGATTTCACAAGCTAAGTGGAATTACAAATGAGCTACAAGAACATTCTTTATATAGGAGTTTTTAATTATGACAGGTCTATTTTACTATAAAAATTATTTCAGATAAATGGAAACTAATGAATCAGGTGCAGCAACTAATATAGTAGTAAATTAACAAATTCACCTATATTGATAATTTAATTAGGCCGTGTTAGTTGCATAAGTTTGAATAACTTCCGGTCCAAACTCAGGTTTGGTAAGAACATGAGATTGGAAAACCAATCCCCTGCTTTTTTGTTTTATATTGTTCTGGTGGGTTAAATCAAATGCACCACAATAGTTGGGATTAAACAATCCCATGTTGTTGGTTTTTTTTTTTTGACTTTTCAGTTCAGTTTTTTTCTCTTTAATTTCATGTTGTTTTCTTTTTTCCTTTTTTTCTTCATTCTTTTGTTTTACATTTTTTTCCAATATAATTTTAAATTAAATTATTTATTTTAAAATTTAAGTTAATATATTTATTAAATATTTCTAACATATAACATTTTTTAAAATTAATTATAAAATAAATATTATTTTCTCTAAAATTGATTTTATATAGTTATATTTATTTATAAAATATAATTTAGTATTTTATATTATTTTTCAAATTAATTTAAATATTTTTTAGCATATGATATATTTATTTTATTTAAAATTAATTTAATATGTTTATAAAAAAATCCCTTTTATATTAAAAATTTTATTTCAGATTAAAATTAATTGAAAATAGATTTTTTTTATTTTAAAAATCAAATTATTTAAAATTTATTTTATCCAATCCCATATTGCACCAAACACGTCACAAAATTAATTTATCCAATCTCACACTGCACCAAACACATTATAGCAATAATTTATTCAGTTCAATCCTATCCTATCCATTCTAATCTAATCCCATGAAAATAATCAAATTCAATCCCGCATACCGAGAATACAAAAAGAATTTTCCTGTTATTTCATGATCTTATCAATCAACCAGCTATATATATATAATCTAACAAATTTTTTACCATACTAAGAGATTTTTTTAATGAAAAAATTTGATATGCCACCATATTTACAAGAATAATGTTACATTTTTCAAAATTTTGCTAAAAAATTTTGCCCAAATAATGGGACAAGCTGATTTATAATTACTAGATTAATTTTGGAATGATGTATTGATACTATGATAATTATACATAAGTTTGCCACATCATTTGGTCAATAAATTTGAGCAAATTTTAAGGTAATGTAGTATTATTTTATTTACAATGGAAAGTAGGAGTGGATCCTTCTACAAATATTTTTCTTATTTGGTTGAGATGTGATAATTTTTCTTTACTTTTATATTATCAATCATCAATTATACGCTTATAAAATAATAGGAAAAAACTCAAGTCAAAAGAGGTGAAAATTCTAATTGAATATTCGGTTCAAACTTGGCATAATTACACCAAGAATGGTGATATTTCCACCCCTTATAAATTGTCTGTACACCTCTTTCATATGTACACCTTATGAAAACTATGGAATGTCTTTAATTTGTAAATAAACTTCAATTAATATCAATATTACATTTCTTTTATTGCTTTTGTACTATAATTTGTAAGTACAACTCATAATACTTATTTAATTTTCTAATTAATTTTACTAAAATTTTGAAATTTTTTCCTCAACAGACAAGACAAGTAGAATATGATTTTTTGTAATAATAATTAATTTTAAACTTATCACTTTACAATCAATTTCTTAAGCATATTTTAAGTGTTATTCTTTACACTTTACAATTAATTAATTTGTATTCTTTAAAAAAAAAAATTGATATTTGAAAGAAAAAAGATAATTTACAGAAGTTAAAATTTGGAAAGGTATAGAGAATTTAATCTCCTTTTAATTTTTGATTGGGTTTAATTTTTAGAGTTATATGATAGCATTCAAATAAGTTTCTTGTTATTTGATCAAGGTTCGGTTCAATTGATATATTATATTATGAAGAAAATAGGTTTGAATTAATTGATTGGTGATTCCTTATAAAGTATTTGGAATAAAACAAACTTTTCTATATATGTTTTTTTTTTTCCAAACATGTTTTCCTTTCTTCTTTTTTAACTAAATACAATAATTTCATCATGATTTCGTTTATTCTCAATATTCTGCAATTAATTTGATTCCTTAAAAATTGTTTGATATTTGAAATTAGTATTTCAAAATGATTCTCAATATTCTGCAATTAATTTGTTTCCTTAAAAATTATTTGGTATTTAACATTAGTATTTGAAATAGAAATTAAGAGTTCGGGAAAATAAAAAGGTTTTTTCATATATATGAGGAAGTGATTAAAATTTGTGGGTGCAGTTACAAATTATTTACCCTTTTTAGTAATTTTCTTTAAGGATAATAATGAATTTTTAGAAATAGATCATGTTGAGGTGTATATACAATTCTTTAAGGGTGTAAATACCATTACTCTTACACCAAATATACTAATTCATCCCAAATCCACTTGCATAAAATGGTTGATGGATCCACTTTATTGAGTCCAGTTATAGTAGATTACATTATTATAACTGTAAGTCCCCGATTCTATATTCACGATTTTTTCAGTAATAGTCCCTAAGTAATGATTTGAGACCCTAAATGATCAATGAAAATGCCTAAGGTTGTAGGGAACTTTTGAAGATTGATTAAACCCAATTCGAGATTAAATGGAAAGGTAAAATGGTAAATGGTATTAAATAATTATTAAATGTGACAAGGGACTAAATGAAATCAAAATTTAATATTTGGGGTCAACTCAAAATTAAGCTAAAAGCTGAGGGTGAAATGAATTTTTCAAATTGAAAGTGTCCACATTTCGGTGTTTGTTGCACTGCTATACATGAAGGGAACAAAACATATTTTTAAATTTGTTGCGTAATATAAGTAATGGTTCTTTAAATTGATAATTTAATAAATATTTTATATAGAGTTCTTTTTTTAAAAAAGATTGTTGTATATATTTATTATTTTATTTGATTCACAAAACCATTGGTTATTTAAATATTAATTTTTAATACCATTATGGTAGATGTTTATGTATGACCCCAAACTTTCATTTTGTGATTAACAGTGATTTTACGATGAATAGTAATATTTTCGTATGAATAGTGTCTCCGGGTTAATACTATCCGTTGAATAGTGAAATTTTGAGACGGACCTCGGAAAATAGAAAATATCTAGAATGATTAGTAGGACCCAATAAAACTAAAACAGAGTAAAAATGAGTCCGTTTTGGTAGTTTTTTAAGGTTCCGAAAGTTATACGACGAAAACATTCTTACGGACAGGATTGTGAATACTGTTGACCTAAACTCCGTTTGATTTTTTTTTCGAAGCCATGAATTGAACCTTAAGATACCTAATTAAAGTATTGTAAAGTCAATTTGATGAATAGGTGATCATAGAATTAATTTGGAATTTATTTCGGAATGAATTGTATTAATTTTTAACGTTAAAGATATAAATGAGATTTTATGATATTAAACGCATTCTAAAAGCACAATCCATGTGATTATTGATGGACCAATGGTGGATTGATACCTAATAGTCATCTTTTGACTAAATTTGTGGTTGAGATTAATTAGAAATTGGTTAAGACAATTGAAAGGATAATTATACAGCTAATGGACCAATAAAAGTGTGATTGGTGTAACTAAGGGATATGTTTGATATTTTAGGTGAACATTGAGGGAAAAATGGTCATTAAGGAAGCCTAGTCTATAAAGTTAAAGCCCAAATGAAATCAAAACAGAATGCAACTCGGCAGAAAGGGCTGGAACCCAAAAAAAAAAAAAAAAAAAAGAGAAGAAAGAAGAACCGAAGAAGAAGAAGAAGAAGGAAGAAGACAGCTGCTGATCCAGGGCAATTTTCACCAAGTTTTCGACCATTCTAGCTCCATGAATCATCAAGAAGCTTAGGTAAGTTAAGTGATGAGTTTTAGAGTTAATTTAAAGTGATTTTGATGAGTTTTTATGGGTTTTGTTGAAGATGGTAGTTGATGGATGAGTTGATGTTGTTTGTGAGTTATTTGAAGGTTGTTTATCATGATTTTAAGCTTAGAATTGAATTAGAATGTGATATGAGTTTGGTTGGATTTTGTTAGTGTGTTTAAGGTTAGGGTTTGAATGGATGATGATGATAATTGATGGGTTTAATTGATTTTAGTTTATTAAATGTTAGATGAGTTAGATTGATGGTGATTTGTGTGATTTAATTGAAGAAAAATGAAATGAATGATTGTGTGTGTGTGGGGGTAGTGGATGGCAAGTATGGGTGCTGGATTTTAATGTGTTTAAGGGTTTTGATTGATGAATTAATTGGTATGGAGATAATTGATGGAATGAGTTTTAATTGAACGGATGAATTGGTATGAAATTTAATTTTTGTTAGGTTAAAGGGCACCTTGAATTTTAATTAAATTCATGTGAAACCATAGAGTATTAAAGTGTTTGAATGTGTATGATGTTGAATGGAAACTAATGGAATGGAAATAAATGAAATTGGATGAAGTTGGTGTTGAAAATAATTAATGGAATGAGATTGGAAATGGATATGGTAATTTATTTAGTTGATAAGGTGATGTAAAATTGTTTGGGTTGGTGTTGATGAGTTTCCATGATTATATGATGGGTTTTAAGTGTGAAATTGGTTTAGTCGAAAAGGTCATTAAAATTTAGAATGCGAAATGGTGTAGGTGGGATCGAAGCGGCGAAATCGAATTAGTGTTCGGACGACCGTAAAATCAATTGTGAGTGTTTTTTAAAATTGTTTTTGAAAGTTTTATTTCTAAACCAAATAGATTTTATATGTTATGCTTTTAAATTCATGCGTGTGTTTCGTATATGAAATTTAGTAAATGAGTTTTTTACGATATACAGAATTTGAATATGTGAATCGATTATACTGCTGCTTTAATTTTATTTCCGAGATTTTAGTTTATGGAAATGATTTTATACAGTTATAAATAATAAGCAATAGATTTAGAAATCGAAAGTTTTAGGTCTATGATACATCCTTAAGGTAATACAGAATGTTGCCGGTCAGAGTACCCTAACGTGCATTGCAGAGTCGGGGGCATTTTTGCATTAGACATACTTGGTAGGATGGGAATGTGTCTGTTAGTCAGTCCAGTGTGTCGCCCTCTGCACGTCTTGGGTATATATTGAGTTAACGAGCTAGCTTCTACGTGGCGATGTAGGAATTTCGCTACGTAAACCGGTATGGTGGTTTGAGCGATGTAGGAATTTCATTCTACCACCTTATACGGTCTGAGCGATGCAGGAATTCCATTTCGCCATATCTACCAAGGGTATTGTCAGGATGGGCCACCAGTGATTAGCTGTTTTAGCTTATGGATTGTTTTAAAAAATAACGCCTCCACTGTTTCCAATTTTAGCTAAAAAGGAATATGAAATTTTTATAATTCACATTATATATTTAATTTTTAAAAGCATGAATTTTATATAATAGCATTAAATTATTTTAGCATAACATTTTTTTCAGGGAGGCTATTTTAGAAAAATTTCAGTTGATTAGAAATACTTGGCACTCATTGAGCTCGTTTAGCTCATCCTATATTTTCTGGTTTATAAATAAACCTCCCCAGGTGCGGACACTGGTACGTAAAGGGTAAGGACACCCCCATAGGATTAAAGGATGAGTACATTTAGCTATGAATGTATATAAGTTACATTGATATATTTTACAAAGAAAGTAAATTGACACTTATGCATAAATTACATTATCTTTTGTAAATAATTTTGAGTGTAAATCATGTGATTTCAATTATGATGTATATATATATATATATATACTTCAGTTTTTGTTGAAATTGTTATGGTTGTGTTGTGAATTAAAAATTGAGGGCTGAAGGCCCAGAAGTTTGGGGAAATTAATTGCTTTTAGAAGTATTTATATTTTGTAAACTTTCGCAGGGTGGTATATTCAGAAAAACAGTCGTTATACTGCCCGAATTTTCATAAAATTATTTGAAATTGAGCGAAATAAAATGAAAAAATCTCCCCACGTTTCCAAAATAAACAGAAGATTTGTAAAGTTTAGTAAAAATAAAACGCTCAGTTTCACGGGAACTTTCCAACGAGATCCGATATCCACTGAAGGGTTACCGTGGGGTGCCGGGCAGGCTGCTTAGGAAAAAGGGCCTGTCAGTTTATGTTTGATTTTAATAAACATTAGTACATTTCCGACCCCCTCAAATCAAAATCATGGCTCCGCCCCTAATTGCTATAGTGGTTTGCTAAGTGCCTACTCAAGGTTTTTGGGTCAAGAGATTTCTCTCTTTTACGTATTGTGGTTCTTATCCTTACAATTGAAACAATTAATCATACTACAATTAGACTTTTATCAAATTAGGGAACATATTACTATATTCAAATGTAGCAAATTATTATGGGCAACATAAACCATACTACAAATTTGCAACTAGAGATTTATCAAAGAAACAACTAGAAATTTATCATAGGAAAAAAAAAAGCCATTCTTCTTTTAGAAAATGGCAAACTTTATTCAAATGGAAAACTATTATGAGAAACGAGATCAGATTTTGGCGCATGTCTTCGAGCAAGAATTCACACAGGCTTCAACTTTCTCTTCCGCTGACAAACAAAAAACAATAAAATATGTGGTAAGTATATATGATATTGTCTACTTTATTTGTTACTTGTAAGAGAGTGAGAGAGAATGAGAGATTTATTGTTTACCGGGGTGATCTTTGGTGCTAAGGTTGGTGCACATGGTGGAAGCACATCCAAGCTTGCAAAAATAATTGGTGCTCATGTGATAATCCAAAGGAGGTGTAGTATCACTCATGCAAACTAGCAAGGCCATAAATGCACAAACAAAAGGGTTCGTTCCAGATGCTATACAAGTAAGCACATCATTCCGGTAGCAGTTCCCAAATTCGGTTGCAGACTGACCAGTAGGGAACCCTAAGACCAGAAGGATAATGAAAAAGGACTGAATTATTTTTTTCTGCATTCTTCTTGCCGTTCAATCAAAGAGGAAGATTTCACAAGCTAAGTGGAATTACAAATGAGCTACAAGAACATTCTTTATATAGGAGTTTTTAATTATGACAGGTCTATTTTACTATAAAAATTATTTCAGATAAATGGAAACTAATGAATCAGGTGCAGCAGCTAATATAGTAGTAAATTAACAAATTCACCTATATTTATAATTTAATTAGGCCGTGTTAGTTACATAAGTTTGGATAACTTCCGGTCCAAACTCAGGTTTGGTAAGAACATGAGATTGGAAAACCAATCCCCTGCTTTTTTGTTTTATATTTTTCTGGTGGGTAAATTCAAATGCACCACAATAGTTGGGATTAAACAATCCCATGTTGTTGGTTTTTTTTTTTTAATCGGTTTTTTTCCCATTATGGTGCTTTTTGTTTTTTTTTTTTTTTGACTTTTCAGTTCAGTTTTTTTCTCTTTAATTTCATGTTGTTTTCCTTTTTCCTTTTTTTCTTCGTTCTTTTGTTTTACATTTTTTTTCCAATATAATTTTAAATTAAATTATTTATTTTAAAAGTTAAGTTAATATATTTATTAAATATTTCTAACATATAACATTTTTTAAAATTAATTATAAAATAAATATTATTTTCTCTAAAATTGATTTTATAAAGTTATATTTATTTATAAAATATAATTTAGTATTTTATATTATTTTTCAAATTAATTTAAATATTTTTTTAGCATATGATATATTTATTTTATTTAAAATTAATTTAATATGTTTATAAAAAAATCCCTTTTATATTAAAAATTTTATTTCAGGTTAAAATTAATTGAAAATAGATTTTTTTATTTTAAAAATCAAATTATTTAAAATTGATTTTATCCAATCCCATGTTGCTCTAAACACGTCACAAAATTAATTTATCCAATCTCACACTGCACCAAACACATTATAGCAATAATTTATTCAGTTCAATCCTATCCTATCCATTCTAATCTAATCCCATGAAAATAATCAAATTCAATCCCGCATACCGAGAATACAAAAAGAATTTTCCTTTTATTTCATGATCTTATCAATCAACCAGCTATATATATAATCTAACAAATTTTTTACCATACTAAGAGATTTTTTTAATGAAAAAATTTGATATGCCACCATATTTACAAGAATAATGTTACATTTTTAAAAATTTTACTCAAAAATTTTGCCCAAATAATGGGACAATCTGATTTATAATTACTACATTAATTTTGGAATGATGTATTGATACTATGATAATTATACATAAGCTTGCCACATCATTTGGTCAATAAATTTGAGCAAATTTTAAGGTAATGTAGTATTATTTTATTTACAATGGAAAGTAGGAGTGGATCCTTCTACAAATATTTTTCGTATTTAGTTGAGATGTGATAATTTTTCTTTACTTTTATATTATCAATCATCAATTATACGCTTATAAAATAATAGAAAAAAACTCTAGTCAAAAGAGGTCAAAATTCTAATTGAATATTCGGTTCAAACTTGGCATAATTACACCAAGAATGGGGATATTTCCACCCCTTATAAATTGTTTGTACACCTCTTTAATATGTACTCCTTATGAAAACTATGGAATGTCTTTAATTTGTAAATAAACTTCAATTAATATCAATATTACATTTCTTTTATTGCTTTTGTACTATAATTTGTAAGTACAACTCATAATACTTATTTAATTATCAAATTAATTTTACTAAAATTTTGAAATTTTATCCTCAACAGACAAGACAAGTAGAATATAATTTTTTGTAATAATAAATAATTTTAAACTTATCACTTTACAATCAATTTCTTAAGCATATTTTAAGTGTTATTCTTTACACTTTACAATTAATTAATTTGTATTCTTTAAAAAAAAAAAATCGATATTTGAAAGAAAAAAGATAATTTACAGATGTTAAAATTTGAAAGGTATAGAGAATTTAATCTCATTTTAATTTTTGATTGGGTTCTATTTTTAGAGTTATATGATAGTATTCAAATAAGTTTCTTATTATTTGATCAAGGTTCGGTTCAATTGATATATTATATTATGAAGAAAATAGGTTTGAATTAATTGATTAGTGATTCCTTATGAAGTATTTGGAATAAAACAAACTTTTCTTTATATGTTTTTTTTTTTTCCAAACATGTTTTCCTTTCTTCTTTTTTAACTAAATACAATAATTTCATCATGATTTCGTTTATTCTCAATATTCTGCAATTAATTTGATTCCTTAAAAATTGTTTGATATTTGAAATTAGTATTTCAAAATGATTCTCAATATTCTGCAATTAATTTGTTTCCTTAAAAATTATTTGGTATTTAAAATTAGTATTTGAAATAGAAATTAAGAGTTCGGGAAAATAAAAAGGTTTTTTCATATATATGAGGAAGTGATTAAAATTTGTGGGTGCAGTTACAAATTATTTATCCTTTTTAGTAATTTTCTTTAAGGATAATGATTAATTTTTATAAATAGATCATGTTGAGGTGTATATACAATTCTTTAAGGGTGTAAATACCATTACTCTTACACCAAATACACTAATTCATCCCAAATCCACTTGCCTAAAATGGTTGATGGATCCACTTTATTGAGTCCAATTATAGTAGATTACATTATTACAATTGTAAGCCCCCAATTCTATATTCACAATTTTTTCAGTAATAGTCCCTAAGTAATAATTTGAGACCCTAAATGATTAATGAAAATGCCTAAGGTTATAGGGAACCTTTGAAGATTGATTAAACCCAATTGGAGATTAAATGGAAGGGTAAAATGGTAAATGGTATTAAGTAATTATTAAATGTGACAAGAGACTAAATTGAAAGAAAAATTTAATATTTGGGGTCAACTCAGAATTTAGCTAAAAGCTTAGGGTGAAATGAATTTTTCAAATTGAAAGTGTCCACATTTCGGTGTTTGTTGCACTGCTATACATGAAGGGAACAAAACATATTTTTAAATTTGTTGCGTAATATAAGTAACGGTTCTTTAAATTGATAATTTAATAAATATTTTATATAGAGTTCTTTTTAAAAAAAAAGATTGTTGCATATATTTATTATTTTATTTGATTCACAAAACCATTGGTTATTTAAATATTAATTTTTAATACCATTATGGTAGATGTTTATGTATGACCCCAAACTTTCATTTTGTGATTAACAGTGATTTTACGATGAATAGTAATATTTTCGTATGAATAGTGTCTTCAGGTTAATAATATCCGTTGAATAGTAAAATTTTGAGACGGACCTCGAAAAATAGAAAATATTTAGAATGATTAGTATGACCCAATAAAACAAAAATGGAGTAAAAATGAGTCAGTTTTGGTAGTTTTTGAAGGTTCCGAAAGTTACCCGACGAAAACGTTCTTACGGACAGAATTATGAATACTGTTGACCTATACTTTGTTTGATTTCTTTTCGAAGCCATGAATTGAACCTTAAGATACCTAATTAGAGTATTGTAAAGTCAATTTGATGAATAAGTGATCATAGAATTAATTTGAAATTTATTTCAGAATGAATTGTATTAATTTTTAACGTTAAGAGTGTAAATGAGATTTATGATATTAAACGCATTCTAAAAGCACAATCCATGTGATTATTGATGGATCAATGGTCGATTGACACCTAATAGTCATCTTTTGACTAAATTTGTGGTTGAGATTAATTAGAAATTGATTAAGACAATTGAATGGATAATTATATAGTTAATGGACCAATAAAAGTGTGATCGGTGTAACTAAGGGATATGTTTGATATTTTAGGTGAACATTGAGGGCAAAATGGTCATTAAGGAAGCCTAGTATATAAAGTTAAAGCCCAAATGAAATCAAAACAGAATGCAACTCAGCAGAAAGGGCTGGAACCCAAAAAAAAAAAAAGAAGAGAAGAAAGAAGAACCGAAGAAGAAGAAGAAGAAGGAAGAAGACAGCTGCTGATCCAGGGCGATTTTCACCAAGTTTTCGACCATTCTAGCTCTATGAATCATCAAGAAGCTTAGGTAAGTTAAGTGATAACTTTTAGAGTTAATTTAAAGTGATTTTGATGAGTTTTTATGGGTTTTGTTGAAGATGGTAGTTGATGGATGAGTTGATGTTGTTTGTGAGTTATTTAAAGGTTGTTTATCATGATTTTAAGCTTAGAATTGAATTAGAATGTGATATGAGTTTGGTTGGATTTTGTTAGTGTGTTTAAGGTTCGGGTTTGAATGGATGATGATGATAATTGATGGGTTTAATTGATTTTAGTTTATTAAATGTTAGATGAGTTAGATTGATGGTGATTTGTGTGATTTAATTGAAGAAAAATGAAATGAATGATTGTGTGTGTGTGGAGGTAGTGGATGGCAAGTATGGTGCTGGATTTTAATGTGTTTAAGGGTTTTGATAGATGAATTAATTGGTATAGAGATAATTGATGGAATGAGTTTTAATTGAACGGATGAATTTGTATGAAATTTAATTTTTGTTAGGTTAAAGGGCACCTTGAATTTTAATTAAATTCATGTGATACCACAAAGTATTAATGACAGACCCCTTTCCCGAAGCGATCTGCCGGCACCCTACGGTAACCCATCAGCTAGCCCTTTCACTCAACTAAAGGATTCCCGTAGAGTTAAGCTGTATTCTTTATGAAATCTTTTCGAAAACAGCGGAAACGTGGGGAAATTTTTCATTTTTATTTCAAACCTTTAGAAAACATTTTATAAAAATTTGGGCAGCATCCCGTATGTTTTTCGGACTTTGCCACCCTGTAAATTATAAAATTTAACACTTCTAAAAATTACAAAAGTAATTTCCCCAAACTACGAAGCCTCAGGCTCTCGTTTCTCAACACAACCACAACCACAATTTCACATCTCAATTTATAAACTTATTATCAACAAAATCATATGTCATGCATCAATTTATTCTCAAAACATAATTTAAATCCACAAAAGGATATTTACAAAACCATATGGAGATGATAAAATATATATATACAACATCTTTTAACATCAAACAAAATAAGAGTAGGAAATCACATTAGCACTATTGTTACGGCTGTCTGGTAACGTCTCGAGGTAGTCCGCAGATATGGTACTTGTGCCTAGGAGGTTTGTTTAAAAATATATAAAACATTTGGTGAGCTTTAAAAGCCCAGTGAGTGTCATATAATATATTTAAAACCATGCTTTTATAAAAACCTCCCTAAAATAGTTTTTATAAATTGATTTAAATCCATTTATTTTAAATAGAGCTTCATGCATTAATATTATAAACACATGTTGAACGGTTTTCCATTTCATAAACGGACCATCTATGGTTGCGGGGTTTTTATTCTAAAACCCTTTTTCTTTTGATGAAACGAACTGGTCCGACTCCGCTTGTAAGTGTCCTGCCAACCAGCCGCTTTCATCATTATAAAACCGGAAATGGTCCGACTTCGCTCGAAGGTGTCCTGCCAACTAATCCGGCTCCCGCCAACCTATAGTGGCCCGTACACATGGCGCCCTAGTATAGAGCGGAATCCTGCATCGCTCTCTGTCCGGTTCATGTAGCGGAATCCTGCATCGCTACAGAGTGGAACTCTGTCTCGCTCGGGTAAGCTAGCAAATAATATACCCTCTACGTGCATTGGGCTAATCTCTCGACATCTGACTGACTCGACTCATTGCAGGTACCTCTTGAGGTTAGCATAGTTAGTGACATACTGACACTACTAACTCTACCAATGCACGCTTCGGGTACTCAACCCAGACCGATAATAATCTGATACTCTCTGGGTAAGCCATAGGTTTTATTTTTCTTCTTTTTAAAATTGAAATCCATTCAATATACAATTCAAAACGAAAAATCATTGTTTTAACGAAAACATAAAATCATATTATCTGTTACCGTGCCATTTATCATTTAAATCACATTTCACTTTCATCAAATATCCAAACATGCATAAAACATTCATTCATAATTCAAATCAATATAAAACTCATTAAAAATCAATTTGACACTCACCTTAGCTAATAATCACTTCCGAATAGCTTTCCGGAAGGTTCCAAAATGCTCCCTATTACTCTTCCCTTACTCCACCAACTTGCTCGTCACCTACACAACATATATATATATACGTAAAATTTACGTTCGCATCAACTTCTTAAAACTCGAAATAATTAAAATTACATAATCGCCCCCTAAGTGACTCTTTTTAGGCGTAACTCTCCATTTTTGGTTCCTTAATTAAATCTCCGACTTTTATTAACCTCAATACGCCTAATTAAACTCATTAGGGTCATCCGAACTCTCAACGGACGCCATATGGGTCAATTTATGAAATTACCCTTTAAACTAGTTTAGCGCACGTTTTGGTTTCTCTTTAAATCTTTGGTATTTTCATAGTTTTCTAAACTCCCAATATGCTTAAATCCACTTATCTTTCAACTCATATTTAATCAAAACTAACCAACCAACAAATCGAAATAAATCCATTTCTAACTAATTTAATCACCAATAAAATCATCAATCTTAAACTCAAATAACTCACCCCTAGATCCTTTTCGCGTTAACTTCGTTTTGAGGTTGATTTTGGGGTGGTTTTGGACTGATTTTAATGACAGATCTGGGCTGGGTTTGAACTGATTTTCTTCCTCTTTTTCCACCTCTGCGCGGCTTCTCTCTTCCGGCCGAACTTCCCTTCTTCTTCTCCGGTCAGCCACCTCCTTTTCTGGTTCGGTTTCAGCTGCTCTTGGGTCGGGTTTGGGTGGCGGTTTCGAGCTGAAAACAAGCTCAGTTGCAGCTGAAAATGGCTTGGATCGGGTGGGTTTCACGCGCGGGTCTGGAGGTGGTCGGACGGCAGCTTGTTGCCATCTTCTTCCGCGCCGATTGGGTCTGGTTCGCCGGTGAGGTACGCGTGCGGTTCTGCTCGATTTCGGGTCGGCTTCCGCCGACGATCTGCTAGACTTCGGATTGGCTTTACGGCGGTTTCGGCGAGCTCCTCGGTCGGCGGTGATGGCTAGTCCGGCCGGTGACTTCTTCTTCTTCTCTTCTTCTTCTTTCTTCTTCTTCTCTTCTTCTTCTTTCTTCTTCTTCGCGTTTGCGACTGACTTAGTTGTTTGTTTTTGAAAGTCAACAACCAATGTTTTGGCTTCTAATTTACTCCCCAATAAATCTCAATAATTTCATTTACGTCCAAAGAAAATTTCATTCTCCTCTCTTAGCTTTTAGCTTAATATTACTATGACCACAATTATTTAAAATTTTTCTTCAATTTAGTCCTTTTTACCTTAAAAATTATTCGATTTCATTTATTATTTTAACCTCCCGTTTAATCTCCAATCGAGTTTAATTCAATCCCTATGAGTTCTCTATAACCTTAAGCATTTCCATAAATTATTTAAGGTCTCTAATTGATACTTAAGAACTATTCCTGAGAAACCCATAAACTTATGGTAGAGGGCTTACAATTAAAGTGTTTGAATGTGTATGATGTTGAATGGAAACTAATGGAATGGAAATAAATGAAATTGGATGAAGTTGGTGGTGAAAATAATTAATGGAATGATATTGGAAATGAATATGGTAATTTATTTAGTTGATAAGGTGATGTAAAATTGTTTGGGTTGGTGTTGATGAGTTTCCATGATTATATGATGGGTTTTAAGTGTGAAATTGGTTTAGCAGAAAAGGTCATTAAAATTTAGAATGCGAAATGGTGTAGGTGGGATCAAAGCGGCGAAATCGAATTAGTGTTCGGACGATCGTAAAATCAATCGTAAGTGTTTTTTAAAATTGTTTTTGAAAGTTTTATTTCTAAACCAAATAGATTTTATATGTTATGCTTTTAAATTCATGTGTGTGATTTCGTATATGAAATTTAGTAAATGAGGTTTTTACGATATATAGAATTTGAATATGTGAATCGATTATATTGCTGCTTTAATTTTATTTCCGAGATTTTAGTTTATGGAAATGATTTTATACAGTTATAAATAATACACAACAGATTTAGAAATCGAAAGTTTTAGGTCTATGATACATCCTTAAGGTAATACAGAATGTTGCTGGTCAGAGTACCCTAACGTGCATGGCAGAGTCGGGGGCATTTTTGCATTCGACATACTTGGTAGGATGGGAATGTGTCTGTTAGTCAGTCGAGTGTGTCGCCCTCTGCATGTCTTGGGTATATATTGAGTTAACGAGCTAGCATCTACGTGGCGATGTAGGAATTTCGCTACGTAAACCGGTATGGTGGTTTGAGCGATGTAGGATGGGCCACCAATGATTAGTTGTTTCAGCTTATGGATTGTTTTCAAAAATAACGCCTCCACTGTTTCCAGTTTTAGCTAAAAAGGAATATGAAATTTTTATAATTCACATTATATATTTAATTTTTAAAAGCATGAATTTTATATAATAGCATTAAATTATTTTAGCATAACATTTTTTTTAGGGAGGCTATTTTAGAAAAATTTCAGTTGATTAGAAATACTTGGCACTCATTGAGCTCGTTTAGCTCATCCTATATTTTCTAGTTTATAAATAAACCTCCCCAGGTGTAGACACTGGTACGTAAAGGGTAGGGACACCCCATAGGATTAAAGGATGAGTACATTTAGCTATGAATGTATATAAGTTACATTGATATATTTTATAAAGAAAGTAAATTGACACTTGTGCATAAATTACATTATCTTTTGTAAATAATTTTGGGTGTAAATCATGTGATTTCAATTATGATATATATATATATATATATTTCAGTTTTTGTTGAAATTGTTATGGTTGTGTTGTGAATTAAAAACTGAGGGCTGAAGGCCCAGAAGTTTGGGGAAATTAATTGCTTTTAGAAGTATTTATATTTCGTAAACTTTCGCAGGGTGGTATATTCGGAAAAACAGCCATTATTCTGCCCGAATTTTCATAAAATTATTTTGAAATTGAGCGAAATAAAATGAAAAAATCTCCCCACGTTTCCAAAATAAACAGAAGATTTGTAAAGTTTAGTAAAAATAAAACGCTCAGTTTCACGGGAACTTTCCAACGAGATCAGATATCCACTGAAGGGTTACCGTAAGGTGTCGGGCAAGCTGCTTAGGGAAAAGGGCCTGTCAGTTTATGTTTGATTTTAATAAACATTAGTACATTTCCGACCCCCTCAAAATCAAAATCATGGCTCCGCCCCTAATTGCAATAGTGGTTTGCTAAGTGCCTACTCAAGGTTTTTGGGTCAAGAGATTTCTCTCTTTTACGTATTGTGGTTCTTATCCTTACAATTGAAACAATTAATCATACTACAATTAGACTTTTATCAAATTAGGGAACATATTACTATATTAAAATGTAGCAAATTATTATGGGCAACATAAACCATACTACAAATTTGCAACTAGAGATTTATCAAAGAAACAACTAGAAATTTATCATAGGAAAAAAAAAAGCCATTCTTCTTTTAGAAAATGGCAAACTTTATTCAAATGGAAAACTATTATGAGAAACGAGATCAGATTTTGGCGCATGTCTTCGAGCAAGAATTCACACAGGCTTCAACTTTCTCTTCCGCTGACAAACAAAAAACAATAAAATATGTGGTAAGTATATATGATATTGTCTACTTTATTTGTTACTTGTAAGAGAGTGAGAGAGAATGAGAGATTTATTGTTTACCGGGGTGATCTTTGGTGCTAAGGTTGGTGCACATGGTGGAAGCACATCCAAGCTTGCAAAAATAATTGGTGCTCATGTGATAATCCAAAGGAGGTGTAGTATCACTCATGCAAACTAGCAAGGCCATAAATGCACAAACAAAAGGGTTCGTTCCAGATGCTATACAAGTAAGCACATCATTCCGGTAGCAGTTCCCAAATTCGGTTGCAGACTGACCAGTAGGGAACCCTAAGACCAGAAGGATAATGAAAAAGGACTGAATTATTTTTTTCTGCATTCTTCTTGCCGTTCAATCAAAGAGGAAGATTTCACAAGCTAAGTGGAATTACAAATGAGCTACAAGAACATTCTTTATATAGGAGTTTTTAATTATGACAGGTCTATTTTACTATAAAAATTATTTCAGATAAATGGAAACTAATGAATCAGGTGCAGCAACTAATATAGTAGTAAATTAACAAATTCACCTATATTGATAATTTAATTAGGCCGTGTTAGTTACATAAGTTTGAATAACTTCCGGTCCAAACTCAGGTTTGGTAAGAACATGAGATTGGAATCCCCTGCTTTTTGGTTTTATATTGTTCTGGTGGGTTAAATCAAATCCACCACAATAGTTGGGATTAAACAATGCCATGTTGTTGGTTTTTTTTTTTTTTTTAATCAGTTTTTTTCCCATTATGGTGCTTTTTGTTTTTGTTTTTTTTTTTTGACTTTTCAGTTCAGTTTTTTTCCCTTTAATTTCATGTTGTTTTCTTTTTTCCTTTTCTTCTTCATTCTTTTGTTTTACATTTTTTTCCAATATAATTTTAAATTAAATTATTTATTTTAAAAGTTAAGTTAATATATTTATTAAATATTTCTAACATATAACATTTTTTAAAATTAATTATAAAATAAATATTATTTTCTCTAAAATTGATTTTATATAGTTATATTTATTTATAAAATATAATTTAGTATTTTATATTATTTTTCAAATTAATTTAAATATTTTTTAGCATATGATATATTTATTTTAGGGATATTATCAATTTACCCCCTAAAAATGAAAATAATATCAAACCACCACCGGTTTTAAAAATATTAGGTCCGACCGTCAATTGGAATAGTAAAACGGTTAAGAAAGTGACGGATCCGTTAATATCGAGGATAAAAAGGTAATTGAATGTGATCATAAACAGTACGTTACAACTGAAATATAATATGCAATTTTTTAATTAAAAAAAAGAAAAAAATAAAAACAATTTGAAAACAAATTAAAAAAAAAAAATCTCTCTCTCTGTCAAACCATCTCAGCTCTCTCTTTCACTCTTCAACAGTCGTGTCCCTCTCTCTCTCCTTCACTCTTCTTCTTCTTCTTCATCAGCTACTGTCTCCGTTCCTCTTCTTCTTCTTCTTCTTCTTCTTCGATCTTAGATGAACCCAGATTCGCAGATTCGCAGGCTGTGTGCCGCCACCGCATCTTCAAACCAGATGCCCAGTCGCTCACCAAGATTCGCAGGCCGTGTGCCGCCACCGCCACCGCATCTTCAAACCAGATGCCCAGTTGCTCACCCAGATTCGCAGGTCGAGTGGTGCGGCGGTGCAAATCAGATCGTGTAGGCGTTGTTTCCGATGCGATTCGTGGAGGAGATGGAGAGGACGATAAGGAACGGAGCCGTGTGCCATTGCGTCGAGTGGTGCGGCAGTGCGAAGGTGGAGATCAGATCTTACAGGCGCTGTTTTGGATGCGATTTGTGGAGAAGACGGAGAAGACAATGCGGAACGGATCTGCGACCACAGACGGAGAAGACAGTGCGGAACGGATCTGCGACCACTGTTCCTGACGTTTTTTTGTGCATCTGAAATCTGGGGTTTTTTTGTTGTTGTTGATGTGTTATTTGATTGATTTCTTTGTGTGTTGTTGATGATGATAATGATGTGTTTGATGTTGAAGTTGAACTGGAATGTTGAAGTTGAACTGGAGATTGAACTGGAAATTGTTAAATTTAATTTTTTATTTAAATTTAATTTATTTAGTTTTTATTTTGTTAAATTTATTTAATTTTTTAGTTTTTTTAAATTAATTTATTATTTATTTAATGTTTTTTAATTTTGGTTATCAAAAATAGTTTAATAATTGATTAATTGTTTGTTTCTTATTTTTTAATGTTTTAATATTATAAGGGTATTTTGGTCTTTTACTATTTTTTTTACAAAACCGCTAAAAAGTTGGATGAAAACCGCTCTGGGGAGACGGTAGGGGGGTTTTTTAGCTAATATTTTCAAAAAGTGGGGTAAATTGATATTATTTTTGTTTTCAGGGGGTTTTTTGGATTTTTCCCTTTATTTTATTTAAAATTAATTTAATATGTTTATAAAAAAATCCCTTTTATATTAAAAATTTTATTTCAGATTAAAATTAATTGAAAATAGATTTTTTTATTTTAAAAATCAAATTATTTAAAATTGATTTTATCCAATCCCATATTGCACCAAACACGTCACAAAATTAATTTATTCAATCTCACACTGCACCAAACACATTATAGCAATAATTTATTCAGTTCAATCCTATCCTATCCATTCTAATCTAATCCCATGAAAATAATCAAATTCAATCCCGCATACTAAACAAGGAGAACACAAAAAGAATTTTCCTTTTATTTCATGATCTTATCAATCAACCAGCTATATATATATAATCTAACAAATTTTTTACCATACTGAGAGATTTTTTTAATGAAAAAATTTGATATGCCACCATATTTACAAGAATAATGTTACATTTTTCAAAATTTTGCCCAAATAATGGGACAAGCTTATTTATAATAACTATATTAATTTTGGAATGATGTATTGATACTATGATAATTATACATAAGCTTGCCACATCATTTGGTCAATAAATTTGAGCAAATTTTAAGGTAATGTAGTATTATTTTATTTACAATGGAAAGTAGGAGTGGATCCTCCTACAAATATTTTCTTATTTGGTTGAGATGTGATAATTTTTCTTTACTTTTATATTATCAATCATCAATTATATGCTTATAAAATAATAGGAAAAAACTCAAGTCAAAAGAGGTCAAAATTCTAATTGAATATTCGGTTCAAACTTGGCATAATTACACCAAGAATGGTGATATTTCCACCTCTTATAAATTGTGTGTACACCTCTCTCATATGTACACCTTATGAAAACTATGGAATGTCTTTAATTTGTAAATAAACTTCAATTAATATCAATATTACATTTCTTTTATTGCTTTTGTACTATAATTTGTAAGTACAACTCATAATACTTAATTAATTATCTAATTAATTTTACTAAAATTTTGAAATTTTTTCCTCAAAAAAACAAGACAAGTAGAATATGATTTTTTGTAATAATAATTAATTTTAAACTTATCACTTTACAATCAATTTCTTAAGCATATTTTAAGTGTTATTCTTTACACTTTACAATTAATTAATTTGCATTCTTTAAAAAAAAATTGATATTTGAAAGAGAAAAGATAATTTACTGAAGTTAAAATTTGAAAAGGTATGGAGAATTTAATCTCATTTTAATTTTTGATTGAGTTTAATTTTTAGAGTTATATGATAGCATTCAAATGAGTTTCTTGTTTTTGATCAAGGTTCGGTTCAATTGATATATTATATTATGAAGAAAATAGGTTTGAATTAATTGATCAGTGATTTCTTATGAAGTATTTGGAATAAAACAAACTTTTTTATATACGTTTTTTTTTTCCAAACATGTTTTCCTTTCTTCTTTTTTAACTAAATACAATAATTTCATCATGATTTCGTTTATTCTCAATATTCTGCAATTAATTTGATTCCTTAAAAATTGTTTGATATTTGAAATTAGTATTTCAAAATGATTCTTAATATTCTGTAATTAATTTATTTTCTTAAAAATTATTTGGTATTTAAAATTAGTATTTAAAATAGAAATTAAGAGTTCGGGAAAATAAAAAGGTATTTTCATATATATGAGGAAGTGATTAAAATTCGTGGGTGCAGTTACAAATTATTTACCCTTTTTAGTAATTTTCTTCAAGGATAATAATGAATTTTTAGAAATAGATCGTGTTGAGGTGTATATACAATTCTTTAAGGGTGTAAATACCATTACTCTTACACCAAATACACTAATTCATCCCAAATTCACTTGCATAAAATGGTTTATGGATCTACTTTAATGAGTCAAGTTATAGTAGATTACATTATTATAACTGTAAGCCCCTGATTCTATATTAACGATTTTTCTAGTAATAATCCCTAAGTAATAATTTGAGATCCTAAATGATCAATGAAAGTGCATAAGGTTGTAGAGAACCTTTGAAGATTGATTAAACCTAATTGGAGAATAAATGAAAGGGTAAAATGATAAATGGTATTAAGTAATTATTAAATGTGACAAAGGACTAAATTGAAAACAAAATTTAATATTTGGGGTCAAGTCAGAATTTAGCTAAAAGCTGAGGGTTGAAATGAAATTTTACAAGGACATGACCGTCATTTTAGGAATTGTTGGTGGAAAAAGTGTGAGAAACTCACACAAGTTACACAAATTGAAGAAAAAACAAAGACAAACCAGAAACCATTCTTGCTAAAACAAAAATGAAGAAGAGAGATCGAGAGAGGAGACATTGAGAGAGAGAGAGAGGCCGAGCAAAGAAGAAGAAGAAGAAGAAGACCAGCCATTTCATCCCAAAACAAAGAGCAGGCTGTAACACCAGAAACCAGAAATGAAGACAAAATGCAAAAGAAGAAAAAAAAGCCATGAGAAAGAGAGACTAAATCGAGAGAGAGAGAGAAAGAGAGAGAGAGAGCCTAACGAAGAAGAAGAATAATAAAAAGAAGATCATGCCTTTTCACACCCAAAATAGAGGCAGAAACCAAGACACCTGCAGCCGTGAGAAACACCTAAAAAAAAAAAAGAGAAACTGCCAAGAATGAAGAGATGAGTTCGGCCAAGAGGGAAGGAAGGTAGATCAAGTATTCCCAACCCATTTTCGAGCTTCCAACCAAGCCTCCAAGCTCACCCAAGTTAGAGAAAGAAATCAAAGTGAAAAGAGGTGAGTTTGCTCAATTTCGAGATTGTTTATGTTGATGTTGTGTTGTTGATTTTGTTGAGATTTGATGTGGGTTTTTATGGATTGTGTGAGTTGAGTAATTGGTGACCAAAAATAAAAGTATATTGTGTAGAAATCATTGAGGTTTGAGATGTTAGGGTTGTGTTGGAAAAACTCTAAAGTTTGAATGGAGATTTGTTTGAGTTAAATGAGTTGTAGACAATGTGTTTGATGAAATGTTTGAGTGAATTTTGACAAGAAAATGGAATGAAATAAGTTTGGTTTGTGTTAGGCCATTAAAGGCCATAGTAAGGGGTGTGTAATGCCATTGAAAATGGATGGTTTTAAGTATGATTCCATGTTGAATTCATGCTAGAGAAACTATGGAAAGCTATTAAAAGTGTTAGAAGTTAAGTTGGACAACTTTCCAAAGTTTGCATCCAATCAAGGGCATTTTCTATTTTCATGAAATGTCATTCCTTATATGCATTTTAATGACCTAGATGAGTGTTATTAAGCATATTTGAGCTAGTGGTGATGAGAATTAAGTTTAGAAACCAAAAGTGTAAAAATTACCTTAAAAAAGTAGTGAAAAAAGTAAAATTTTTCCTAAATTTCGTCACCCTATAGTTGGAATTTTTCAAAACCGTTTTACAAGTGACCTATGTGAGAGTTAGGGAGATGAATGGAGTGAAAACGAAGTGAAGAGTAGCCCTAGGTTGGGACGTGAATAGTGTTCGGCTAAAGGGGCTGCTAAAAATGTGACTTTTCATTCCGGGCTATAGAAAACTATTTCGGACATGTGAAGATGTCCCTAGGGGCATATAAATAAGGTTCATAGAAAGAAATCAAAAGTTTGGAGCTCCGGTTAAGTAGAAATCAAGTAGGGAAATTTTTTTAGTAAAAAGTGCCCTTTTATGGGTTACTTGAGTTAGAAGCTTGTTAAAGAGTTTTATGAAGTTGAATTTAGCCTGTACTAAGTTAGAATGTGATGTGTAGGTGAGGAGAAAGCAAGCAGAGCGCGGCAATATCATTGAAGAGCTTGAACCAAGTTAAAAGTTAAGGTGAGTGCATAAATGAGTTTTATTCAAGTTTATGCTTATTTGAAATGTTTAAGCATTATGAAATTGTTACATGTTATTTTAGAACTTAAAATGATGCTATTTTGTGCTTTTGCACTTAACAAAGATATTTTAGTGCTTGGTGCACTCAGAAAATGAGTTTTAGTGCTTATATGCATTACTAACTTGGGAGGAAATCGAGTCTATCGTGTCGCCTCTACTTATGTGGGATATTATCTTGTGCTATGATTAGCGATGTAGCATTCCATAATAGTTGCGAGATGTCTCAGATTGTGTCACGGTTGGTGTCAGTTCAAAATCGCCACATGACATTGTCATTACGAGCAGCGTAGCTAGTCGTCGTGTGGTCAGATTACTTTAGGGGTATGAATGGTGCTTTTACTAACTTGGGAGGAAATCGAGTCTGTCGTATCGTCTCTACTTATGTTGGATATTATCTTGTGCTATGATTAGCAATGTAGCATTCCATACATAGTTGCGAGATGTCTCAGATTGTGTCACGGTTGGTGTCAGTTCAAAATCGCCACGTGACATTGCCACTACGAGCGGCATAACTAGTCGTCGTGTGGTCAGATTACTTTAGGAGTACGAATGGTGCTTTTAGAAAATATATTAAATATATGAGATATTGAAAGTGAATAAAAGTATTTTAGAGCTTTATTTCAAGTTATGAAATTGCTTAGCATTTGTATGCTTTCAAATTTACGAGTTTTATGCGCATTTGGATATATATATGAGTTTACAATTTATATGTTTATGCTTTACATTTAAATGAGCTTAAAATTTGAGAATGATTGTGAAACTTAAATTTATACCTTCAAAATTATTTTAAAGGAGGTGTTTTAGCAAATAAAAGTTTGAGTTAAAAAGTATATAAGCACTCACTGAGCTTTTAAAGTTCACAGTTTTCCATTTTTATTTAAAAACGTCCTCAGGTGTCGGCGTGGGTGATCGGAAAGAAGAGATAGCTCCTCCGAAAGTTTAGGTGGGCTTGACACAACGAAACTTTTGCATATTTATATTTTCCATAATTTGTAATTTAAAGAAGTGGGTTGTAATCATATTTTTGAATTGTAATGAGTGGTTAATGTCTTTTTAAAAGCTGAAAGTTTTATTTGCTTTTGAGGAAAGTTTGAATTATGATTTCATACTTTTATCCTTGATGAAATTGATTTGAGATTGGAAATGAGTTTGATATGCATGTTTGAAGCCTTTATGGCAAAAAATGTTTGGGTTGGAATTGAAAAATAGTCGAAGTGTTTTGTTTTCTTTACAGGTTATTTTGAAAATGTTAAAAATGCAGTCGTTATGCTGCCGGATTTTAGTTTTGAAAAATGATTTTAATTTTAAGTCGAAATGAAATTTTAGTTTTTAAAACAAAATCAACCCAACGAGTTTAGAAAGTTAAAGTCAAAGTTAGGGTTTGCTCCGCGGATTTCACTTAGCTCGACGAGTCGAGTTTAGGAAGGATCCATTGGGGTGCCTGGCGAGACCCTTCCGTATAAGCGTATAGAGAGATCCAAATCGGGTCGCGTCAAAAACCCAATTATTAATAGTTTGGGGTTCCGTTTTTGTTTAGGGTGGTGATGTTTCCACCCTTAAAAGCTTTTATGTAGGCTCCTCTTGTTTGCATACCCTATAAATGATTTGAAATTTCTAGCATCGCTCCTCTTTTGTCTATTTGTTAAATTAAATTCCTTAAAATCCATTATGACTTAATTATTAATTTTAATAATATTATAATTATTTTTATTTTAAATTGTACGACAAGATAAAACCCTATTTTTTCTAATTTAGTTAAAACTATAAGAATGTTTGAAAGCTGCTAACATATAAATCATTTTTTTTTTTTCCTTTTTTCTCTTGTAGTGAATCTAGTGATACATAATATTATTCATCAATAGTTTCATTCATCTATTTCCATCATCATCATGCATTAAAGCACGCTTGTTTGTGTTATATATATATATATATATATATATAGATAGATAGATAGACAACCTATAATTTGATTTTTTTTCTGAAAGTCATACTTAATTTTAATATTTTTATTCATTCAGTGAAGTATATTATTTCTTCCTAATTTTTCAATCACTGGTCACTACCCTAAAACTTGGCAACGGGAAGACCATTATTTTTCGCTGCACAGATTGGACTCGTTTTTGCTATAGGTTAGTAGCCATGGGGACGTATCATGTGGGATATGAGCACCACAACACATCAGCTCCTCCTCCAAATTCCACCAGAAATGATGGCTCTGCTGCAGCTCAATTCCATGTCCTTCCTTTTGTCATTCTGCCTTTGTTTCATTTACTAGAATTTTTCAAATTGAAAGTGTCCGCATTTCGGTGTTTGTTGCGCTGTTATACATGAAGGTAACAAAACACATTTTTTAATTTGTTGTGTAATATAAATAATCGTTCTTTAAATTTACAATTTAATAAATATTATACATAGAGTTTTTTTTTTTTTTTAATTGTTGTATATATTTATTATTTTATTTTATTCACAAAACCGTTGTTTATTTATATATTAATTTTTAATACCAATATGGTAGATGTGTATGTTTGATTTTAATATTCATTAGTACATTTCTGACCCCCTAAAAATCAAAATCGTGGCTCTGCCCCTAATTGCAGTAGTGGTTTGCTAAGTGCCTAGTCAAGGTTTTTGGGTCAAGAGATTTCTCTCTTTACGCATTGTGGTTCATATCCTTACAATTGAAACAATTAATCATACTACAATTAGACTTCTACCAAATTAGTGAACATATTACTAGATTCATATATAGCAAATTATTATGGGCAACATAAACCATACTACAAATTTGCCACAAGAGATTTATCAAATAAACAGCCAGAAATTTATCATAGGAAAAAAAAAAAAAAAAGAAGCCATTCTTCTTTTAGAAAATGGTCAAACTTTATTCATATTGAAAATTATTATGAAAAACGAGATCGGATTTTGGCGTATGTCTCCGAGCAATAATGCACTCAGCCTTCAGCTTTGTCTTCAGCTATCAAACAAAAAACAATTGAATATATGATAAGAATATATGATATTGTCTATTTTATTTGTTACTTGTAAGAGAGTGAGAGAGAATGAGAGATTTATTGTTTGCCAGGGTCTTTTTTGGTGCTAAGGTTGGTGCACATGGTGGAAGCACAACCAAGCTTGCAGAAGTAATTGGTGCTTATATGATGATCCAAACCAGGTGGCGGTGGTATACCTATGCAATCTATCAAGGACATGAATCCACATACAAAAGGGTTCGTTCCAAATGCTACACAAGTAAGCACACAAACGCTGTCGCAGTCCCCAAATTTGGCTGTAGACTGACTAGCAAGAAGCCCTAAGGCTAGAGGGACAATGAAAAAGGACTGAACTATTTTTTTCTACATTCTCTTTGCCTTCCAATTAAAGAGCAAGATCTCACAAGCTAAGTTGAATTGCAAATGAGCTACAAGAATATACTTTATATACGAGTTTTTAATTATTATAGGTCTATTTACTATAAAAATTGTTTCAAATAAATGAAAATTAATGAATCAAGTGCAGCAACTAATATAGCACTAAATTAACAAATTCACCTATATTGATAATTTAATAGTGTGTTTGTTGCATGGGATTGGATTGAAATATTTTTAAAAAAATAAAATTGGTTTGGATAGGATATGATTGAATTGGATTAAATTAGTATAATGATGTGTTTAGTGGTGATAGGATTGGATTATTAATAAAATATATTAAATTAATTTTTAAATACAATAAGTATTTAAAATATAAATCATTTATAAAATAAATAAATAAAAAAGAAATGAAAAGAACAAAATGAAAATGAGAGGACATGAGAGAGGATTAATTAGCCATGATTTTGGGTGGGTCTAATTTATCCTACTCTAGCGGAATAAAAGAGGAGGTGGGATTAAGTTTGTTAATTCCACCACAACAAATATGGGATTAGGCAAAAAATTTGTCCAATCCCATCCAATGTTGGCCTACATACAAGCCCTTAGTTGGTTTGGTATCATTTTCAAAATATTTTTTTTTTGAAAATTATTTTTAAAAATAACGTTTTTAAAAATATAATGCGTTTAGTTGAATTTTTCAATGATTATTTTTAAAAACTGAAAATGATATAATAAAAAGTGTCTCCTAAAGTGAGTAAAATAGTTGTTTGAAAGAGGAAATAGTAATACGTTTTGAAAATGATGAAAAACATTAAAAAAAAAAATTATTTTTTTACTTTTTCGTTATAACTGAATTAAAAAATTGGTTTTCATTTTTGAAAACATTTTACAAAGCATGTTTCCAAACACATTTCTCTCCCTTTTTTTTTTTTTTTTTTGAAAATGAAAAATCTAAATTCTCCATAGAACCAAGAAAATCTAATATGTTTCCTATTAGATTAATATGTTTGGAAAAAATTAATATGATATATTTCCAAGCTGAATAGGAATGTTTGGAAAAAAATTAACATATTAGATTTTCATCATATAATACCAGATTCACTATTTACTGAAAAAGGAGTAAATAGTGATGTGTATTTGACTAAAAGTAAAAAATTGTAAAAAGAAACGTATTAATTAATTAGGAGTTAAAAAAAAAAAAAGTAGAAAAGAAAAGCGTTAATTTAATAGGGGTAGAAAAAATGTTAGGAGTTAAAAAAAAGTATGTACAAGAAAAGTAATTAAAAATTAAATAATTATATTGAAAGTAAAAAAAAAATAAATAATAATGTTAAAAGAGGAAGTAAAAAAAAAATAAAAAATAAAAACGAAGACATACGGACAGAAATAGCAAAGCTGCTCCCTTTAAAAGGCATAATAATAACAACCAATATGAAATTTCTAAGAGCAGCTTTATTAAAAATTAAAAACTAAATAAAAATAAAAACAGCAGTAAGCTATCAAATCAAAATAAAAAAATTTTAAAAAAAAATCATTTTAGTCCCTAACTTTTAAAAAATGATCAAATTTTTAATTATATTTAAAAAATAACGAAATTGACCCTAATATTTTGAAAAAAATATCAAATTAATCTCTTTCGTTAATCAACTGATGATCAAACCTAACGAATAATATGATGTGCATAGGTAATTTTATCATTTGAAATCGGAACTTAGGATCTTGACACAGATACGAACCAAATAATTTGACAATAAATTTAAAAAAAAATTAAAATTAAAAAAAGAAAACAATTAAGAAAAATTTTTAAATTATAATAATGGAAAGATAAGATATTTAATAAAAATAAAAAAGAATAAAAAATTAATTTAAAATTTATAAAAATGATATTTACCCTTAAAAGAATTGAAAATTTTTAACATTAATAAAAAATTAAAAAATTAAATATTTTTTTTGAAAAAATCAATCGAGTAAATGGTTGAATGAAAATATGATAGATGGTTTTTTTTTTATCTGGTAGTGATTTTTTTAATATTTAATGATTTTATTTTGTTATTCTATTTTAGAATAACATTTCATATTTAATGATTCTTTAAAATCTATACTCTAAAAAAAAATAGAGTCCAAGGGTAAAATTATAATTTCACAAACTTATATATAAAACTAGCAAAATGTAATTTGGTAATTAAATGTTATTGTAATATTTAACTATAGATGGATGTATGATAGTCTTTTTATCCATTTTAACTAAGTCTAAGGGTAAATGAATTTTTTCGCATTTTTCTTTAGTTTTGACTGTCAGTTAATTAGCGGGAGAAACGAATTTGATACTTTTTCGAAATATTAGGGTCTATTTCATCCTTTTCTAAAACATAGTTAAAATTTTGATTTTTTTTCAAAAATTAGGAACTGAAATGATTTTTTTCCAAATATTTATTGCACTATACTCTCAACCTATTTACACCTCATTGGACCCTAGTCTTTACAGCTAAATATCCAATTTTTTTCAAAATCTCAGCAGGGCATGTGCCCCTCATTAGGTGGGTCCACCTTGCTTCCCTCGTAATAATCAATTATTACTTGGATAGCCAAATAATATATTGGAATCAATCACTATCTACAGTTAGCTAGAAACTATTCTATTATCACAATAGAGAGACATTCTTACAATCGAAAGAGAAAACTAACCATACAAACTTGTTAAATATGCTTAGTGAGAATTGAATCTCCACTACCTTAGTTAATGAGAAGGTACACAACCAATCATTACTTGTAGCGTCAAAAATTAATCTATTATCATAATTGAGAGACACTTCTATAATATAAAGAGAAAACTAACTATATAAACTTGTTAAATATGTTTGTTAGGAATTAAATCTCCACCATCTTGATTAATAAGGAGGTGCACAAATATATGTTCTAAGAGATAATATATATTCTTTGTATTCATTTAATTTGAAAATGTATTCATTTTTAATATAAAATTAATTTATAAAAAGTTGTAAATATTATATATAGTTTTGAGATGTAAAAATTCATTGTAATCTAAAAAAAAAAGCTATATCTCTTTTTTAAATATAATTAATATTTAAGCTATATCTTAAAGTTAACAATTCTATAAGTAAACATATTTTCTTAAAATTTCATTTGTTTATATCTTCGTCATGTAATATTATTTTTGAAGTACACATGATATGGACACTCAAGATAATTGAGAGAATAAAAACTTTTGGCAAGTCAACGTCCTGAAAACGATATCTTATTGGGTACTAATCTAATTGCCTGCTAATAATAATTTTTAATTAGTTATTAATAATAAATTCCATACTGTCAAAACAAAAAATACTGTTTTTAATTTGACATGAAATTTGAATTTGGACGTAAAACGTTTACATGTTTCTCATGCGAGTTATTTGTTTATCAATTTATGCTATCAACACCACTTCGAAACTTCAAACAACTAATTAAATAAATAAATAAAACACAATTGAAGGTTTGAGGTTCGTGACCACAAAAACGTGCTGTGCCTAGTTGTATACATTAATTTAAACTTCCGCCCACCTACATTTGTACGATATGGATTACATAGATAGAGAGAGATGTCAATAGAAATATGTCACAGAATTTAATAAATTCAATGAATTTCTGTACGAAATTTGTCTGAAAACTTTAGATTATTATGCTAATAACGGTATGTTAATGTTATCAAAACAAATTTAACTGTGACCATAAAGATTACTAGATCACATTTGATTATATCTACACAAACCTATAATCATATATGTCTTTTTGGAAGTTTAAATTATTTTTTGATAGAGTAATTTATTGATCTTTTTATAATTTAATGACACTTAAATGCAGTGTTCGAAAACTCGCTACTCGCTACTCGACCGGCGAGGCAGCGAGCAGCAAGTACTCGGCAACTCGGAGAGTACTCGGCGAGTACTCGGTTTGACCATCGGTTAACGATCAAACCGTTGACCAATGGTCAAACCAGGTCAACCCTATAAAATAAAAGTGATAAAGGATTAAATTGAGTATAAGTTTTAATATTTGTGGTCAAAATAGAATTGAGTTAAAAGTTAAGGAGGAGACCGATATTTCCTCGGGACGTGACCGTCATTTTCAAAATTGATTGGGGAGGAAAATAGAAGCCAAAAACTTGTTTTGACTCACAAAATTGATATTGACTATTGAGTCGGTCGCCGAGAAGAAGAAAGAAGAAGAGAAGAAAAGAAAGAAGAAGAAGAAGAGAAGAAGAAGAAGAAGCTGCCGACCAGCCACCACCGACCGAAGATGATGATAAACGGCGACCTTGGTTGTGACGGCGACGGCGACGAACAAGGCAGTGACGAGCAGCGCGAGCGACGGCAGAGACGAGCAACGACAGCAACGCGAGCGACGACGGCAGCGACGGTAGTGACGGAGTGACGAAGTAGAACGGCAGAACAGAAGAGGACTGAGGCAGAATAAAGAGAAGATTTGCCGAGTTGGAACAGCGCCGAGTTGGACCGAGTTGCGCCGAGTTGGGCCGAGTTGCACCGAGTTGGGCCGAGTTGGGCCGATTTTTGACCCGGGCCGATTTGTGCTGCCGATCCGGCGATTCTCGGATCGGCAGCAGGCCGAGCGACGAGTCCTCGGCGAGAACTCGGCCAACTCGGCCGAGTTTTTATTCCATGCTTAAATGTAAAACATATAAAATATTAAATATTAAATCTTTTTAAAAACAATCCAATGAAAAGTCAAACAGGAGAAAATGCAAACTCGTTGGTAAAGACCAACAAATTATCTCGGTAATTTTGGAAAATGAGAAAGCAAAGCAGATTATTTGAGTTTGTTGAAAGGAACTTTCTCAATTTTATTTTTTTTTCCAATAAGTAAACGGTAGTCTAGATCTAGAATTGCAAAAGTCATATACATTAACAGCGAGCTAATGATGACTTCCTATTGTCAATCCTACACTACTGGAGAGCTTATCATTCCTTTGCCATGCATTTGACTACATGCAATGCCGCACCACCAACCCCCCTGGACCACCAACCACCACCACCGTCTATACCCAGCTGGAAACGCGGTGGACTGCACCCCCATGCAAGTCGAAATTTGATGATATACAATAGGTGACTAAATCAATAGCTGAGTCCTTATTCAATGCACACGTATCCAATGGTTTTGATTTTATTAATATTTGTTCACTTTAAACGTTGAGAGATCTTAATGAATATATTAGATATTTTTCTATTATGATTAGAGAATTTTTTTTCTTTTTTTTTGAAAAGAGAATATTGGACTTCTACTATGACTAGAAAAAATTGGACTCATATATGATATATTTATTTTAGATGAATATATGAATGTATTGAAAATAGAAGATTGGTGCGTGGGCCATGACTGACTCAAATTGATAATTTTGGTGCAGTCAAATTTCATTAAACGAGTGGTTCAAGGACCCTGAACACATGGCGTGAAATTTGGTGAAACCACGTTAATTGCCCCACCCAGCAATTTTGATTTTTTTTAGTACTAATGTTAACCTAGGAGACAGTTTCAAAAAAAAATATTAACCTACGAGCCGGTCAGAATCAGTTTGGAATACGACATTCAATGTAAGAAATATAATGGAAAGAAAAAAAAAAAAAAGATAAAAGTCCAACCAATAAAGAAGACAAAATGGGCAGTGGTCTAATAATAAGACCATTGTCGCCCACCCTTTATCTGGAAAGAATCCACTAATTTGTAGGGGATGGATATAGAATCCACTACCTTATGAAGGTAGAGGATGGTAATGTTCTTACCGCTAAGCCCCTCGCCATTTGATTTGTTTTCTTTGTTGCTTGGACATTTATTACTTTCTTTTTCCTGTCTTCAATATCAGATTTTTATAGATTTGATGCACATGAAATTTCAAGAATATGGCTGCAACAAACTTTTCATTGAAAACTGTTTGGTTTTAATTTACTTTCTTTGGGAGAAAAAAGTTAGAAGCTAATTTTATAAAAAAAAAAAAAAGGAAAAATAAAAAGTTTTATTAACTTGATGTTTTATAAACATACTTTTTTTTTTAAAGTTTTTATTAAGATGCAGATTACAATATAAATGAGAGTTCACTAATTATAAAATTAATCCAGAACTTATCTTAAAACTTTTTGTGAAATTCATAAAAGAATTTCTCTATAACATAATTTTTTTTCTTAATAATATCTTTTGAATTGTAAGCTTCTAAACTGCTATTAATTGCCTCACATTAATGGGAAATGTGTACCGTGACGGATCATCAAAAATAATATCTGTAAGAATACGATATGCTGCTTGTGTTAGGTGGCAAAAATCCCAAAAGAGATGTTCATTTCTGTTGTTGCAATAGGTTGAAAAGGGCACCCAGAGAATGCCTGCCTTCAGCTTCCCAAGCCCACATCATGCTGCTTTAACCTCTATAAACCCTGAAATAAACACAAAATTTTGTTCATTAAAAGAGAGGAACAAAAAAGTTTGACATGATAAAGAGTTGTCAAAAGCCTATATGTGGATACTTGAAATACATTGAAGTAAATTTCATATTACTAAAAGTAATTTTATATAATTAAAAATACATTATGTCTAATGACTATTAATAAAAATACACCGAAATTCTTAGATTATTTAATGAATTATGTACATAATATTTTTTTAAAAATAATTATTTTAAAATAAAACAAGTACTTAAAAACTCTTGCGAAAAGTATTTAAATACTTTTTTTTTTTTTAAAGTGCTTTTAAACATTATATTAGAATGAGATATGTTTATATATACCATAAGTAGCTGGATTTTGGATGATGTTTTGCATGACATTGTAAATATCACAATAAACATCAGAAAAATCCGGGAGCTCTGATTTCAATTTCTGCAACAGTAGCTTCAATCCTTCATTGTATTTGACACACCGACTATTTCCTTCTTCATTACATTCTTCTTTGTGGTTTTTAGCTCTTTGTTGTGGGGTGCATCCAATTTACCCCAACCCATTTACAACAAATTTACGTGCACCAAAATTGTACAATCTCTGCCAAACAAACAAAGTTTAAAAAAAAAAAATTAAAATTAAATGTAAATTTAAAATGTGTGTTCTGATCATATTATATATCTAGGTTATTAATATGAGATAAGAAACTTTGCATGAAATTAAATAAGGTTATTGGTTAGTTAATTCTCAAACACATTACTCGTAATGTGCAAACGAGATCTTTATTATAATGAAGGCACATATGTATAAAAATTTTCAGATGTGTAGGATCTTGTACTTTTTCTTTTTGTTTTTTTTTTTTTATAATCTAGAGCAAATAGATCTTTAATTTTAAAGATTTGGATACAAATTCTCTTTCATCCTTTTATTTATAAATCTTTTAATCAAATTATGAGAGAAAAATTAATTTCATCTTAATAATTCATTTTTATAGTTTTATGTTTGTCACATATCCTAATCTAATTAAAAGATTAATAAATGATGACACAGAATCTGAATTCTAAATATTTATTGTTTTCTTATTTACTAATGAATATCTCACATTAAAATATTACTTAACTGTACAGGAGAAACGTTTAGAATCTCGAATTGAAGAATTACTATATATGCAAACGAGATGTTATAATGTTAAGGGTTTACATATTCATTTGCTTTGTAATAATAATTACCTGTATTTGTGCTTCGAAGTTGGTAATCATCAAGCTAACAAATTGCTCAAGCGTGTGCTTCTTTCGAAGATGAGACAATTCCACATAATCAAGGATATCATTGTTACCAATCACTAGCAGGAAAAGAGATTTAGACAGGTGTTGTTGTGCACCAGTGGATCCTAGCTGTTTCACCAAAATCTTCATGTACAGTTGCATAGTCCTCTACTTGCTTTGTCAAAGTTAGCCGACCCTACATCGGTAAAAACAACTCATGGGCTTGGATTTTCCAAAAAAACCTCATCGTGTTGGTGGGCTACGTAAAAGTGCCCATTAAGGCCCACGTATAGAAATATCAAAAGAACACTACTGTTTATAATACCAGTATAGAAAATTGTTGATCGACTTACAAGAAATAGATTTGTGTGATTGAGGATTCCTGCACCTGCTGAGGCAAAGCTAACACCTTTCGTGAATAAGGATGTTTTGTTCTTGCTGTTTATGATAGAAAGATATGGTGGTGAAGTTGGCAACCCCACTTTCTCAGCTGCACTATCATTAATTTTAAACATGTATATTGGGGAACATATATATATATATATTTATATATAAGTTAAATATTTAACAATAAACACTTAGATTAATTAGTCAGAAACACAATTAAACGATGTTAAAACAATATTAAATCATGTCATGAATAACAAAATTTGCTAAAGAGTCCTTTCAATAAGTATCTGTCAACCCGCCACAAGTGAAGTTTAGATATATAAAGAGAGAATGTTCTAAAGTAGTTTAGTGAAGCTGGAAAAATATATTGTTTAATGGGATAGCATAAATTCAAAAATGTGGTTTGATGTCAAAAGAAAATCATATAATAAATTTGATTTGATATAGAATCCATCCCTCTCAAAACTAGTAATAGGTATGACCTTGAAATGATTACAAACATTTATGATTTATCTTATTCGTATCACAGTTATGCTAGAGATTCTCTTTTAGTATTAGGTGAATGTTGTGGACATCAATTTTAGGCATTATTATGGACAATGACGTTAATGTATATATGTTTAGTGTCATATGATTCATATATAGACTATCATTCATTATATAAATCGACTGCATAGTATATGTACATTATATATCTCTACATGATGATAACTTACCAAGAAAATCAGCTGCATTCTTGCCATTGCTAAACCTGCCGGTGGCTTCCTTGGTTGGAAAATCGACACCATATCATAGTGAGGATTATCAGCCTTGGCAACAGAAAGAAGGACGTTGTTATTGCCGACATCAATCAATGAGTCTCCGAAAACAAATGTGGCAGGAACCATTTGAGCCTCCGAAAACATAAAGCTTAATAAGCCGAAGAAAGCAAGAACCAAGAAGAAACTTTCCTGGAAAATATCGCAGGACATTTTAGCTCGTTGGACCCATAAAACAAGCTCTCACTCAAACTTTTTGGTACCTGACACATAAATGAAAGGCTGGTTTTATTGAGAAATGTACACTGATTAAGCACTGTAGTAACCTTTGTTACGTTTGACATACATGATTGAAATGAATTAGATTGGATTGGAATTGAATAGAATGAATTAGACTGGATTGGAATTGATTAGAATTGATTGGATTGGATTATAAAACTATTGTCCCATGTTTGATAAAACTTAGGATTGGATTAAAATTATATTAATCATATTTGATACCGGTTGAGATTAAATTGGAATAAATTAATTAAATTTTTTATTATATAAAATTAATTTTATAAAAAAATTTGAAAAAAATTAATAAACAACCCACGGTTCATCAACATCATCAATCATCGATCATCAATTCAAAGTTCATCAACATCATCATCTCCTACAACAATAATAGCATCAACGTCATCAATAACAACATCAAAACATCAAAACATGAACCTAAAAAAAAAAAAAAAAAACAAAAGGAGTTCAAGTTCTAGTTTTGGGTCCATTGTCAAACCTAGAACTAGGTTCGACGATGGCTTTGTTCTGGGTTCACCAAACCCATAATTGGTTATGGGTTTGATCCTAGAATCAACTAATCAAACTGATTAAAAAAAAAAAAGAAAAAAAGGTAGAGGTGCTGTTGGTTCTATAGAGGTGTGATGAGATAAGGATGAAAGGTGAGGAAAAGAGAGACAGATGGAGGTGTGAGAGAAAAAAAAGATGGGATATGAGGAATCCCATTCCTACCAAAACCCACCATTTTGGTTGGAAATGAGGATTCTCAAAAGATTGGGAAATGAGAGAGTTTGAATCTCAAACCCATTACTCTCAAATTGCTCTCTAAACATGGGATATGTGAGTTTGAAATATTTTGAATTTCAAACCCATCTCAAATCATGTGTGCCAAATATAGCCTTAGTCACCACAGTGACCATTTGTCCACGTGAAGTTTAGTCTTGTCCCCGCAGGAGTGTGGCGAATGAGGGATGCTATTATGTCTTCCTTGAACCACAAATGGGCAAAGTAGCATTCTCGAGATTTGAACCAATATCCTCATAAATATTTTGGTTGTAAACCTAATACCACCAAGGCTAAACACTTAATATACGTATTTACAGATGTCATAAGTCTGTCATCACCATTGTTTAAAAACTCGACGAGTTTCGCCGAGTTATCGTCGGGTTCTCGCGGATCGGCACTTCGTCGATCCGAGAACCCCTAGATTGGAGGTCTTACTCACCGGAGATGGACACTCGGCCCAATTCAGCTCAACTCGGCCTAACTCGCTGACTTGACGAGTCCAACCATCACAAAACTGATCGGAAATCATCCCAAACACCACCAAAAAATCGGTCAAAACCCAATAATACTCCCAACAAAACAAACAACACACCACAGACCATACACAAAAGAAAAATTAAAGAAACAATCTCATTGTGAGTCATCGCCGATGACAAGTTGGAGGGAAAAGAGTCAAAAGACAACGACAATAGCTTGAAGATGTCAATGACATGGTGAGAGAGAAGGAGACTCGAATCGGCAGAGAAGGAGAACGATCGACGACACAGAGGACAGAGAAGGAGATTTGAAATGGCCGACCGTCGACGATGATGAAGAGGATTGGCTTCGGCTTCGGCAATGACCGCGGTGATGGCGATGGCTCACTTGAACGGCAAGGTTGACGGTGTGTAGAGAAAGAAAAAGGATGAAAGATGAGAAGTGAGAGAGAGAACACAAGAGTTTTCAGTTTTGAGAATGCTTAACCGTGTGGTACTGTGGTGAGTGGGATGTGAGTGGTGAGTGCCTAAGTGGCAAGTGGTGAATCTTTAAATAGGAGGAGGATGATTTTGTAAGGACCCCTGACATTTATGAAAATATCATATTAAGCATTCAGACTTCAAAAATTATAATTTCCTCCCTAAATAGTACTTTTCGAGTACTCATCGATTACTTGACGAGTTGCCGATTACTTGCTGCTCGTTGGATCGTCGATCGAGCAGCGAGTAGCGAGTTTTGAAACACTAGTCATCACCATGTTGTGATTGATCAACCAAAGATGGGCCTCACATGTTTCTGATACTATTGACTGATTTAACAGTTTGTGGTCTCTTCGTTATTTTCTGATGAATCAGAATATCAGATGATATCTCATGATGTATATATAATGAAATTTGCATCAAGATACAATGAAATGTTTCCAATGAATTTAAAATGGTTCGTTCAGCTCATAAAGTTAATTTATTCTAAAGAGACAATAATTGATTTCTTAACTTAACACTAGTAAAATTAAAAAAAGTGAAATTCTTTCAAATAATTTAAAAAATTAGTTTAGATATAAGTCTCATGCATAGAACAACTAATAAGGAGGAAGTATTCTCTATTAATTTCTTGTTTTTATTAAGCTTCTTATGAGATGAATTTAAGTTTGAAAGATGTATAAGAGATAAAAAAATGAAACAATCTTAGTCATTTACTATTTTTTATGTTAATGCATTACCGGATTATTAAAAATATAGTAAAAAAAAAAGAATAAGGGAAAATCCTAAAAAATGACCTGACATTTGAAACAATCTCGTCTTATCATCCACTGTTTCATTTTTATCCGATTTACTACAAACGTTATAATTTAACAGAATAGTTTGATAAAAGTTAAAAAGACCATTTTAGCCTTGAAATTTTTATTAAAATAATATTTTGAAAATAAAAAATTATAAATTAATAACATATTAATAAATAAAAAATTTAATATAAAAAAATGGAAATCCAGAATGGATCCCCATTTGGATGGATAGTGGAAATCCAAATCTGCATCTCCACCAGCAAACACTATTATCAATCTCTTAATATCAATATCATCAAACACTAGCAAACTCTTAAATTTTCATCTGCACATTAACTAACCAAAAATTAAAACCAGCCCAAAATTAAAACTAACAAACCCAAAATCAATATCATCATCAACAAACTCAAATCAATGTCATCACTAACAAACCCAAAATTAAAACTGACAAATAAATGTCATCATCATCAACCATTCGACGGCCAGTAGAGACGAGAACCCATATCAAGACAATCTGGGTTGAAGAAGACAAATAGATGGAGTGAAGGTCGGCAACCATGTGATGGACGAAGCGACGGTCTCAGTGAAGGAGACGGAAGATGATCTGGGTTGAAGAAGACACATAGATGGGGCAGAAGTCGGTGGCCAGGTGGTGGAGGGAGCGACCGTTCCGGTGAAGGAGATGAAAGACAATCTAAGTTTCATCTCCCATGGAGACCATCATCATTGGACAAGATCTCTATCACTACGCTGCCGATGTCGTCGAGATCTTTGCCACCATCATCATCGGATGGAGATAAAGAATGAGAGAGAAAGGGACCGACTAGAGATGAGAAGAGAGTTGAGAGGAAGAGAGAAGAAAGAGAAAGTTGAGAGAAATTATATATATATATTTAAATAAAAATATCTGATTTTTTTTATGATTTTATATTTAATATTACTTATTTTGATTTTTTTATATTTTAATTAATTTTCCATTGCTTTTCCCTTTTTGCTTTTGGACTCAAACAGTCAACCATATTAATCTAACAGAATCTATGACCGTCTTGTTGTCCTTTTCTATACCTCCAATGGGTATTTTGACTATTTATTTTAATGTCAAATAGTATTTCGGATAAATATGAAACAATTGACGGTAAAATCTAAATATTCCCATACGTCGAGGGTTTTTTTTGGGATTTTTCCAATAAATAATAGAAAATTCTTGCTCATAACTTTAACTTGTCAATAATACAATTTCAGACGAATAAGGATTCTCTGTCATTTTTTTCTTGCTAAGCTTTTGATAATCTAATGATAAATTAGCATGAAAGAAAAAAATGGATGACCTAGATTTTTAAATTTTTTTCCTTTCACACGTCGATCAAACTTAATCTCATCTTATAAAAAACTTAGCATAAACAAATAATTAACAAAGAATTCTTACTCATTGGAGACCAAACTTCTAGCCAAAATTTTGTAATTAGTACACTTTTTATTTACATTTGTGATCTCGAGTATTAACGTACACATTATGAGTATTGTGTTTGAGAGTTAACTAACCAATAACCTTATTTAATTTTATGCAAAGTTTCTTATCTCATATTAATAACCTAGATATATAATATGATCAGAACACACATTGTAAATTTACAGTTATTATTATTATTATTATTATTTTAACATTGTTTGTTTGGCAGAGATTGTACAATTTGGGTGCACGTAAATTTGTTGTAAACGGGTTGGGGCAAATTGGATGCATCCCACAACAAAGAGCTAAAAACCACAGAGAAGAATGTAATGAAGAAGGAAATAGTTGGTGTGTCAAATACAATGAAGGATTGAAGCTACTGTTGCAGAAATTGGAATCAGAGCTCCCGGATTTTTCTTATGTTTATTTTGATATATACAATGTCATGCAAAAGATCATTCAAAATCCAGCTACTTATGGTATATATAATCATATGTCATTCTAATATAATGTTTAAAAGCACTTTAAAAAAAAAAAAGTATTTAAATACTTTTCGCAAGAGTTTTTAAGTACTTGTATTATTTTAAAATAATTATTTAAAAAAAATATATTATGTACATAATTCATTAAATAATCTAAGAATTTCGGTGTATTTTTATTAATAGTCATTAGACGTAATGTATTTTTAATTATATAAAATTACTTTTAGTAATATGAAATTTACTTCAATGTATTTCAAGTATCCACGTATAGACTTTTGACAACTCTTTATCATGTCAAACTTTTTTGTTCCCCTCTTTTAATGAAAAAAATTGTGTTTATTTCAGGGTTTATAGAGGTTAAAGCAACATGTTGTGGGCTTGGGAAGCTGAAGGCAGGCATTCTCTGCGTGCCCTTTTCAAGCTATTGCAACAACAGAAATGAACATCTCTTTTGGGATTTTTGCCACCCAACACAAGCAGCATATCGTATTCTTATAGATATTATTTTTGAAGATCCGTCACAGTACACATTTCCTATTAATGTGAGGCAATTAATAGCAGTTTAGAAGCTTACAACTCAAAAGATATTATTAAAGAAAAAAAAAATTATGTTATAGAGAAATTCTTTTATGAATTTCATAAAAAGTTTTAAGATAAGTTCTGGATTAATTTTATAATTAGTGAACTCTCATTTATATTGTAATCTGCATCTTCATAAAAACTTAAAAAAAAAAAAAAAAAAAAAAAAGTATCTTTATAAAACATCAAGTTAATAAAACTTTTTATTTTTCCTTTTTTTTTTATAAAATTAGCTTCTAACTTTTTTCTCCCAAAGAACGTAAATCATAACCAAACAGTTTTCAATGAAAATTTTGTTGCAGTCATATTCTTGAAATTTCATGGGTGTAAAATCTATAAAAATCTGATATTGAAGATAGGGAAAAAATAATAATAATGGCCAAGCAATAGAGAAGACAAATCAAATGGTCAGTGACTTAGTGGTAAAATCATTATCATCCTCTACCTTCATAAGATACTGGTTCTATACCCATATCCCACGATGTGAGCTCTTTCCAGATAAAGGGCACGTGATAATGGTTTTAACATTAGACCACTGCCTATTTTGTCTCCTTTGTTGGTTGGACTTTTACTTTACTTTTTTTTTTTCCTATCTTCAATGTCATATTTCAAACTGATTTCAACTGTACCCTAAGCTATTTTTTTTTTTTTTGTTTTGTTTGTTTTTTGAAAATGTCTCCTAGGTTAATATTAGTACTAAAAAAAATTATAAAAAATGCTAGGTGGGGCAATTAACGTGGTCTGACCAAATTTCACGCCGTGTGTTCAGGGCCCAGGAACCACTCATTTAACGAACTTTGAGTGCACCAAAATTATCAATTTGAGTCACTCATGGCCCACGCACCAATCTTCTATTTCAATACATTCACATATGGGCAAATTGCACAAAATGGCCCCTAAGGTTTGGTAAAATTGCACAAAAATGATAATGTTTGGATAACCTACACTAACCTCCCCTAAAGTTAAAAAAACTCAACACAAATCTCTCTATCATCAGTCAACCACTGTTAAATCCAAATAATAAAGGGTAAAATGGTCAATTCACAGTTAATAAATATTTTAATTAAAAATTAATATTTTTAATTACTAAAATAATAATATAATATTAAAAAAATATCTCTTTATCTTTTACCTCCCATCATCTTTCTCATCTCCAATTTCATCTTCTACATTTATTAAAATCATCTTCTCCATCATTTTTATCAAACTAACATCACCCAAATTAAACATCAAAATCAAACCAAACATCTCCCAAATAAATAAATAAATAAAGTTCATACAAATTTAAAAAAAAAAATGTGGAGATGACATCTCCAACACCAATCTCCATCATTAGAGATAGTCTCCAACGGTGGAGACCTTCTAGTCTCCATTGTCGAAGACCAGATATGGTCTCCAACGATAAAGACCAGTGTTGGTCTCCATCACTAGAGACCAATTGGTCTCCATGCGATGGAGACCAAGTTTTGGTCTTCACGGGAGACCAGTCCTAGTCTCCCATGGAGACCTAGTATATATATATATTTTTAATTTTATTTTTGTTTTTTAATTAAATTAAAAACATTTTTTTACATATCAAATTAAAAATACATAAATATAAATTATATTAATTTTATTTTTTTAAGTTTTTTAATTTAATTAAAAAAATATTATATTAATTTTAAATTTATAAAAAGTAAAATATTAACTTTAAATTGGATTTGAAAGGTATTTAGTCTTTTTACAACTTTGACCGTTGACCGTGAGAATTTAACCATGGTTCACTAACAGTAGGGGAGGTTTGTGCTGAGTTTTTGGAACCTCAGGAAGATCGGTGTGAGTTATCTAAATATGGTCATCTTGTACAATTTCACCAAACCTCAGAGGGGTTTGTGTAATTTACCCTTCATATATTCATCTAAAATAAACATATTAAATATAAGTCCAGTTTTCTCTAATCATAGTAGAAGTCGAATATTCTCTTTTCAAAATATATATATATATATATATATCTCCAATCATGATAGAAAAATATCTAATATATTCATTAAGATCTCGTAACGTTCAAAGTGAACGAACATAATTAAATCAAAACCAGTGGATACGTATGCATTGGCTAAGGACTCAACCATTGATTTAGTCACCTATTGTACCTACAAATTTCCAATATATCATCAAATTTCGACTTCCATGGGGGTGCAGTCCACCGCGTTTCCAGCAGGGTATAGACGGTGGTGGTGGTTGCGGGCCAGGGGGGTTGGTGCGGCATTGCATGTGAGTCAAATGGATGGCAAAATTAGAGGCTAGAAAGGAATGATAAGCTCTCCAAGACTCCACTAGTGTAGGGTTGACAATAGGAAGTCATCATTAGCTAGCTGTATATGACTTTCGTCAATTCTAGATCTAGACTACCGTTTACTCATTGAAAAAAAAAAAAAATGAGAATGTTCCTTTCAACAGACTCAAATGACTGCTTTGCTTTCTCATTTTCCAAAATTACCGAGATAATTTGTTGGTCTGTACCAACGAGTTTGCATTTTCTCCTGTCTGACTTCATTGGATTGTTTTTAAACAGATTTAATATTTATTATTTTATATGTTTTACATTTAACTGTCATTAAATTATAAAAAGATCAACAAATTATTCTATCAAAAAATAATTTAAACTTCCAAAAAGGCATATATGATTTTAGCTTTATGTAGATGTAATCAAATGTGATCTAGTAATCTTTGTGGTCACAGTCAAATTTGTTTCGATAACATTAACATACCGTTATTAGCATAACAACCTAAAGTTTTCAGACAAATTTTGTACAGAAATTCATTGAATTTATTAAATTCTGTGACATATTTCTATTGAAATCTCTCTCCCGATATATGTAATCCATGTCATACAAATATAGGTGGGGGAAGTTTAAATTAATGTATACAACTAGGCACGGCACGGTTTTGTGGTCAACAAGCCTCAAACCTTCTGTTGTGTTTTATTAATTTATTTAATTAGTTGTTTGAAGTTCGAAGTGGTGTTGATAGCATAAATTGATAAACAAATAACTCGCATGAGAAACATGTAAACTTGTTACACCAAAATTCAAATTTCATGTCAAATTTAAAACATTATTTTTCGTTTTGACACTATGGAATTTATTATTAATAAGTAATAACTAATTAAAAATTATTATTAGCAGGCAATTAGGTTAGTAGCCAATATAAGATATCGTTTCAGGACGTTGACTTGCGAAAGTTTTTATTCTCTCAATTATCTTGAGTGTCCATATATATCATGCGTAATTCAAAAATAATATTACATTACGAAGATATAAACAAATGAAATTTTAAGAAAATATGTTTACTTATAGAATTGTTAATTTTAAGATATAGCTTAAATATTAATTTATATTTTTTAAAAAAAAAAACAGATATAGCGCTTTTTTTTTTTAGATTACAATGAATTTTTACATCTCAAAACTATGTATAATATTTACAACTTTGTCATAAATTAATTTTATATTAAAAACCAATACATTTTCAAATTAATTGAATACAAAGAATATATATTACCTCTTCGAACATATGGTTGTATACCTCTTTATTAATTAAGGTGGTAGAGGTTTAATTCCCAACAAACATATTTGATAAATTTATATGGTTAGTTTTTCCTTGTATTGTAAGAGTGTCTCTCGATTATGAAAATAGATTAACTTGTGACAGTGCAAGTAGTGATTGGTTATGCACCTCCTCATTAACTAAGGTAGTGGAGGTTTAATTCCCACTGAACATAGTTAACAAGTTTGTATGGTTAGTTTTCTTATTTTATTGTAAGAGTGTCTCTCTATTATGAGAATGGATTAATTTCTGAACGTACAAATAGTGATTGATTTCAGCATATTGTTTGACCATACAAGTAATCGTGCTAAGATTTTGAAAAAAATTGGATACATAGCTGTAGAGACTAGGGTGCAATGGGGTGTAAATAGGTTGAAGAGTATAGTATAATAAACTTTTGAGAAAAAATCATTTTAATCCCTAATTTTTGGGAAAAATCAAAATTTTAACTATATTTTCTGGAAAGAATAAAATGAATCTAATATTTCAAAAAAAAAAAAATCAAATTAGTCTATCTCATCAATCAACTGATGATCAAACCTAATGAAAAATGTGAAAAGACTCACTAACCCTTGGACTTAGTTAAAATGGATAGAAAGACAATTATACATCTATCCATAGTTAAATATTACAATAACATTTAATTATGAAATTACCTTTTACTAGTTTTATATGTAAATTTTGTGAAATTATAGTATTACCATAGGACTCAATTTTTTTAGAGTACAGATTTAAAAAAAAAAAATATTAAATATTAAATGTTCTTGCAAAATAGAATAATAAAATAAAATAATTAAATATTAAAAAAAATCACTACCAAATCAGAAAAGACATCTACCAGATTTTCATCCAATCATTTACTTGATTGATTTTTTTTTTTCAAATCATTAATTTTTTTTTATTAATGTTAAAAAATTTCAATTCTTTTAAGGGTAAATATCATTTTTGTAATTTTTAAATTAATTTTTTATTATCTTTTATTTTATTAAATATCTTATCTTTCATTTATTATAATTTTAAATTTTTTCTTAATTATTTATTTTTTAATTTTTCTTTTTTTTTTTAATTTTTTTTCAAATTATCAGATTTATATATATGTTAAAATCCTAAATTACGATTTTAAATGATAAAATTACATCTGCACACCATGTTATCCATTAGATTTAATTGTCAGTTGATTGATAGAAGAGACTAATTGGATATTTTTTCAAAATGTTAGGGTCTATTTTGTTATTTTTTAAAATATAGTTAAAAATTTGATTTTTTTCTAAAAGTTAGGAACTAAATAATTTTTTCCTAAATTTTTTTATTTTGATTTGATAGCTTATTGTTGTTTTGATTTTTTTATTTGATTTTTATTCTTAATAAAGCTGCTCTTATAATGTTTTTATTGGCTATTATTATTATGCTTTTTAACGGCAGCAGTTTTGCTATTTCTGTCCGTATGTCTTCGTTTTTTAAAATTTTTTATTATTTCCTTTTTTAACATTATTATTTGTTATGTTTATTTTTAATATAATTTTTTAATTTTTTTTATTACTTTTCTTGTGCATACTTTTTTTTACTCCTAATATTTTTCCTACCCCTATTAAATTAATATTTTCCTTTTCTACTCTTAATATTTTTATACTCCTAATTAATTAATACATTTCTTTTTACAATTTTTTCCTTTTAGCCAAATACATATTACTATTTACTCCTTTTTTTTGTGTGCCACACAAACTCCATTGGCAATTTACAATTTTACTCAACAAGTTTTTTTTTTTTTTTTCTCCTTTATCTAAACTTGGCATCTCTTTATTTTCAGTTGGCATTTTATCACTTATCAACTTATCATGTTTACCTACTAAATTTATTACTTGTATAATTATTTACATTTAATAACTTAAATTTTACATACATCATCAATAAATCCTAAAATCTTAACATTTAAGTCATTGTACTTATTTTATTTTATTTTTTTACTTTATACTTATACTTTATTTAGAATCGGTAAAAATTAGAAGTTTGAAAAAATTCAAAACATGACTGATAATATGTATCAATAAATTTTTATTGTATAAATTTATTGTTGTTTATTATAAAATTAAATAGTTTTTTTTTATTATAAACTTAAACTGAAATTATGTTTTCTAATGAATACATATGATTTGTGTCTTATTTAAATTAATATATATATATATATATTTATGTTTTTGTCACTTTGTTCATGTATCCACACCCGCTTCCCCTCCCTCTTCCTCTCCCCCCCATCCCTAACAAATTTTCTAGATCCGCCATTGGAGGGTAGATTAACTTTTGATCATGCAAGTAAGCATTGATCTCAAGGTCCCAACAGAATTTTGATCCGATATCATCTCTACAAAAGTAAAGAAATTTGATTGCTTGGGTAAAAAATTGAAGGACCTATCAAATTGCAGCAACTAAATGATGGAGAAAGTTTTCTTTATTTCTTTACCATAAATTCTCATCAAACTATCAAAGTCATTATCTTGAATATAAATGATACTATTTTGAAAAATACTGCATAAAAATATTCTTGTAATAATTCTACTTTGACAAATGACAATAACGTGTATATCTAAAAAGACATAAAATAAACAACTAACCAAATTTGAACACCTAGCGTTGGTGAAGTGGGACTGAAAATGGGTCGTTGCTCTTGCTGGGGATATATGCCTCATCTGGTAAACAAAAATTGGGTTACGTCTGTACACCACTCAAGCTATTTTCATCTCACAAAGTCATCTTTTTGGAAATCCACTTAATAGACATTTTTGTGGGGTGTCTTCCTTCCCAGAGTTATTCAGAAACTAAAAATTCACTTGTCTATTTTGGATTAAGAAAGCTGAGTTGTACCCACTATATATATATATATATATATATAAAAGATTAAGACGTAGAAGTCTTGACTTTCACGTTCATACTTATATTTTAATTGTTAGATTATAACATCTCAACTAGTTTTTGTTTTTACTAATTTTATGAAAATAAACTAGTGCAATACTAAATAAAAGTATTTTACCATTTAGCTACTATTCTTATTCTCTGTAATTATTTGAGGAAACAACTACAGTACTGAGTCTTGCAATGCTGGAAGGCAGTTACAAGAAGGAACTGTCCTTTTAAATACATAAAATTTTTATATTTTTTAAATCTTCAATTTTTGTGAATCCTTGGATTTTAATTAAATAGCTATTTTGTTTCAAACAATATTATTGGTTCCAACGGCAGTATATCCCATTATTAGAATGATTTATTATTTTTTTCATATGCATTTAGATTGAAATCTAATTATTAATAATAATAAGTACATTTCTAATTATATAGAAATTATTTTTTCAGTCAAATTATATTAATAGTATTTGGTAGTATAATTTATTTAATTTATTTTATATATCATTTTTTTTTTTTTGAAAGTTATATATCATATGTTTTACATGTTGAAATAATCCATTGGAATTTGATTATATGCAGCCAATTTTGAAGCTTATGTATCAAACATTGAACTTAGAATAAAAAAACATTGGACCCAACTCTCAAGTCCCTCAATTATTATTATTATTATTATTATTATTGTTATTGCGAGTAAGTCCAACATGATCAGATCACCAGGTTACGATGGGCTGCCGTCGTTGAACTCAATTATTAAGTCTAAGTTTAATTTAAATTAATCTCAGATACAAGAAAATGGTGGACAAGTTGATCACACGCTAAGCATTTCTATAGATCATTGTAAGACCTATGCAGTTTCTCCTTTTTTTTTTTTGTTTTTCGTTTATTACTGAAATAATCTAAGATGTTACCGAAATCGATTACGAATTGATTCTAAAACGTGGTCCGAGAATCAACTCTTAAAAGATAGAAGAGAGCAATCCACACATATATACCCACATAAATGGGATTTATACTAACAAAATTCATAACCTTATATGCTTGGACCGTAGTTTATTATCACATACGCCATAGCTTCTTTCTCATTTAGTTTCATTATTTACTAAAAAAGAACGTTTCGTTTTTTGCACGGATGAAAGTGTGTATGTATAAAAAACACATATGTCGCTAATCTGATGGGACACTTGAAAATTTTTAAATTTCTCATCTATTTCCAGTCTTCCACCCAATGTTAATCATTTCTTTATATAAAACTTGTCAAACTGATTTCTTGTTGCTTAATGACTCATTGCCATCGTACTTAAATAAACTAGAAATCATGTGTCACCGGAAGATAAGGAAGCCCAAAAACAGATGCATTAGTCACTATAAACTATAGATGCATGTGAGGCCCACTTTTGGTTGATCGATCACGATGGCCATGAGAGACTTGCGAATTGTGATGGTATATGTATAGTTTTCGTCCGACTCGGAATTCCAAATATAATTTAATTATATTTAAAATAGCAGTCATTAGCGTGTTATGAGTTCCAAATTCCAATTGGACCAATTCTATAATATTACATCAATAGTTATTTAATATTCCATAGTTACTCCCTCGGACATCACAAAATTCGGGAGTTTAATATTACATATGAAGTCTTTTATTTTTTTTTCAGGGTCGCACTAATCTACTATTACATTATTGTTTTCTTTAAGATAATGTGGAATAAGTTAGAGATCTATCGGACCTTTCGAGATCAATTATCATTTACACAGTCTAATCCGAATATCTATCACCATAATTGAGAGATAATTACTCCTACACAAGAGGATAAAACTATCAACAAGAACTTATAAAATGTTGGTGAAAATCGATCTGTAACACCTTAGTGAATTGGGAAGTGCATAGTCATTTTTACTAAAAGGTGACATGTGCAATAATTCTAATGTTTACATGAATGACATGCATATAATCAAAGTGATTATTTTTTATTTTTTTAATAGTGGGGATTAAATTCAAAGAAAATTACCCACACCTTATTTTTTATAATAAGATTGAGATTTGAACCCTTAATCTCTTACGATCGAAAGAAATGTTTAACTATTCCTAATAAGAGGTGGTGTGTATAATCAAAGTGATTAATAGTAACATTTGAATTCAACAATCATAAAATATCCGACTATATATGACCTTAATTGATGAAAGTGATTTCAAGAAGTCCAAATCAAAAACCAGAAAAAGAAAAATCAAAGTAGTCTTCTTGAGAGAAAATGACGTTTATAGTGGGGTGGTGATCCCTGATCATATTTCTCCCCCAAATTCCACGTTATACCTACAACGATTTTCAGGGTGCCCTCGTTTCACACTTGAAAAAGAGAAATATTAATTGTATACATTTATGCTTTATCACCTCATGTCCCTCTATAAAAACACAACCCTCTCATTTAAATATCATAAACCAAACAAATATAAAAAAACATGGCCTCCAATATTTTCCAGGAAAGTTTCCTCTTGTTGTTTCTTGCTTTCTTCTGCCTTTTGAGCTTCAGGTTTTCAGAGGCTCAAACTGTTCCAGCAGTCTTCGTTTTAGGGGACTCTCTAGTTGATGTTGGCAACAACAATTACCTTCCTGTTTCTGTTGCCAAGGCTAATTTCCCTCACAACGGTGTCGATTTTCCAACGAAGAAGGCCACCGGAAGGTTTAGCAATGGCAAGAATGCTGCTGATTTTCTTGGTAAGTTATTTGTATATGAATTCATGTGCATGGTTATTTTTCATGTTTTTGATAGTTTTATGTGATGAAAAAATCAACATAGGTTTCTTTGCAGGTGGCATGCATATTAGTTTCTTTGTCACATTAAATTTTGCGTTCTTGTCATTTAGTTTTGTCAAATTTCTTCTTTATTAATGATAGATCCTCAATCCTACTAATTTTCTACATGATTGAGATTCGTTTAAGTAATTAAACATAAGATTTATGAAGTTATTATAGGCAGTCACTTATTCACAATTCACTGTTTAACTCTAATTAAATTTGACTGTTTTTTATATTTTCTTTGTTCATTTAAGAGGGGGAGACAACAAGTCAAGCAAAACAGGACTTGAGACTTTTTGCATGTATAGTCAGTCAGATTCTCGTGGGGCCTATGTAGTAAATAGAAGAGTATCAGTTTACGTGTTAGATTTGTGTACTTAAACATAAATTTATGATACCCTGTATAAACTTTAAGCATATCTATACATTAACTTATTATTAAATTGTATAATAAGTTTATATAATAAATTCTACTACTCAAAACAAATAATTTGGTAATGTATAAATTGACTAAACTCATAAAATCAACTAAACAACTGTTTCTTTTTATCATATTTGAAAAAGATTTATATAATTTAATACCAATTTATGACCACTTAAAAAATTAATTTAATTTGATCATATTTGAAAAAGACACACACACACACATATATATATATATATATTCTTTCCCTAAGTGGAAGCTGATGCTGATTGGCATCTGAAAACCAAAAAGTCAGTCATTGATTCTCATGTACATGCCTTTTATAACATGTTTCAATAAGATTTATAAAGTTTTAACTTTATTCTTCCACTTTTCTGATTATATAAAATATCCAACTTATGCCAATTTCTTTTTGTTTCTTTTATCTCTTACTTTTTACATTACCAACAGATTCTTCAACCGACTTTTATTAAGATTTAAAATAAGTTACAAAGATAAATAAGTTCTATATAAACCAAATTTATGATTTTTGACTTTATAATTCATTTTATATTCAATATTTTAACATTCTCCCTAATTTGGAACATACAAATTGATATTTGACATTTGAGTATAGTATGTAGTTAAAATAAGTATTAACTGTTAAAAAGAATATTGATAATATGTTATAATTTAATGAATGAGCAGCTGAGAAAGTAGGGTTACCACCATCACCACCATATCTTTCTCTCATAAAGAACAAGAACAGGACAGGATCCTTTTTCATGACTGGTGTTAGCTTTGCCTCTGGAGGTGCAGGAATCTTCAATGGCACCGATCAAAAACTTGTAAGTCAAACACATAGCTGTATACACTGTACTTTTTTTTTTTAAAAAAAAATAAATGTGGGTTCTTAGAACCCACCAACCCTAAAAGCTGCTTTTCGGGAATCAGTTTTGTAGCACTAGCTCTGTTTTGGCAACACGGTTTACCAGACCAAACAAATTCAATTTCCATATTTGTCAAATTATTATTTGGTTTTAAAAAAATGGTAGATCCAGTTTATTGAAAAACATGAACGGCTATTGGTGCAAATATCTGCATGAAAACCTTATAGAATTTTTAGTTTTGTACGCAAATTGGTTTATACAAAATAGTTCTTTTTGAAGTACGCAGGACTTACATAAACATTTTATTATTATCGATGAAGTAAATTTTTGATAAAAATATTCAGAGTCTAAGATTACTAAAATATCAATCAAAATATATAAAATATTTAGAATATTTTTAATATATCAGGGAATAGGAATATTTTCAACATCAATCATCCAAAATATGAAATCAAAGATATATAAAGTATTATAACTAAATTTACTCTCTATAATTCATTGTAAAACAATTTAATACAAAAGTAAAAAGCTTAGAAACTTTTCATGCCAACATTTTCACCGGACAATTATTGTTGAAAAGTAATAGATGATTCAGAGATCCAAAATGTGTTAAAAAAAAAAACAAAAAAAAAGGGTCTTCGATGAGTGACATATTAGGTTTTAAGGCCCAGTTAACATTGAGAAAAATGGGCTTCGTAGACTACTGTAACAAATTGGGCTTCGAGGCCCAGTTAAATTTTATGGGCCTCTACTCGTAAAAATGCGGCGAGCGTCCCTGTCCCAACTGAGGTATCCTATACCCACATGATTTTGAGGACTTTAATTTTGTTTCTTATTTATCGTAGCATCAATCAATACCTATGACACAACAAGTGGACTACTATGCAACTGTGTACCAAGATTTGGTGAACCAGCTAGGATCAGCTGGTGCAAAAAAGCACTTGTCCAAATCTCTCTTTACCGTTGTGATTGGTAGCAACGATATTCTCGACTATCTAGGATCATCTGATCTACAAAAGAAGTACACCCCACAACAATATGTCACTTTGATGACTACCACCTTTGAAGGACAACTAAAGGTAACCAACAATATTCAGTTGTCGCATTCTTCAAACTCTATACATACCATTTGATTCAAATTCATCAATAAAATTTATACCAATTTAATTTTGATTAGATTATTTATTATGTTTATGTACATGAACTATTTTGCACTCCATATTTTTGGCAGAGAATGTATGGCAATGGTGCTCGTAAATTTGTGGTCACTGGAATTGGGGTGGTTGGATGCATTCCAGCAGAAAGAGTTAAAAATCAGACAGAAGAATGCAATGAAGAAGCAAATTACTTGGCTGTTAGTTACAATGTTGGATTGAAGTTAATGTTGCAAGAGTTGAAATCAGAGCTCAATGGAATGTCTTACTCCTATTTTGAAACTTATGATGTTATGCATAACATCATTCAGAATCCAGCTAGTTATGGTAAACATTTACAGCAAATTATTCTTATTACGTTTAGATAATTTATTGGTATAGTCATGTTATTTAAATAGTCGGTAAATGTTGAATTATATACATATAATTCAATGATCTCTAATATCTATAATTAGTATGTGTATATTCATTATGCATATTATTATAGTAAACATTTTTCGAATAAAGTATAGACCTTATCATTTTTTTTATTAAAATTCCAATTATATTTACTAATCCTTCATTTTGTTTTTTTTAGTGAAACATTATTTTCAGTTAATTAATTCACTTGTCAGTAATACCAAAAACAATTTCAGGTTACACAAATTTACAAAAAACATATTTAAGTAATTGAAATTAATTCTTTAAGTCAAAGTACTCCCATAATGTTGATGTCAAAATTTTGTGTTTAATTCAGGTTTCACAGAGGTTAAAGAAGCATGTTGTGGGCTTGGAAAATTGAACGCTGACGTCCCTTGTGTGCCCATCTCAAACTATTGCTCCAACAGAAGTGACCATGTCTTTTGGGATTTGTACCACCCAACACAAGCAACTGCTCGCATCTTTGTGGATACTATTTTTGATGGTCCCTCACAATACACAATTCCCTTTAATGTAAGGCATCTAGTAGCTATTTAAGCTCACAAATATGAATCGAAATTGTTCGAGAAAACAGAAAAACTGTGCTATTGCCGATCCCATCTCAAAAGGCAAGAAAATTGTCTCATAGTTGGATATGACATTGACTATCGACTATCTCCTTAGATAAATGAAAATTAATTATACAAAATTGTTTATTGAAATTATAGCCAAAGTCATTCAATTTATGTTTCATTGGAACAATATAGTAATCTATTTTTTTAGGAACCAAATAATAATGATAATAATACAACAATAATGGAGAATTTAAGTGTCTATTTTTTTAGGATCCAAATAATACTGACAGATGATTATTTTTTAAGTGTTTCAAGAAATTAAGAGGTTGAAGAAAAATTTTAAAATATTTCTTGACTAATTATTCCTTGGATCGCCATGCCAGTGGGCAATGAATAATGCGATGATGGTGAAGTCAAGAGATAGTTTATCGATCAAATTTACAAACCTTAGTTAGGATATTGGTAAAAATTATAGTAGATCTTGATAATTTTAAATTGATTAAGATGTTTTAAATTTCTTACTGAATATTTATAACTTTTTTAAATAATAGTTAAAAATCTGATGAAGATATCAATAAATTATAAACTGATACTGCTCCAAAGTGAGTTGTATTCTAGATACAATCTAGATAAAATTAATTGCCAATATTTTGATTTGGTGTTGTATTTATCGTGATGCAATACAATACATATTTATCACATTCTTTCACATTTGATTAGATTTAGTTCATAATAGATTAATAGTAACTCTTGCTACCTATTAACATCACCTAATTGCCGTTCTCTTAATCTCATTCAACTTTTACTGAATCCAATTCAATTTATGAGTATAAAAAATTATTTTTTTCAAAAGACTTTGTGACCAAGTGTGAACCTAAATTAATTTTGTCTTGCCTCAATATGTAAGAATTAGTAAGAAATCACCATTCAACTCCACCAAATAGATAAGGTGGTTGAATGTGTAATTGGTAGCCATCACAATATACATGATCATATGAAGCAAGATCATGATTAGCTAACCATGGGGCAAACTATTGTTACTACATGATATGATGGGGTACCGTTTAAATCAAATTTTGTGACTCTTTCACCATATTAATAGCTAATTTGAATTTCAATATTGCTCAAATTTTGTAGTGATAAAAATGTCTTTCATTAATGAATCTTCTCTTTCATCTGTCTTTCATCTTTTCTCTTTTTTCTTTCTTTCCTTTATCATTCACCATTTTTATATATCGATTCTTACGTTAATGATTTGGAAAAATACTCTAATATGAAAAAAAGAAAATAACTTGAAGGTTTAAAAAACGAAAAAAGTAGAAAGAAAAGAAAATTAAGAAAATATCTTTCAAAGAACTTACTCTGTAAGAAAGGATTTAACTCTCAAAAGAAAAACTTATCTCACATGTAAAAAACAATATTGATGTAAGGGTATTTTTATCTGTATGCTTTGTGTTAGCTTCAAAAGAAAATTTCCAAAATAGATATGATATATAAATTAAACAATTGTTAAACAAAAATTTTAAAATTTCGAAAAAGAAAAATGTATTGTGATATTGTTCTGGCCTCTGGACGACCGGGCCTTTTGATGAAAAACTGATTTTGCAGTGAACGTGGATCAAACACGTGAGTCGTGAGCTTCAATTCTTCAGTCCGACACTCTCCCAACTGAGCTATCCCCGCGGACGGATGCTTTCGTCAATTGTTTTTACTGATGTAGGGTCAATTGATACCTTCGACAAAGCAAGTAGAAGACTATGCAACTGCACATAAAAATTGGTGAAACAGCTAGGATCCACTGGTGAAATATGTTAGCTTGATGACTACCAAACTTGAAGCACAACTACAGGTAATCCTTGCAAAGCAAATGAATTTACCCATAACATTATGACATCTCGATTGCATATATAGTAATTCTCCAACTACAGATTCTAAACTTTCTTCCATGCAGTTTAGTAATATGTTATGTGAGACATTCATTAGTAAATAAGAAAATAATAAATTTTTAACATTAGATCCATTTGCTCTAAATTTAAAAAAAAAAAAAAAACGTATGGGATCCTAGATATCTGGAAATTTATATATATATATATATATATGTATGTGAGCGTGCTCTCGTTATAATAACAATTCCAATGCCACATGAGATGTGTTGTGTATGACAACTAACTAACCAGTAGCATTATTTAATTTCATGCAAATTAAGTTGCAGCGTTTTATTATCCCAAATCAATAAGCTAAATATATAATATGATCAGAACAAATTGTAAATTATATATAATTTTTATTTATTTATTTATTTTAACATTGTTTGTTTGGCAGAGAATGTACAATTTTGGCGCACGTAAATTTATGGTAATTGGGTTAGGCCAAGTGGGTTGCCCCCCACGGCAAAGAGCTGAGAACCAAAAAGAAGAATGTAATGAAGCAGAAATTAAATAGTTGGTGTTTCAAATGCTTGAAGGATTGAAGCTAATGGTGCAGAAATTAAAGAAGCATGTTGTGGACTTGGGAAGCTGAAGGCAACCATTCCCTGTGTGTCCTTTTCAACCTATTGCAACAATAGAAATGAACATCTCTTTTGGGATTTTTGCCAACCAACAGCCAACACAAGCAGCTGATCGTATTTTTGTAGATATCATCATCATCATCATCATCATAACAGAGACTGATCCAGGGGACTACTGGAACCAAATTAGATGAGATATTTATGGCACGGTTAAAAAAATAGCTCTCATACGAAAGTAATCGGTTCACATAAAGATGAAAGAATAGTCCACTTAAGGTGGGGAAAGGCAGCCAACCAACCACATAGAGGCTGTACTATTGGGTGTCGAACCCAGGTTCAGTGTGAACTTGTGAATTTGGATTCAACATCCAGTATTGCAGCCTTTACGTGGCTTATTATTTTTGATGATCCATCATAGTACACACTTCCCATTAATGTGAGGCCATTAGTAGTTGTTTAGAAGCTTACAATTTAAATGATTTTCTTTTTTTTTTTTTTAAAGAAAAAAAAAATCTTTTATAAATTTCATAAAAGTTTTAAGGTACGTTTTGGATCAATTTTATTACTAGTAAAATCTTGTTTATATTTTAATCTGTATTTTTTTTTTGGTGGGGAAAAAGGATTAAATTTAGTAAAAATTACTTACATATTGTGTTTTAGGACAAAGATGAGACTTGACCTCTAAAGATCAAGAGAAATATTCAACCATTTATATTAAGGAGTGGTGTGCAAACATCAAGTTAATAGAACCTTTTTCTTTTTCTCTTTTGATAAAATTAATTTCTAACTTTTTTTCTCAGAAAAATAAATTAAAACCAAACAGTTTTTAATGAAAATTTTGTTGCTGTCATATTTTTAAAATTTCACGTGTATCAAATCTACAAAAAGCTGACATTGAAGCAATATAGGTCTGTTGCAATAGTAAGCAGCCTGCTTTGCCCTTGCTTGTAAAGGTAGAGTTCGAATATGCTCACTAACCACTTGATATAAAAATGGTAATTTTTCTATGTGATATGGACCTTATTTCTCGCTTTTGGGAGCTCCAATTCCAAACCATGTCTTAAAAACCCTTATCGGGCGTATCCAATAAGCTACACAATATATAAGATGCTCTTGATTTATGTAATAAATTAAAATAAATAATGAAAAAAAAAAAAGTAAAAGTCCAAGCAACAGATATAGCTTCATCCACCCCCAATTTTTCTTTTTTTCTTTTTTTTTAATGATTACATTGAATTTTTACATCTCAAAACTATATAATATTTACAACTTTGTTATAAATTAATTTAAATTAAAAGCCAATACATTTTCAAATTAAAATGAATTCAAATAAAATACATTACTTCTTAGAACATGTGGGTTGTGCAACTCCTCATCAACTATGGAGATGGAAGGTTAATTCCCACAAAACACATTTGATACGTTTGTATGGTTAGTTCTATCCTTCTAGTGTAGGGGTGTCTCTTGATTATTAGAGTAGATTAATTTCTGATCGTATTGCAAATAGTGATTAATTTTGGCCGGTCTTGATATTGTTTGGCCATGCAAGTAGTGATTGATTATTGTGAGAATAGATTAATTTTTAGCGTGCAAGTAATAATTGATTTCGATAGCTTCTAACAATTTTTTAATTAGGTATGGACTTTGAAAAAAATGAAGAAATTTGATTGCTTCTAAATGATACAAAAAGTTTTCTTTATTTTTATTAACATATTTTAATCTCAAATCTAAAATACTATAGTTGGGTCTTTTCTTATCAGCTTAATATTTTGTGTCTAGTGATAACTAACATGGTATTAAAGTTTGTATGTCATTGATTTAAACTCTCTCTCCCCCATTTATCCAAAAATTTTCTCATCATTACACAAGTTATACAGTAGGGAATATTTAGCATGTGTCCGTCATCTGTTATCTGTCCACATTGTACATGAGGGGTCATGTTAACATATTTTAACCTTAAGTCTTAAATATTATAGTTGTATCATTTCCTATCAGCTTAAATTTTTGAGTCCGATGGTAACTCAAGATTTTTTTACCATAAATTCTCATCAAACTATCAAAGTCATTATCTTGAATATTAATGATATGATTTTGAAAAATATTACATATAAATATACTTGTGATAATTCTATTTTGAGAAACGACAAGAAACATGTATATCTAAAAAGACATAAAATAAGCAACTAACAAAATTTGAACACCTGGTGAAGTGGGACTGAAAATGGGTCGGTGCAGGATGTATGCTTCAGCTGGAAAACAAAAATCGTGTTACGTTTGTGCACCACTCAAGGTTTCTTTTTTCCTTTTAATCAAATCAAAATATTGACTGAATCAACTGCGATATAACTTTGAGATACGACTCAAAACTTAACTCTCAAATGAACAGAGGGAACAATCCACATATACACATAGGAGTGAGACTTTTACGAATAGAATTCATAATCTTTAAAGACATATGGGTGCACTGTGGTTTACACCACACCACACTCGCTTACTCTCTCTCAAGTTGTTTTGATTTGACAAAGTAATCTTTTCGGAAATCCATTTTTTTTAAAACTGCTTTTCGAAAGTCCACTTAATAGACATTTTTGTGTAGTGTCTTTCTTTCCAGAATTTTTTCAGAAATTTGAAAATTGACTTTTCTGTTTAGGATTTAAGAGAGCTGATCACTTGTATCCATCAAATATATATATATATATATATATATATATCTTGTTATATGAATGATTAAGACTTGCAAGTCTTGACATTCACAATTCACGTTCATACTTATATTTTTGTTGTTAGATTATAACATCTCGACTACTTTTTGTTTTATATATTTTATGAAAAATAAACTAATACAATACAGTACCGTGTCTTGTAATGTTAGAAAACAGTTAGAAGATTGAATTGTCCTTTTAAATTTTCAATATTTTAAATGTTTAAAATTTTTAATTTTTGTGAATTATTGGATCTTAATTAAATAGCTATTTTTTATCCAAACAACATTGTTGGTACCAACAAGATAGTCTATCCCATTAGTAGAATGACCATTATTCACTTTTAGATTAAAATCTAATTATTAATAGTTAATAACCACCTTTGTAATTATGTTAATATTTTTAGTCAAAATATATAAGTATTATTTGGTAGTATAATTTATTGAATTTATTTTATGTATCTTATGTTATACATGTTGAAGTAATTTATTGGAATTTGATTATATGTAGCCAATTTTGAAGCTTATGTTAGACATTGAACTTAAAAAAAAAAAAAAAAAAAAAAAAAAAAAAAAAAAAGAAAAAACATTGGACTCAACTCTCAAGTCACTCAATAATAATAATAACAATAATTATTATTATTATCATTATCATTATTATTATTATTATTGAGATGCAATTTTTGATGAAAAAAAGTCAAATATGAGTTATTATTAGATTGAATAATCACTTTTTCCCAATCATCATGTCATGCTGGGCTGTCATCGTTGAACTCAATTATTAAGTTTAATTTTAATTTAAATTAAGCTTAAATATAAGGAACTGGTTGACAAGTTAATTACACGCTAAGCATTTGTATACATCCATGTCAGATTTATTAACTTTTTATATATAGTTTCATATTTTACAATAAGAGAACTTTTCATTTTTTGTATGGATGAAAGGTTAAAAGTTTGACTCTCATCCTTATTCTATTAAGGGTAAATTGCACAAACGACTCCTGAGGTTTGACGAAATTGCACAAATATTACAAAGTTTTGGTGACTTGCACATGCACTACCTAAGGTTTCAAAAACTCTGCACAAATCTCATCTTTCGTTAATCAACCATTAGTCAACCACGGCTAAATCAAAATTTTGAAGGGTAAAATGATCAATTCACAATTAATAAATATTTTAATTAAAAATAATATTTTTAATTACTAAACTAATATTATAATATAAAAAAAAAAAAAACCACCATCTTCTTCTACCTCCATCATCATCATCTCCCTCATCTCCATCTTCTACATTTATGAAAATCATCAAATCATTCATCATCATCAAACCAACCAAATCAATTATCATCATCAAACACCCAAATCAAACAAAAATATATTAAAGTCACGAAAATTAAAAATATTAAACAAAAATAATAAAAAAAAAACTTGGTCTCCATGGGAGACCAGATTTGGTCTCCCATGGAGACCGGTTTTTTATTTTTTTAATTGATTTTTTATGTTTTATTTTCAAATTAAATTAAAAAATGTATAATATATGAATTTTAAATTTATTGAAGGGTATTTTAGTCTTTTTATACTTTTAACCATTGACGTTGAGGATTTAACAGTTGTTGATTGACGATAAGGGAGGTTCATGCAGAGTTTTTGAAACCTCAGGTAGTGCCCGTATGAGTTACCCAAACATCGTCACATTTGTACAATTTCACCAAACCTCAGGAGAGGTTTGTGCAATTTGCCTTTCGATTAATACACAAGCTATGAGTTTGAGTCTTATCTAGATAAGAGTTGTTATCTCTCGGTTATGAAAGTAGTCATCCAGGTCATGTTATCAGTAATCTATCTCGATAGATCTCGATAATCCTCTGATCAATAAGATGTCAATGTTAAAGAAAAAAAAACGACAAAACTGAGTTCTTATTGCTTAATGCCTCATTGCATATATAAATAAATTAGACAATCATGGGCAACTAGAAGAAAAGGAAGCCCAAAAACAGATGCATTAGTCACTATAAACTATAGATGCATGTGAGGCCCACTTTTGGTTGATCAATCATGATGGTCATGAGAGACCTGTGAGTTGTGATGGTATATGGTATAGTTTTCTCTGACTCGGAATTCCAAATATAATTTAATTGTATTTTTTTAAGTACAATTTAATTCTATTTAAAATAACGGTTTTTAGTGTGTTATATCATCTTCTCTAATGTTAAATGCCGTTCCAATTCTAATAGTACATAAAATAATTGTTAATATTACAAAATTACAGCCCCAGACATTACCAAATCCGAGAATTTAAGTTTGATAATCCCTGTCTCTCTATGAAAAATTGTTTTTTTTTTTTCCTTATTCTTTTTAGGATCACACCAATGTAATATTGCATTAATGTTTCATTTAAAGTGATATTGAATAAATTACAGGTCTACTGATATCTATTGAAATTAAATATCATTTGCATGGTTGGATTTGAATATCTATTATTATAAACAACATACAATTACTCTTAAATATGAAGAAAAAACTGTCTACAGAAATTTATAAAACATGTTTGGTGAAAATAGAACCTACAACACCTTAGTGAATTGGGAAATGTACAACTGTGCCCTTACTAAAAGGTAATTGATGTGCATAATAATTCTACTGTTTACAAGAATGACATACACATAATCAAAGTGATTAGTTATAATGTTTGAATTCAACACGCAGGAAATATCCGACTATATATGAACTTAATCAATGAAAATCATCTCAAGATGTCCTAATCAAAAACCAGAAAAAATTATCTATATAGTGGGACAAATGTCAGTGATCCCTGATCATATTTCTTCCCCAAATTCGACGTTACCTGCAGCCATTTTCAGTGCCTTCGTTTCACAATTGACAAAAGGAAATATTGTGCACATGTATGCTTTTTATCACCTCATATCTCTCTATAAAAACACAACCCTCTCATTTTAATATCGCAAACCGAAAAAATGAAAAACATGGCCTCCAATATTTTCCGGGAAAATTTCTTCTTCTTGTTTCTTGCTTTCTTCTGCCTTTTGAGCTTCAGGTTTTCAGAGGCTCAAACTGTTCCGGCCATATTCGTTTTCGGGGACTCTCTAGTTGATGTTGGCAACAACAATTATCTTCCTGTTTCTATTGCCAAGGCTAATTTTCCTCACAACGGTATCGATTTTCCTACAAAGAAGGCCACTGGAAGGTTTAGCAATGGCAAGAATGCTGCTGATTTTCTTGGTAAGTTATTTGTATAAAAGGTGGCTGGCTCTATTGCCAACTTAAAAAGGTTCTTGCAACACCTATTTACTTTCTACACTCATATTAAAATCTAAAAATTAATTTTTCCACTTCATATGTCTTTCAAATACCAAGTATATCATTTATCATCTTTAATTTTAAGCATATCATTTTTTTAGGAAAACATATCATAAATAATGATAAATTCCTTTTTTGCCAACTACTATTAAATTTTTGTTAGGAAGAAATTTCATCCATCATTGATTTGCAACAAAAGTATATGCTTTTGAAATACCAAGTATATACTTTATCATCGTTAATTTTAAGTATACCATTTATTTTTAGGAAAACATATCATAAATAATAATAAATTCCTTTTTTGCCAATTATAATTAAATTTTTAATGAGAATTTTTTTTTTCATCATTGATTTGCCGCAAAAGGAAATTCAAACACATATTAATAATACAATCATGATATTTAGAACACAAGCATTTGTGAAAAACTAAGCATGAATCTTTTGGTTAACTTTAGAAGTTAAGAAATCTAACTATAAATCAACCAAAAGCTTTTCAGATCTAAGGAAAAAAATTGAATTAAAAATTATACAAGAATTTAATTAATAAATAATAATTCGTATGCACCATATATAAATAGCCTAACACATTTTCTATGAGCTTGGACTGTAATGAACATATTTTGGTTACAATGAGTGGAGAAGCAAAAAAAAAAATGCTGAAGGTTGATTGATTTATGGTTGTTTAATTACATTCAAAATTTTCTTTTAAAAGTAAATTGCATTTAAAAGTTGATAAAGCATGTTCAGTAAGAGAAAACAATCTAATTAAAATGATTATTAATGTTTGAGACGGATTTAGGATTTTAAAGAGTGCAAAGAGTTAACAAAACATTTTTAAATTTGTAAAATAGATGTAACGAATAAATGAGTATAGAAAGAATTATCTTGGGTGGCAATAGAGCCAGCCTTGTATAAATTCATGTGGACGGTTATTTTTCATGTTTTTGATATTATTATGTGATGAAAAATCAATATAGGTTTCTCTAAAGATGTCATGTACATAAGTTTCTTTGTCACATTAAATGTTGGGTTCATGACATTTGTTTTTGTCAATTTCCTTCTTTATTAATGATGGATCCTTAATCCTACTAATTTGCTACCTAAATGATTGAGATTGGTGTAACGGCACACCAACCGTTAATACGAATAATTAAACAATTTCTTTGATTTTAAAAAATCAAATGTTCAAGCTCCACTTTTATCCTAAAACACAGAATGTAAATAATTTTTTATAAATTTAATTTCTACTCTCCCACTAAAAACAGAAAAAGAAAGACAGAGATTGATGTAACTATTTTTTTTTTCTGAAATTAGATTGGTGTAACTAATTAAACATAGAAATTATGAAGTTATTATAAGTAGTAACATATTGACAATTTATTGTTCAACTCTAAATTTGAATATTTTTTTTTTTAAATATTTTCTTTGTTCATCAAGAGGATGCAATTGGTCAAGCAAAACAGAACTTCAAACTATCCAAAAAACACAAAAAATAAAACAAAACAAAACAAAGGAAAAAAACAAAAAAAAAAAAAACAAAAAAACAAAACAAATACACAAAACGAAACGAAACGAAACGAAACTTGAAACTTAATGCATGCATAGTCAGATTCTCATGGGTTCTCACATATTAAATAGAAGTATCAGTGTACGTGTTAGATTTGCGTAGTTTAAACATAAATTTATGATATCATGAATAAACTTTAAGCATATACATACATTAACTTATATTATATTGTTAAGTTTGTATAATTTAATAGGAATTTATAACCACTTAAAACATTAATTTAATTTTATCATATTTGAAAAAGATATATATGCTTTCACTAAGTGGAAGCTCATGATGGCATCTGAAAACCAAAACGTCAGTCATTGATTCTCATGTACACATATTTATAACAGTATGTTTCAATAAGATTTATAAAGTGCAACTTTATTCTTTCACTTGTCTGATTTTATATATATATATATATATATAAATTATCCAACTATGCCATTTTTTCTTTTCTCTTTCGTTTTTTACATTAACAAGAGATTCTTCAACCGATTTTTTATTAAGATTTAAAATAAATTAAGAAAATAAATAAATTTTATATAAATATAATTTACGATTTCTAACTTTATTTATAATTCGTTTTATATTTGGTATTTTAACATCTGTAATTTTAAAAGTACGAATTGATATTAATATTTGAATATGTAATTAAAATAAGTATTAACTGTTGAAAAGCATATTGATAATACGTTATAATTTAATGAATGAGCAGCTGAGAAAGTAGGGTTACCACCATCACCACCATATCTTTCTCTCGTTAAGAACAAGAACAGGACAGGATCCTTATTCATGACTGGTGTTAGCTTTGCCTCTGGAGGTGCAGGAATCTTCAATGGCACAGATCAACAACTTGTAAGTCAAACACATAACTGTATAGTATATATACACTGTTGATTTTGTCTTTTCAATATATATGTGGGTTTTTATAATCCACCAACCCTAAAAGCTGCTTTTAGGGAATCACTTTTCCAGCAGCTAGCTTTCACTGTTTGGGAACATGGTTTAGCTGACCACACTAATTCAATTTCCATTTTTATCAAATTATTATTTGGTTAAAAAAAAAATAATTGATAGACCGGGTTTATTGAAAATAATCACAACGGCGGCTTCCTTGGTGCAAATATGCCGCATGCAACGTTATAGAATTTTCAATTTTGTATGCAAATTGCTTTACAAAGAAAATATTTCTTTTGGACATACGTACTGAATTCAAAGTGGACGCACGTACACTTTGTATAATTGATGAAGTAAATATCAATTTTTATAAAAATATCAAAAGTTTAAAATGATGAAAAGATTGATTGAAATATAGAAAATGTTTAAAATATTATTAAAATATTAAGAATAAATATATTTTCTGTATCAATAACCCAAGACATGAAATAAAAATATATCAAGCATTATATCTAAATCTACACTCTAGAATTCATTGTAAAACAATTTGGTACAAAAGTAAAATCATTAGAAACTTTTCATTCCAACATTTGCAATGGACAATTATAGTTGAAAAGTAATACATGATTCAGAGATCCAAAATGCATTAAAAAATATATCTTCGAAGTGTGACATGTTGGGTTTCAAGGCCCAGTTAACATAGAGAAAAATGGGCTTCGTGGTGTAACAAATTGGGATTGAAGGCCCAGTTATATTTTATGTGCCTCTAATTGAAAAAATGCGGTGAGCGTGGATCGAACACGCGACCTTCAGATCTTCAGTCTGACGCTCTCCCAACTGAGCTATCCCCGCTTGACGTGGAGGGCTTCAATTTGTTTCTTTTATTTATTGTAGCAGCAATCAATACCTATGGCACAGCAAGTGGACTACTATGCAACTGTGTACCTAGATTTGGTGAACCAGCTAGGCTCAGCTGGTGCACAACAGCACTTGTCCAAATCTCTCTTCATCATTGTGATTGGTAGCAACGATATCCTTGACTATCTAGGATCGTCTGATCTACAAAACAAGTACACCCCACAACAATATCTCAGTTTGATGACTACCACCCTTAAAGGACAACTAAAGGTAACCAACAATATTCAATAATCGCATTTTTCAAACTCTATATATGCCATTTGATTCAAATTCATCAATCAAATTCATACAAATTTAATTTTGATTAGATTATTAATTATGTATATGTACATGAACTGTTTTGTACTCCATATTTTTGGCAGAGAATATATGGTAATGGTGCACGTAAATATGTGGTCACTGCACTAGGGGTACTTGGATGCATTCCAACGCAACGAGTTAAGATTCAGACAGAAGAATGCAATGAAGAAGCAAATTACTTGGCTGTTAAATACAATGTTGGTTTGAAGTCAATGTTGCAGGAGTTGAAATCAAAACTCAATGGAATGTCTTACTCCTATTTTGAAGCTTACGATTTTGTACAGAATGTCATTCAGAATCCAACTACTTACGGTAAGTATTAATAGCAAATTATCCTTATTACATTTAAGTAATTTATTGATATAGTCATGTTATCTAAATAGTTAGTAAGTGTTGAACTGTATACATATAATCCAATATTTTCTAATATCTATAGTTAGTATGTATATATTTGTTTTTCATATAATAAATTGCCAAAGTGTGAATGATTATGTTATTATATTAAACAGTACTTTTTGAATAAAGTATATCTTTAATAGTATTTAAAAGTGCTACTTAGAACCTGATTATTATTATTATTATTATTTAAATTACAATTATATTTAGTAATGCTTCCCTTTTTTTTTTTTAAGTGAAACAATATTATTTGTTAATCACGTTACTTGTTAGTAATGCTAGAAACATTCCAGGTAACACAAATTCACGAAAAAACATGTTTAATTGATTGAAAATTCTTAAAGTCAAAGCAGTCTCAAAATGTTAATTTCAAATTTTTGTGTTTATTTCAGGTTTTACAGAGCTTAAAGAAGCATGTTGTGGGCTTGGAAAATTGAACACTGAGGTCCCTTGTGTGCCCATCTCAAACTATTGCTCCAACAGAAGTAACCATTTCTTTTGGGATTTGTACCACCCATCGGAAGCAACTGCTCGCTTCTATGTGGATGCTATTTTTGATGGTCCTTCACAATACTCTGTTCCCTTTAATGTAAGGCGTCTAGTAGCTATTTAAGCTCGCAAATATGAATAGAAATTGTTTGAGACAATAGAAAAACTGTGCTATTGCCGATCCCATCTCGAAAGGCAAGAAAATTGTCTAATAGCTGGATGTGACATTGACTATCTCCTTAGAAAATAAAAATTATATATATAAAATTGTTTTATGAAATTATAGCCAAAGTCACTCTTTTTATGTTTCATTGGAACAATATAGTTGTCTATTTTTGCAGGAACCAAATAATAGTGATAATAATATAACAACAATGGAGAAATAAATTGATAGTTCTTTTTTTTGTCTTTCAATTTTTAAGTGTTTTGAGAAATTAAGAGGTTGAAGAAAAATCTCAGAATATATCCTTACTAATTGTTACTTGGATCGCCATGCCAATGGATAATGCCATGATGGTGAAGTCAAGAGATGCTTTATAGATCAAATCTACAAACCTCAGCTAGGATATTGGCAAAATTTTTTTGTAGATCCTAATAATTTTAAATTCATTAAGATGTTTTAAATTTATTATTGGATATCTTGATAATATATATACTTTTTTAAAATAATTAATTAAAAATTTGATGAAGATATCAATAAATTATAAAGAAAAAATTATAAGTAAACAAATTTTTGAGTTTTTCAAGGGACTTTATGACAAAGTGGTGGACCTAATTATAAATTAATTTTGTCTTGTCTCAATATGTAAGAATTAGTATGAAAGCACCATTCAAATCCAGTGAATAGATAAGGTGGTTGAATGTCTAACTAGTAGCCATCACAATATATATGACAATATGAAGCAAGATGATGATCAACTACATGGCAAACTATTGTTACTGCACACAAAATTTAAGGTACGTTAATCATGATTAGATTTGATAAAAAGCACCTTAAAATTAATTTAATTTCTTTTAACATCTCACAGTGTTGCTTGTGTTAAGTAATAAAAACATTTGAACTCAAAAATCTAACAGGAATTTAGTATTTCATATCATGATCACAAGAAAATTCTTTATCTACTTTCCATGTTTTCACACAGGGCTGGGGTCATTGGACTCAATTATGAAGTCTAAGTTTAATTTAAATCAATGTCATATATAAGTAAGGGGCAGGATCGGGAGACAAAAGTTTTGACAAAATTTTTAACACGATTTGTTGACTATTGGATGAGGAGGATTTTAATGGTTTAGATTTATTCACACCACTACATACAATTTCATTTTACACTCTACATAAATATTTTCTCTCACTTCTCTCTTCATTATCACACTATCTCTCCTCTCTCCCATTAATATTAAAATCCCAATATTTAAATTATTTTTTTCTCACCCAATCCAATTATATTTAAAAACCCATCAAGAAAATTAAAAAAAAAAAAGAAGCTACAATTGTTTTTTTTTTTTAACTTGATAAACTTATTATTTAAATGATAATTTATTTTTTTAAAATAGTTTAAACCAAACAATCTTTAGTAAAAAAAACTTTTTGGTTAAGTGTTTTGTGTTTTTGAAAAATAAAATCTATTTTATTATTTTGGTTAGAAATTGTTTTTGAAATAAGATTTTTTTTTTTTAGTGGTAGTAAAAATTTTCTTACTAAAAATTGCTTGGTTTAAACTATTTTAAAGCATAAATCGTCATTTAAATAATAAATTTATCAAGTTAAAAAAAAAAAAAAAACAATTGCTGCTTTTTTTTTTATTTTCTTGATGAGTTTTTAAATATAATTGGATTGGGTGAGAAAAAAATAATTTAAATATTGAGATTTAATATTAATGGAAGATATGAGAGATAGTGTAATAATGAAGAAAGATGAAAGAGATGGTGTAATAATGAAAAGAGAGGAGAGAGATGGTGTAATATTGAAGAGAGATGAAAGAGCCAATGTAATAATGAAGAAAGAAGGGAGAGAAAATATTTATGTAGAGTGTAAAATGGAGTTGTATGTAGTGGTATGAGTAAATCTAAATCATTAAAATCCTATTCATCCAATGGTCAATTAAATCGTGTCAAAATTTGTGTTGAAACTTGTGTCTCCCGATCCTGCCCCTATAAGAATGGCTAAGTTAATTGTCTATATCATTGTCACAAAAACGGGGCATAAGCCCAAAAGGAGAAAGAAAAACACTAAAGGAGAGCCTGAGCTCTTTGATAATTGAAGCTAAGAAGTCCCTCCAACTCAGGAGAGACGGTAAATATGACCATATTCTCCATCATCATCCCAAGAGATGTTTTTGCCTACTAATTAGCAGCTTGATTAGCATCCCAAGGCATAAAAAGTAATTTAACATGCCTATCCTTTTTCATGCTATTCCAAATATCTAAGAGAGTAGACTCATAACATATGGGATAAAACTTTAAATGAAAAGTTAAATCAATGGCTTTCTTACTATTCGATTCCACCAAAACTACAAGACATTGTAACTACCAAGCAAGACGAAGATCTCTCCCAATTGCCCTCAACTTAGCTTCAAGAATGGTACAGACCCTCAGAGAACTTATAAACCCCCCTTTGAAAATACCTTGATTATCGTGAATTAAACCCCAATTGCAGCTCTCCCAGTGTCTCTTTGCAAGACGCCATCAATGTTTAATTTAAACCATTCAGAAGGAGGCATACTCCAATAACAATTAGAGTCCGGGGCTATAGGAGTAGGAAACTTATTGTCAAATTGATTGATTTCGATGTGGTTTTATATTTATAATAGAAGACCATTTCATTATTAATGGGGATTGAAAATATGTGTACATGTAAAAATATATTTTCTTAATCTTATCGGACCCTTTAAAATTTCAAATTAATCATCTATTTCCAATTTTCCATCCAATGTTTATTCATCTATTTATATATATATATATAACTTGTCAAAACTGAGTTCTTTGTTCATTTGCTTAATGTCTCATTGCATACATACTTAAAATGAATTAGACATCATCTGTGTCAACCAAGGAGGAAGACCAACAACAGATATATCAGTCACTATTAACCATAAATGCATTGAGGCCCACTTTTGGTTGATCAATCAAGATGATCATGAGAGACTTGTGATGGTCAATAAATAGCTTTTCTGAAGTTCATAATCCCAAATATATAATTTAATTACATTTAGTACAACCATTATTTATTTTTTTATTTATTTTTGAGAGATTTAGAACAACTATTATTGAAGTTAGAAAGCTGTTTCTCTAATATTTAATGAGAAAGTCCCAATTCTAATATAAAATAAGTAGTTATTTAATATTTACATAATTACTGCCCCAGACATTACTAAATCTGAGAATCTAAATGTGACAAGTTTCTTATTAAAAATTTTAAAACCAGGAAAAAAAAAAAAGCAATGTTCTTGAGTCATAATGATGTTTATAGTAGGACAAATTTAGTGCTCATATACATATGTTTTTCTCTCACCAAATTTTACGTTACCTGCAGCAAATTTTAATGCCTTATAAAAAAAATTAATAATAAATATTGTATAGGCATATGCACGCGTTACCACTTTACGTCCCTTTATAACAACACAATCCTCAAATTTTAATGTCACAAACTTAGATAAATAGAGAAATGGCCTCCAATACTTTCCAAGAAAGTTTCTTCTTCTTGATTATTGCTTTCTTCTACTTATTGAGTTTCAGGTTTTTGGAGGCTCAAAAGGTTCCAGCCGTGTTCGTTTTCAGAGACTCTTTGGTTGATGTTGGCAATAACAATTACTTCCCCGTTTCTCTTTTCAAGGCTCAACAGCATTCTTGCCATTGCTAAACCTTCCGGTTGGTTGCTTGCTTGGAAAATCTATACCGTTGTGAGGAAAATCAGCTTTACATTCTCATGTGGATGGATATAATTATGTGATGAAATGTCAAGATAGGTTTATTTAAACATGTCATGCATATTTCTTTGTCACATTAAATTTTGTACTTCGTGTATATTTGTCAAATTGTCTTCTTTAATAATGATCATAGATCCTCAATCCTACTAATTTTCTACATTATTGAGATTGGTGTAACTTATTAAATATAGAAGTTATGAAGTTATTATGATTACTCAATGTTCACAATATCTTGTTAAGGCCTAAACTTGAGTGATTTTTATATTTTCTTCGTCATTTAAGAGAGGAAGGCAATAGTTGGTCAAAACCCATGTATTAAATAGAAGTACCAATTTCAATATTAAATTTGTGTGCGTAAGTATGTGTCTATATATATAATGCATATATAATTTTTTAAAGAGTTAATTTTGTATAGTATAGTTAAATATAAATTTATGGTATCATATACATGTATATATATATTTGACGTTTACTTAATAAGTTGATAATTACTGTATTATTAAATTTATATAATTTAAATACAAATTTATAACCACTTAAAAAAGTAATTTAATTTATATTCTTTCCGTATGCGGAAGCTGATGGTGATTGGCGTCTCAAAACCAGTCAGTCCTTCATTCTGATCATGGACATGCCTTTTATAACATGTTTCAATAAGATTTATAAGTTTCTTTAACTTCGTTCTTCCAGTCTCTAGTTATATAAATTATCCAACTATGCCATTGTTTTCCCTTTTTCTTTTCTTTTTTCATTACCAAGAGATTCTTTAACTAGGCTTTTAATGAGATTTAAATTAAATATACATTTCGTATAAATTAATTGAATGTATAAATATGAATTCATTTTTGACATGTAAGTATGTAATTAAATCTATTAGTAACTGTTGAAAGTATATTGACGATGTTTTAATTTAATGATTGAACAGCTGAGAAACTAGGGTTACCATCACCACCACCATATCTTTCTCTAGAAGAGAATGGGACAGAATCCTCATTCATGACTGGTGTTAGCTTTGCCTCTGGAGGTGCAGGAATCCTCAATCGCATAGCTACAGACCTTGTAAGTCAAACACAACTGTATATGCTGTCCATTTTATTTTTTTTAATATGTGTGGGTTCTCAAAAGTCAAAACCCACCGACCCTAAAAGCTGCTTTTAGGTAATCACTTTTCCAGAACCTGATTTTCACTGCTTGGCAATACGGTTTAGCTGACCACACCAAGTTCAATTTCCATTTTGTCAAAACACTATATGATCGGTCCTATTTATTTAAAAGTAGTCCCGCTTCTCTGGTGCAAACATCCGCATTAAATTTTATAAGATTTTTAGTTTTGTATAAACTGCTTTACACAAAATAGTACTTTTTGAAGTAAGTACTAAATTCAAAGTGGACGTTCATAAGTTTTGCATTATTAAGGAAGTAAATATTGACTTCACACTTTCACTAAAAATACCGATGATCAACATTCATGAAAATATAGATTGAAATATAAAGAATATTAGGAATAGTTTCAGTACGTCAAGAATATTCATAAATATTCTTTATATCAATCATTCAAAATACGAAAAATACGAGAGATATATCTAGACATCTACTCTGGATGTTGTGATCTTTAATTTCTTTTATTATCTATTGTAGAATCAATTCATACCCATGGCAAACAAGTGGAATACTATGCAACTGTGTACCAAGATTTGGTGAAGCAGCTAGCTAGGATCAGCTGCAGCACAACAGCGCTTGTCCAAATCAATCTTCGGCGTTTTGATTGGCAGTGTCGATATGTTCTTCTATCTAGGATCGCCTGTTCTTCGAAAGCTGTACACCCCACAACAATACATCACTTTGATGACCACCACCCTTGAAGCACAACTAAAGGTAACCAACATTATTCAATAGTCACATTCTTCAAAATCCATATCATTTGATTTAAATTAATTTTTCAGTAAAAAATTTAGACTTGTTCCTCCTCTTGTGGTTTCTGTGGTGGCATAAGCCACCCCACCCATACACCAAGTCATGGGTTCGATCTGCACTCTCCGACTAATTGTGGGTAGTTTTCTCTCTCTAGTTATGTGTGTAACCCTTTCCTGCTTTTGGGGGTAGGAATTCGGATCGTACTTTAGAATTTGGTCTCAGCTAGTCTCAATAATGTTCAGGTGCCAATAGTTCAAAGAAAAAAAATTACTTGTTCAATTTTGATTAGATTATTAATTATGTGTTTGTACATGAACTGTTTTGTACTTCATATTCTTGGCAGAGTATATACGGTAACGATGCACATAAATTTTTGGTCATTGGAATAGGGGCACTTGGATGCTGTCCATCGGAAAGAATTAAGTATCAAACAAGAGAGTGCAATTCAGAAACAAATTACTGGTCTGTTAACTACAATGATGGATTGAAGTCATTGTTGGAGAAGTTGAAATCAGAGCTCAGTGGCATGTCTTACTCCTATTTTGAAACTTAATTATGATGTTATGCAGGACATGATTAAGAATCCAGCTATTTATGGTAAACATTTATAGCAAATTATTAGTAACTAATTTATCGATCTGGTTATGTTATATGGATAATTGGAAAATGTTAAATCATATCTAATTCTCAAAGTGCGTTTGATTAAATTATTATAGAAAACACTTTTAGTATGAAGTATATCTTTAATAGTATTTAAAAGTGATACTTAAAACCTTATCAAATGGTTTTAGGAGTGCAATTATTATTTAGATCCCTTCTTTCTTTTTTCATTCTTTTGAGAAAACATTATTTTCTGTTTTTGATTATGTGGTTTATATTTATATATATGTAATATGTTGAGCTAATTGATGGAGGAAAGAGGATGGGTCGGAATTTAATTTGCAAGAGCACATTCGGGATTAGGGATTGATATAAATAACTGTTATACATAACCCTATTGAAAATTTATTGGAATTTTTCAGTAGTAATAGGATGAATGTAGATATACTGACAAACTACTATAATTCTCTATATTGTCTTTTATTCTTCATATTTTATTATTTGTCTCAATTGCACAGTATCTGTTAATAACTTTACCTGTTAGTGATATTAAAAACAATTCCAAATTACAAAAATTTGCACGAAAACGTGTTTAACTATTCAAGTCAAATCACTCCTGAAATGTTAATGTCAAATTCTTGTGTTTATTTCAGGTTTTACAGAGGTTAAAGAAGCATGTTGTGGGCTTGGAGAATCGAAGGCACAGGGCCCTTGTTCGCCCATCGCAAGCTATTGCCCCAACAGAAATGACCATTTCTTTTGGGATTTGATACATCCATCACAAGCAACTGCTCGCATTCTTGTGGATAAAATTTTTGATGGTTCCTCAGAATACACATTACCCATTGATGTAAGGCATCTAGTAGCTATTTAAGCTCATAAATATCAATAAAATTGTTTGAGAAAACAGAAACTTGCTCTTCATGCAGATCCCATTTTGAAAGGCAATAAAATCGTCTAATATTTGGATTTAGCATTGATTATCTCCTTAGCAAATGAAAATCATACGAAAAAGTTAAATGAAATTATAGCTAATGTCATTCCGTTCAATGTTTCAATATATGGTTGGAACCAAATAATAATGATAATAATATAACAATAATGGAAAGGGTAATGGTAGGTTTCCTTAATAGTTTACCCAAATATATGTCTAAATGATATGACATATAAGTTATCAAAATCTTGTAAATCATGAGATGATATAATAATTAATAAGATTTTGACAACTCACATGTCATATTTGAGCATGAATTTAAACAAAATATTTGAAAAACCTAACATTACTCTAATAGAAATTGTTAATATCTGCATGTATAGATTTGATTGCAAATTATTAAAGAATCTTTCTATTTGAAAAAAATCGTAGTAAACTATTAGAGCATCTCCAATACTCTTCTGAATTATGTTTTTTGTTTTTTTGTTTTTTTTTAAAAAGTCATGTCATCAATGTTAAAAGATTTGTTTTCTACATTACATAAATATGATTTGATAAAAAATATTTTCTAATACTTCTATGTATTTCCATTTAATACATGTATGTTTTTTTATTTGTAATTAGATTTAAAAATTAGAATTAAATAGTTATTAACTTGATAAGATGACTATCTAATAGACCATCTGAAAATATAAAATCATGTTGATAATATTTTTTTTTTTTTTATCACCTCAGTTTGATATTGATGAATAATAATTGTATTAAAGAAGTTTATTTTCGGCTTGACATTGATGAATAATAATTGTATTAGAGAAATTTATTTTAACTCGATGTCTATTTATCCTATGTGACATGTAATTTTTTCACAATCTATAAGAGTATTAAAGATTATTTTATCTAAGGTTTGGTTAAAAAAGATAATTAAAAAGAAACTTAGTATCGTACACACATATGGAATATATATCTACAAAGTGGCCATTACATTTTGGAAGTAGTGAGATTAGGAGGGAATATAATCGTTAATTTACTATTAATGATAATTAAATATTAAACAGATTAAGTTGAAGTATAAATGCAACTATATTAAGCTCATAATTTTAGGATATCAACTATTACAGTTACTTATAGCTGTAATAAGCTAATTATCATGACACTACTGCCTGATCATCATGTTTCATGAAATAGGCATAGGGAATTCAAAGAGATACTCCACCAAAGCCAAAGGTTATGATTTTTATTTTATTCCGAATAAGTAATAACAAAAGATTATGCTTGTACACAAGAAAAGTAGCAACAGAAATTCCATTAATTAGCGTCTGTTGGACAAGGAATAAAGGCGCGCGGGGGGTGGGGTGTGGGGGCAGGGGGAATTTGAAGGATGCTTTTTAAAAAGTTTGCGTGATCCTCATATATATATATATATATATATAATTTTACCTTCAATTTGGATTGTGACTTTCTCAATACATGAAAATTTTCCACCTTCTATAAATCATATGATTATTATGCTAAATATAATAATTTCAGATAAAGAAAATTACTCAATCATTCATTTGCTTTCATGTTCCTTTGCAGGGAGTTAATATCTATTACACGAAAAACCAACTAACTCCATGTTAATAACTCATAATTTTCTTACGTAAACATTAATTCCTAGTGGAACACAAGTCACAGAAGTTTAAAGCCATTGTCCGACAAGTAAACCATCCTCCATTTTTCAATCAAAATACTTGTGTTCATATTAATACTTTCGTGTATGAACATTTTGCTTATGGAATTTTAATTAAATAATGGGTCTATTAAGAATTTTTGGAGTCACCCTAAAATAAGTTACGTCTTAGTATTTATATATAATAGATAAGATGAGATGACAAAAATGCATAGATTCTTAATTTGATTGATTCGTAGTGATCTTGTATGTGCTATAGGATCACATTCGTAGCAATCTTGTAAGTGTTAACTTGATGAGAAAAGGCCAAAAGCCTGTTAGCGCAGTGACAATAACAACACCTTATCCAGTGCCAAAGGTAAGGTTCAAGGTATAATGCCCACAAAATTTATGAATGATTTTTCCATTAAAATGCGGATAGACCTCTTTCGAATTTTGGGAGTAGTATTACGTACCACGCGATTGAGCCTTAACTCAATTAGGTCTCGATAGTAGTCTGATCTACTGTCATAGAATTAAAAAAAAAAAAAACACAAAAAAACAAACATCATATCGATGAGAAAAAAAGCTTCATTACTACAGCCAACGTACACATCAGGGACAAAAAATTTATTGTGCAATTAATATAGAGTTTTATATGCAATTGATCACTCGAGATGCAATGATAACATTAAGAAATAATTAATTCATTAATAATTTTTGGATCTTTTGAATTTACAATTTTTTTTTTCTTTTTACAAAATATTTGAATATTTGTCTTTTTACCAAAAAAAAACAAACAAAAATTATCTTTTTAGTTATTTAATAATTATATATTTTTTAATATTTGAAGGAAAAACTTCATTTTAATTATTGAGATTTTGAAAAATATCAAATTTTTAAACATTTTTGAAAAATAGCTCTTTGTATCCCTAACTTTTTCAAAACTTTTCAAAATAGTTCAAACCGTCAATCAATGACAGTCAACAGTAACAGCTAGCTTGGACGGAAATGATAAAACAGTCTTTTCGTGTGAAAGGCACTCAAAGCAATGTCACTAAAAAATAAGCTACAAATTAGGGTATTTTGGTAACAATATCCTCATAATAAATAAAATGGTTTAGATTAAATTATAATTTAATAACTTAAAATTAGGAACATTTTAGATAATGTCACTTGTAAATTCATTGTTTTATAAGAGTAATCCAGTAATTTTAGTGCCATTAACAATCATCAAGGATAAAAATATTTTTTTATGCATTCTGTCACTGTTGACTGTTAGTTAACTGACGGTTTGGCTGTTTCAAATAATTTTAGAAAAATTAGGGATGAAAAGAGCTATTTTCAAAATATATTTAAAATTATAATATTTTTCGAAATCTCAAAAACTAAAATAAAGTTTTCCTATATTTGAATTTTTTTATGTTTACATATGGTCTAAATATGTTTAAGGTGAAAATATGGTCACCACCGTTCGGTTTGACCAACCATTAACTAACATTGAGGATTAAAATGATGAGTTTCTTAAGAATTTAAAGATGATGAGATTATAAACTAATTTATGTTCAAAAATCAAAATTTACTAAGAAGTTAGGGAAGAAATTGAAATTCACTCTTTTTTAAAAAATTATTTTATTTATTTATTTTGGTTTTGAAATTGGAATCCAAGGTGGATAAATTGGCAACGCCTTTTGAATTTTAGAGGGCGTATAATAGCTTACTTCATTTGTATGATGGCACCCTTGTGCTGTCATTATTTTAGTATTCCTATTAGCTGCGGTGCAAAAATGTATAAATTCTTCTTAGACACAAGAAAATTTTTGAATCAAAAGTTTATAATGTTGCCTGATTCCCAGAAATCTGATTAAAAGGGATTAAACAAATACTTTAATTATCAAAAATTGAACATGATTTTTCAAATTCAAAATTTCATATTTAGTTAAATTCAGAACAATCACTTCTTTAACATTTGAGAACCACTTTTAAGGTTGAAGTAGTGATTCTCAACCATTATATATCAAATCATTATCCCAAACATAATTATGTGTGAGAACTCAAATTTGAGCTAGAAAAATGAAAAATTCGCTCAAAACTGGTTGATGATCATGAAATAGAATCAGAAAAAAGTGAAAATTTTGGCAAATAATATAAAAAGGCGTGAGTTTTAAAACTAACATAAAAATAAGAAAAATACTGATTTTTTTTTTTTTTCAAACCATCCTTTGTTCATAAACCTAGTTTGCGTGTGAATTATTTTATTATTGACAAACTATATTGTCCTTTATTATCGAACTTTTCAGTGCTTAAAAAAACTCAATTGTTCTTTTTTTCTTTTATAGTCTCAAAATTTGAGTAAAAAAAGTGTTACAACATATATAAAAAGTACGTACCTCTGAAAAACACTTCCACAAAATCGATAAGTTGCAAAGCAATATACAAGACGGAAATAAGATTACAATTATTTCCATACAAGGCTAAATATTAGACCCTTTATTGGTTAAACGTCATAGAAGTACCCGTACATTGCAACTGAAACTCTCTCTCACTCATATACACACATATATATACACATATAAGGAACATGCAAGATGCACATACATTATTAATATATACACACATATATATACACATATAAGGAACATGCAAGATGCACATCCATTATTAATATATAAGTAGGTACGTAATTAACATGCAAAGTAGTAGTTCATCTACTTGACGGTGTATCCACGTACTGAAGCATATGTGACCACACCCCCAAATTCGTTCATGTCGATGCGTCCATCATGGTTGGCATCAGCGTAGTCAAGTCCACGGCGAGCACGGTAACTGGGCATACCGGGCAACCAAGAGCCCCAGCTTTGGAAAGCTAACTTTAGCTCTTCCTTACTCAGAACGCCATCTCTATTTACATCAAGTTTCGTGAATATTTCCACCAACTGCTGCTCAGGTGTAGGTTGTACAGAACGGGTCATGGTGACCGAAAGAGTTGATTAGAGTAGCGTTGGGAGGTACAAAGAAATATATATATGTATAGGCAGATAAACAAATTACCTCTTTGTGCGGTTTTGGGTCTTGGTACTTGGTTAAGGAAAAATCATGGGTTTATATAGAGAGAAAATATTTTATGAGATGGTTAGTCATCATTATTTAAAAATCATACAAATATCAATATGACATGCTAGCTAAACATATAAAAGATTTTCATTTGTACAGGACTTCATTTATGTATTTGCACAATTACTGAATATCATCGCCCTACTTTTCCCAAAAGGAGGGTGTCTTCTCACTCAAGGACTGGAAACGAATCTTGACCAGCATGAAACACATTTATTTGCCATTTTTTTATTCTACAAAAATAAGTAATTATATATATATATATATTAATTATGCATGTTTTTACTAAAATACCTTTTCTAAGTACACACTATTACAGTATGTATTACACAAAAGAATGCTGTTTGCTTTTTAAAAGACACTTCAGACAAACTCATCATTTGCAAACACCTCACTTCTTAAAAATTTTGTCCATTAAGAATCTCTGGACATGTCCACGTATACTAATTTTTTTCTTAAAAACAAACATATGGGTGCAATTAGCAATCCAGGAGGCGTAATACATCCAATAAAATTACTATTTGGACTTGCACTTAAATTGGGTTCATTCATATGATTTCATTTGGACTCAATTTATTTTTAGGGTTCATTAATGACCATAGTTGAATTTTTTTGACATTACATAGAGACATTTGAATTGTCTTGTTGTGACTTTTTCAGATAATATAAACATTTGAATTCTTATTTTTTAAGAAATCTAGTATGTTGTGTTCATGTGATTGTGATAAAATTGTCTTTGAGATTGTATGAGATAAGTTTTATGATTTTTTATGATTATATTTTGACTCTATTATTTTTATTATTTTTATTTTGATTTTTTTACAGATTTGATCAAGTTTGATTATCGTTGATCAACAGTCAAACCGAATACTTGTTGAGTAGTGAAGTACTCGTTACTAGTTGGATCGCTGGTTGAGTAGAGAATTCTACAACATTAGTCTTTATACATTAAAGGTAATTTCAATAGTCTCATATTTATTTAGATGTTATTGAAATTCAACTTATTAATTTGTTAATATGGACACAAAAAATGGGGGTAGAAATGTCATTTCTTACCATTTTTTTCTTTTTAAAATTCATATTTGCATGTATTGGTGGATCTCGTCGGCCCTTGATCATTAACCATGGCAAAACCCCACCTTAAAAATCTTTGAAAAAAAACCACGAAAGTCAAAGTTGTAATAACATCATTATAGTCAATAAATTATTATTTAAATGGTTTCCGTGTTTAGTAAATTACATATAAATCATGCTTTTGTTTTTCCCAAAAACTAACACCTAATAAACATCATAATATCAATCATTATTTATATGTTTTGAACCTTAGATATCTACTTTTATAATTAAAAGATAATATCTCCTACAATTTTTTTTTTTAAATACTATCTACATAAACTTATATAATATATTTGATAAAAATCGAACCCTCAACACTTAACAAAAAAGGATTTATACTCATTTATATTAAAATGTGATATGCATATATAAACCAGACATATATATCAATTAATTTTGTGTATGTGTATATATATATATACAGTACTTTTATAATCAGAACTTCCTAATTTATGAAGTTAGGAAAAATCAATTAATTTTATATATTCTATTTACATTAAATATGAGAGAAAATTTATCTTTAGAAAAGATAATATAATGAATGAATTTGATTGGTTTTTCTTAAATTTTTAAAATTAGGGAGTTATGATTATAAAAGAACTATATAGTTATTTTATAATCAGGATTTTCCAACTTTAAAAATTTAGAGAAAACCAATTAAATTCATCCATTTCATTTTAATTAAATATGAGAGAGAATGTAATTAATGAATTTGATTGGTTTTCAGTAACTTTCTAAAGTTAGAGAGTCCTTATTATAAAAACATATATATATATGTAATTGAGGCAGAATTAGGGGACACAAATTTTGACACGATTTTATTGACCATTGGATGAAGAGAATTTTAATGGTTTAGATTTACTCATACCACTACATACAACTCTATTTTACACTTTACATAAATATTTTCTCTTTATTCTCTCTTCATAATTACATTAATTCTCTCCTCTTTCTTCATTATTACATCATCTCTCTCATCTCTCTTCATTATTACACTATCTCTCATCTCTCTCATTAATATTAAAATCCCAATATTTAAATTATTTTTTTCTCACCTAATCCAATTATATTTAAAAACTCATCAAGAAAATTAAAAAAAAAAAAAAAAAAGCAGCAATTATTTTTTTTTTAACTTGATAAATTTATTATTTAAATGATGATTTATTTTTTAAAATAGTTTAAACCAATCAATTTTTAGTAAGAAAATTTTTACTACCACTAAAAAAAAAATCTTATTTCAAAAATAATTTCTAACCAAAATAAATAAAATAGATTTTATTTTTCAAAAACACAAAACACTTAACCAAAAAGTTTTTCTTACTAAAGATTGTTTGGTTTAAACTATTTTAAAAAATAAATTATCATTTAAATAATAAATTTATCAAGTTGAAAAAAAAACAATTGTAGCTTTTTTTTTTTTAAATTTTCTTGATGGGTTTTTAAATATAATTGGATTGGGTGAGAAAAAAATAATTTAAATATTAGGATTTTAATATTAATGTGAAAGAGGAGAAATAGTGTAATAATGAGGAGAGAGATGAAAGAAAACATTTATGTAGAGTGTAAAATGAAGTTGTATATAGTGGTGTGAATAAATCTAAATCATTAAAATCCTCCTCATCCAATGGTCAACAAATCGTGTCAAAATTTATGTCAAAACTTGTATCCCCCGATCCTGCTCCTATATAATTAATGCAACTATGTAGTTGTAATTCGTTAATTACCATACGAAATCATTACGGGTGGAGCCAATTAAGGCAGCTCCAAGTGGGTAACAGTCTAACAGAGGGTTAAAAAAACTACTCTCGTATTCAATATATATGCTTGGACACTAATTCGATCGTATTGATGTGCATATTATAGTTTTCGAAATTCAGGTTCATTCTGATTCTTGGTTCAAATTGGTCTTTTAAACTGAAAATTGGTTTGAATTGACTGATCAACAGGACATGCAGCCGACTAATAAGTGTATTATTGTTCTGGTGTATACTGTTTTGTGATATTTGTAGAATATCTTCTGAGATTTGTACAGTTAACACAAGGGATTGCTTGTATATGTGTATTAGTGGGATATTATATATTTTGATCAACTTCATCAAAACCTTTTTCTAAATTAGTTGAAATCCTTTAGAAGATCTTTGATAAATTTCTCAATTTCAACTCAAAATAATCACTCACGAGACCTCTAGTTTACTGGCATAACTTGCAACTCAAAAACATAAGTTCTTTGTTTCATATGGTTTTTTTTTTTTTGTAAAAAATAAATAAATAAATAAAAATCCAATTCATACAACTGTAGTTGATATAGTGGTGGTGTTATGTTGTGCACATTATTTACTACAATTATGATTCGAGTTTAAGTCCCACTTCATTCGTTTACCACTAAGTGCACGAGAGGAAACTTTTCTTTAATTTATGATAGTTATTGTCTGAATTGTACTTAAAACTTCTTATCTTATTAGGTTACAATTTATTTATGATTAAACGGGTTGTAATCTATCAAATTTTAAGATTACATATCAATTTCTATATAATTGGTTTCTTCTTGTTTATGGTCAATATCATTGGACCACGCTCATCATCGTGGACTAGTAGTGTTTGATCGGAGTGCCCATAAAAACCCGACATTGGTGTCAGTTATCTTAAAAAAATATCATCAAAAGAATCTAAATAATGATATTTCAATAATTTAAACACATTATTAATTAAAAGTAAAATAATCCACTTTACTATAGGAATTGAACAAGTAGGAGTCAATTAAACCCTAAATCAATATGATATAAATTTTTTTAATAAAAAATAAGAAAAAAAAAATTTGAAGCATTGATCTTGTGAAGATATGTTTGTAAGGGAAAACTCAAAGTATTATGCTTGCTCCTCTTATTTCCCTCTATATAAACAAGCCTTTGATTCTCCCTTCACATCAATACCAAAAGAATCAAGGAGCTTGTTTTACAGTAGTAAAATGGCCTGCAAAATTTTCCTGCTGTTTTTTGCTTTCTTCTGCTTATTGAGCTTCAATTTTTTGGAGGCTCAAACAGTTCCGGCTGTGTTCTTGTTCGGAGACTTCTTGCATGGATGTTGGCAACAACATTCACTTAGGTCTTACTATTGCCAGAGCTGATTTTCCGCCACATGGTGTCGATTTTCGAAACGAAAAAGCCACTGGAAGGTTTAGTAATGGCAAGATTGCTGCTGATTTTATTGGTAAGTAATTGTTATGTGCGTTTCCCCCCCCCCAAAAAAAAGAAATAGTTATGCATGCATTAGGTGTACATATATATATATGGTTTTGAGGAGATCAAAGGACGATTCAATTCACGATCTTATGAGTATAAGTGTGAAAGACATACCACTAGCTCAACCTTATTTTGTCATTAAGCTTAATAAAACATAGAAATTGTAAAGTTTCTTCTCCCAATTGCAGAGTCTTCTCTAAAGCTTTCAGTATGCCATTAACTTTAGTTTTTTAAAAGGAATTTGGATTCTCTTTTCATTTATTGCAATTTTTTTAAAAAAATATATTATAATTAAATTAGAATTTGGAGAAAAGAACATGATTGAACTCACAATTTTTAATATGTAAGTGTGAGAAATTTATTATTGATCAATCTCATTTTATCCTTTATCCATTATTCTTTTTATATTTGATTTTCTCTTCCTAATTTTCAGAATAATAATGTTGAAATTTAATGATGGGCAACTGAGAAATTTGGGTTACCAACTGCACCACCCTATCTTTCGCTTAGGTTCAAGAAGAATAAAGCATCATTAATCATGAAAGGTGTTAGCTTGGCCTCTGCAGGTGCTGGAATCTTGAATCAGAGCGTGTTGTATGGTCCACAACTTGTAAGTCAAACAGTAACTTATATGATTAATACCGTAATTTGTTTTTTTTTTAGTAAATCTTTGATGTAGTGGATTCAAATATACGATATGATCAAATTATATGAGTGTTCTGTAATACCTAATTATATCGGATGATAGTTTGTAATTCATCTTTGTTGGACATATTGACCCCCAAAACTACTTTGTGGTTTCTAGTGATTTATTGATACATCACAAAATCTATAAATATATAATAATAATATCTAATTCATAAATAATGATGTAGGTCAAGAGTTGGTGTTGGAATCTGAGATACTAATTATGGGGCCTAATTTTAAATTTTGGTTTTACTTTTACCACAGATTCGAGGTTTCAATATATGAGAAATGAAGGTGTGAATGTGGAAGGCATGCCAACTATTTTTATTTTATCATCTATTTTTTAACTTTTAAAGTAATTATTAGATATTTTTAATTATTTAGAAAAATACTACCGTCTAATGTAACTTGATGATAGAGAATATTCAAATTAAACTAACAATAATTTAGATTCGAATTACCCCTATTATAAATTATAGTTTTTTAAATAAATTACAAAACAATAATAATAACTATGCCGTAGGGCCGTAAAATGTAAAATAATTAAAAGTAATTAACTAATATGATAATAATAATACTTAGAAGAATACTACTATATAATGTAACTTGATGGTAGAGAGCGTTCAAATTAAGCTGACAATAATTTAGATTCAAATTACCCATATTATAAATGATAGTTTTTTAAATAAATTACAAAATAATAATTATTATTATTATGTCGCAGGCCGGCAGAATGTAAAATAATTGAAAGTAATTGATTAATAAGATAATGCCATTTATTTTGTTTAAATATGTTACGATTAATTTAATTTCTTTTCAGTGTTTTTGTTTGGTTTAATGATTAATATGGTTATAATTCTAAATGTAATATATTATAATAAAGAAAAGACGGAATTACAATTTAGCTACCCACGCGAAACTCTAATTCAAGCGGAGCACATGTTTGGATATTATTACAATTTACCTACCTCCCGTTATCAATTTTCCGTTAAAATTGCCTGTGAACAGTAAAAAAAAGTAAAAAGACGAAAATACCCTTGATTGCTGAAGTTGACGTAATTGACCGAATAAAAAATTGAACAAATATTATAAATTAAAAAAATATATATTCAAACTCAAATCTTAACAAATGAAACTCATATCTTAACAAATATTATAAATTAAAAAAATATATATTCAAACCCAGATCTTAACAAAATTTTTTCATTAAAGAATAAATAAAAAAAATGCAAACATAAAAATACAAAATTACAAAGTTTCCAGCTCTTGAAATCATGTTCAAGATCTGGATCACAATCAAAGTTTTCCAGCAAAATACAAAAAAATGTAAAACACTCCATCCACCAATAATCACAAAAAATTCTATCAATTTCTCTGCAACCCAACAAAGAATCACAAAAATTCCATTAGCTTCTCTACAACCCAACAAACAATCACAAAAATTCCATCACCTCCGCACCGCTGCGTCGCGCCGCGCTGCTCCACAACAACGACACACAGCCCGTCGTTCCTTACTGCAGCCTGTCGCTCCATCAGTTTCTCTGCAGCCCGTCGTTCCTTACTGCAGCTTGTCGCTCCATCAGTTTCTCTGCAGCCCGTCGTTCCTTACTGCAGCCTGTCGCTCCATCAGTTTCTCTGCAGCCCGTCGCTCCGCGTCGCTCCACGAACCACGTCGGGAACAGCGTCCGCACCGCTCGACGCACCAGCAGACAGCCTACCGCATCGCCGCACCAGCTGATCCATCTCCGCACCGCCGCATCGCTCGACGCACCAACAGACAGCCTACCGCATCGCCGCCCAGCTGATCCATCTTCGCACGGTGATTTCGAGCCAGATCTGATGAATGGACTTGATAAATGTGGTTTTTCCAGATCTATGATGGTTTGAGAGATTGAAGGAGAAGAATAAGAGGAAGAAGAGAGAGAGAGTCACAAAACAAGAAGAGAGAAAGGGACAGAGAGTGAGAGAGAGATTGACAGAAGAACAAGAGAGAGAGAGGGAGAAAGAGAGAGATGGTAATTTTTTTAATTCATTTAATTTTTTTTATTTTTTAGACCACTACCCATCGAAATGACAACTTTACCCCTGAATCAGTTCACGGTAACAGAAAGTTGATAACGGAAGGTAGGTAAATTGTAATAATATCCAAACATGTGCTCCGCTTGAATTAGAGTTTCGCGTGGGTAGCTAAATTGTAATTCCGTCTAAAGAAAATATAAAATCTAAACATTTAAGATATTTTAAACATAATTTTGACATATATTTTATCTTGTAGCGTCAACCAATATCTCTGAGAAAGCAAGTGGACCAATATATAACTGTGCACCAAGAATTGGTGGAAGAGCTAGGATCCTCTGCCTGCACAACAACAATACTTCTCTAAATCTATCTTTTGCCTTGTGATTAGTACCACCGATTTTGCTGATTATGGTCTACTGCCTACTTTGCAAATCAAGTACACCCCTGAATCAGGTTGATGTCTTCCTCTCTCGCACGACAACTAAAGGTGACCGAGAAAAATTTGTCTCTCAAATGAAATCAACTTTATCAACATTAACATATATGAAAATATCCCAACTAAATTAATCGCATGAATATTGTTGGACAGAGATTATACAGCTGCACGCACTTTTATAGATATTACTTTTGACGAAGTCCCACCTTTTACGTTTCCAATTAGTGTAAGTCAATTAATAGATGTTTAATTGAGTTCATAAAAATTAAAATATCAAATCGATGAAGTTGTTGATGAAATTTATCAAATAAATTTGTCCATGTATTTGCAAATCAATAACTTCAACGGCGAATTCCATTGTATTTTATCTTATTTTCAGCAAATGTTTATTATATTAAAGACAAATAATGGATTATGTTTTGTTTTTATTTTATATTCAATTAATAGGATATTTTAAATTTTTTTAGCCTTTTGTTTTATGGCTTATGTGGCACAACATTATTGGTTTATTATTTTTTTTTCTTTTATGATTTATTTAGTGATAGTAAAGGGAAAGAGAAATCTGCCCCTCTGCCATAATTGACTAACGGGTCAAGGGGATATCACTGTAATTATGTTAATTATTAAGGAGTGAATACAATTTTATATAAAATTAGGAGATGTTAGTGCAATTTGTCCTTATAATTTATAATTTTTGAAAACAATCTTTAATGAGATGTGTGTGTGCGAAAAGGGGTGTGCATTCAACTCTAGTTGGGTGTAAACATTGTCACTCTTGTCTGTTTGTTGTATTGGGCCCACCGAAGCGAGACATTGCAAGGGGGAGAATGAAGTTCAGGGCCCGCCACATAAATTAGGTTCATTTAGCAATTTTACGGTTTTGGGGCGATTGAAGCTATCCTTTTTAACGTATTTGGGCCGCTGCTGGTAAGAGCTGGTCCTTTTTTTTTTGGTTTTTGGGTTGGAAATAGCTGCTGTTTTAGTATCGTTGTAGTGATTTTTAATACTAAAAATATTTATTTTTGAATTAATGTTTTTTTTTTTATATATATAAAATGCTTTCAAAGTCTAAAAGGAATTAGAAATAATATATACAAGAATTTAATATTTTTAACTTTTTAAGAAGGGTATCATTTTGTATAAATCGACAAATATTCTATAAAAATATTCCCTTGTTTAACCAAACAAATATTTTGCCAAGGGTTTCGTATAGTAATCAAAAGGTGCACATCAACGGCATGTTATTTACCTTTAAAAACCATGTTATAGCAAGTCGTTCATCACTTTGACATTTTACATTCTGTTCTATTATAAAATATATGTATGACCATTTGGCAAGTTATTTATTAAATACGACATAAACGTAAACTAAGTTGAATTCAAATACCATTAACTAAATGAATTGTATTAAGGTGGACATAAGTACAACTATTGACTAATAAAGTTTTGACATGAAATAAACACAAAGGGAAATCAAGAGATTGGAGTTATAGGCTCTAACATATTACAATGAAACGAACCATGTTCATGTACATACAAATACAAGCCAATGACATAAATTGTCACCTTCAGCCATTGAACATAGATTTCTCTTTTCAACATTCACCATTACGTGTTCTGTTTTCTAAAGACGGTGTGCTGTTTTCTGTGTGTATATGGCTGCTTTTGGTCCATACTTTTGTGCTTTCATGCCTGAATCTAGTGAATTGTACTTTTATGCCTCAAAATGTTGCTAACATATGTGTGGTAGCAAAAACAAATTTGTAACACCGAAGGATGAAATAGCAACACTAAATATATATATATATATATATATATAATTACAACAACATAAATTTTGATTGAAATTCATATGACAAGGAAGCAAATTAAGAAGGACAAATGTTTCAACTTCGTTGTACTCTTCCATCTGTTACAAGCAAACATGACTTATAAATTGGTGAAGATTGATAAAGCCAATGTATCCTGCGAGTTTCCATGTCGTATACACCTGTATCATGTCCTGGTAATCCTGAACATGTTACAGGATTGCCACACGCCGTCATGTCATCATCAATGAAATAAATACAATTTGCTTTGAAGTGTCCTGGAAGCACCACGGAACTACATTTGCCCACTAAAATAACATTGCTACCTATATTTTTCAACTCGATCCACTTTTTCTCAACCTGATTCCATTCGAAAACATAAAACTTCCAGGTTCTCCTGCGCAGATGATTCCACCTACTTCTCACAACTAGTAACAGATTACCTTCCAACTCCACCAAGTAGTAATGTTTCAAGCTCCTGTATAATTGCCTTTTTATTCTCATTTTCTCCGCTTTAGGCCGCCGGCCACAATGTAAACGATACAAGTCTCCATACAAATTAACCGCATAGAAGTAACCCTGGTAAAATATAGCATCACAAAAAGTACCTTTATCAGAATTACTTCTTGTCCTGGAGGAGACATTTTTGGTTGTCCAGAACTGGTTTATGACTCTCCAGGATTTGTCTTTTCGTCTACAGAATGCCAACGTGAATGGCATTCTTGGATCCAAAGCAAGAAACAAGCAATCGGGGTTCAAAGGACCAGTAGATGTGATCACTCTCAGTTCCTCAGGACTCCTGAACTGCGTTGCTGATGGCAATCTGATTTGTAACTTACCAACAGAGAAAGGGTTAAGAAGATAGACTTGAGCAGGATTGATGCCAACGGTTAGTAACCACCCAAAGGAAGAGCTTGAAAGCAACCTTCCGTGTAAATCTTCAGGTAGAGAAATTTCGTGAACTTTATTGGTGATTGGGTTGAAGAGAACGCAGGATTTTTTGCTTTGGGTGTAAAACTCCTCGAAATCATTCAAAAACTCGCGGTAGCGTAGGAGACCGTTGTGATCGTTGTATATGCTTCCGTTTGAAAGCAACACAAACTGCGGTAACATAGTTTTCACCACAGATTGCCATGAAACACAAACGGTTCCACATCTGTAGATATCAGAGTGGTATTTCAGTTTTTTGAAGATTGCCTGGAGGAGTTCTCCAGGGAGATCAGACCATTTGGGAGAATTTGTATCAACTTTTTTCTTCTTCTTGGAACGAGTCATATTCTCAAGGGGAGAAACTTTTAGGAGAGCAGAGAAAAATTCTAGTTAATGGTGGTGTTTTTGAATCAAAATCATTAAATAGAAACAAATCAAAAACGAAAATTTCTAGTAGGAAATATTAATGGGAATCAATAAAATAAAATATTATTCCTAGAATTGTTATACATATCTCTGATTTTAGGTGTACTTGGCTTTTGATTAAAGAAAGCACAGATTTGGTAGAATTCTTGTTTTGTTATTGCTTATTAAATCATATGTCTTTTTATTTATTTCTCTTTTTGGTAATTATATTGACACCGATTGACTGTATGATTTATATCTTTTGCAATCAAACACTGCTTATATATTTTAATTTTTTGTTTCGATGATATGCTTGGATTATATCTCTTCTAATATTTGTTTAAGCCAAGCAAATAATTACTACATATCCAATAATTATTATTCATGGTTAAAGTTATTTAACCAATAAAGTAGTAAAATCTAAACAATTAACCAATTCATGTTATATTATACTACAATCTCAACTAAAAGAGTAAATTTCATAATATAAAGCTGAAAATCTAATATTAATATCTACTCGAAATTATTGTGTCACTCACACTACCACGAATCCCTTTATGCAACTAGTGGCTTTGATTGAGTTTGCCCCTCGCACTATGATGGTTGAGTTATAATAATAAACAAAGGGTTTAGTGAATTATAACGAGTTGCTAGTGAGCAAGAAGCGTCAATTCAGTTTTGTCGCTTGGCTAATTCAGTTTGTCACATGGACAGGGAGAGGGAGACATTATTAGAGTCCTTTAAATTGAAAAATCAAATATACTTTTTTTTCTTATTATTTGAACATCACATGTAGGCAGCTCTTTGCATTTTTCTCCATTTAAAGCAAGAAATAATGCGAGAAAACATGTCTTTATTTGTATCCTAATATATTGAAATCAAATTGGAGGAACTTTCACAATCACTAATGATTTTGTTTTGATTTTCAATGCCTAGAAACAGAAAATTGAGGCATGCAATTATAAATAGATAAATGTAGATTTTTATATTAATCATCGTCAATTAAGACATTATAGTTCATGTATGCTGGACAATGAACATGCCATATAAGAAAATCAAACCGAAAGTTTCACTTAATTGTGATTTTAAAATTCAATACTGATCTAGGCTTCATTGCCTCAATTTGTTTTGAAAACTCATTGCTTCAAATTTTGAAAAGAGAACAAAAAGAAAAAGAAAAAATCTCACACAAATAATCTAATTATCTGAATTCAGGCAAATTCATTTACATATTATATAGAAGCAGCATATATTAATTTTATGACTCTGACTCTAATACTTGAAATGGAAATTTTCATCTCTGGTCTCGTAATAATTATAAACTGTTTTTGTTTTTAATTACTTTTGTGGTTTTTAAGTTGACAAGGTCTTCATGTTTCTGTATTTTGTAATCACATGTGATTTTCTATATTTTCTCTCCATTGATACATATTCTACTCTCCTGAAAAGGATTGTTACTGTCACTTGTATGACCATGTCAAACACAATTATTTAGAAAAACAGCACAAAAATTAATGTGCATCAAACATATATTTCTTCAAACATTAGAAGATACATAGACTTTTATAAGTTGGAAAGTATAACATTTCTTGTTTCCTTTCAAATAATAATAATAATAATAATTATAACAACAAAATAAAATTGAACAACAACATGAGAACATGGTAATATTGAACATTTTAAATTTATTGTTACTATTCATTTGATGCAATAAGCGTATGCGACACACACAAATAAATTCGTTCAAGCATGTAGGTCTCAATCTTATTTCATCGTTACGACGTTATATTTGTTAGTTTTCATTAGAGTCAAAAGTTTAAGTTAATAGAAAAGGTTCTAACTATAGTATTTAAGACTTAAAATTGACACGTGACATGTCCCCTCATATGTAACATGAACAAAATGACAGATAATTGATACATATTAAACGTCTCTTACCGTATAACATTCTCTCATATGTAACGTAAACAGATGACAGATGACAAACACATATTAAATGCTTTCTACTGTATAACATATATAACAAGAAGATTTTTAGATAAAGAAGTGAGAGAGATCGAGTTTGAACCAGAGACTTCTAAACTCTGATACCATATTAATTATCATTATATCAAAAAATGTAAGCTAATTGAAAATTATCCAACTATAGTATTTAAGACTTGAGGTTAATATGTGACAATATTTTTACTATTAATGCCTTATTGGAATGCTCACTTCAATTTGTTTGTGCTTTTGTACTTGATATGAATTCCAGGATTTCTAATTGAGATGGCCTCTCTACACGACTCGAGGCATGGAGTCAGACACTCAATGGCTCACTGGCTCACTGGCTTGTATATGATTTATATATTGACAAGTATTTCTTATTAAAAGAAGTGTATGTTGCTTAAATTAGTTAAAATTAGTCCATATAAGTCATTAGTCCTATTTTGCCTCTGTTACATTCTATAAATATGTGATTATAGCTACTGTGTTTTTGAGCCATTTTTTGTGTAATTGAGATTTAAATTGTTTTTGTGATCCAAGACCTTTAAGCCGTTTTTGGTGTAGTTGAGATTTAAATTATTTTTGTGATCCAAGTCTGAACAAAATGAAGAAGATCAAGATCAAGACCGAAATTCAGGTGGGCTATAGTTGTTTTCTTTTCCCATGCTGCTTTTCTTGATTTGTTTGGTGAGAACATACAGAGAAGCAATATATATATGCATATATATATATATATTAGTCAGTTAGTTTTTTACAAGTTTGTTTTTTTCTGTCAACTAAACAAAGCATAAAAATAAATAAATATTGATTTTTATAAATTTTGCCGAAACTATTTGTACATTCATGTGGTTCAAGTTTATTTTTACTACCAACTGAACAAAGCATAATAATAAACAAATGAAACTCATGACATACCAATCAGCTTTAAGCCACCACATGAAGCTCATCCTCTAAATCTTTTTCCTCGAGACCGAATTTTGTTGAGCTAGGATACTCTTCTAATTATTTTCTCTCTTAGTTTTTTTATAATCTAATGACATATAATAATAATAATAATAATAATAATAGATAATAAAAATTATTACCGGAAAAACCTGTTTCCTTAATTATCCACAAATTTTCTTTCATAATTGAGTTGTTATATTGAATTTTCGTTGTTAAGTGAAATTGATTAAGTTGTTATACTTATAATAAACTGTAATAACTAGTAAACAGATATTGCAACAGAAAACGAAAAAATCAGTAATATTTTTAATGTGATTTGATTTTACCCTACATTCACGAGATCACGCCTAAATGTTTATACTTATTAACGAAGATTCAAGTAGTATATATATAACTTAACTTATTCAACTGAAAACTCTCTCTTTACAGTTGACATAAAGTATATCACTCTCTTCACTAATCTAGTATAGCAAGATCCCTCAACTTCTAAAATCTCTACCTACTTAGACTTTCTTCAATGGCTTGAGATCAATCCTCTCCCGAAAACAAACAACTCTCCAAAGTAAAAAGGACAATCGTTTCAACTTTGTTGTACTCTTCCATCTGTTACAAGCAAACATGACTTATAAATTGGTGAAGATTTATAAAGCCAATGTCTCCTGCGAGTTCCCATATCGTATATACCTGTATCATGTTCAGGATTACCCCGCGCTGTCATGTCGTCATCAATGAAATAGATACAATTTGCTTTGAAGTGTCCTGGAAGTACCACGGAACTACATTTGCCCACTACGATAACATTATTACCTATATCGTTCAACTTGATCCACTTTTTCTCAACCTGATTCCATTCAAAAACGTAAAACCTCCAGGTTCTTTTGCGCTGATGATTCCACCTACTTCTCACAACTAGTAACAGATTACCATTCAACTCCACCAAGTAATAATGTTTCAAACTCCGGTAGAATTGCCTTCGTATTCTCACTTTCTCTGCTCTAGGCCGCCGCCGATCACAATGTAAACGATACAAGTCTCCATACAAATTAACTACATAGAAGTAACCCTGGTAAAATATAGCATCACAAAAAGTACCTTTATCAGAATTACTTCTTGTCCTGGAGGAGACATTTTTGGTTGTCCAGAACTGGTTTATGACTCTCCAGGATTCGTCTTTTCGTCTACAGAACGCCAATGTGTATGGCATTTTTGGATCCATAGCAAGAAACAAGCAATCGGGGTCCAAAGGACTTGTAGATGTGATCACTCTCAGTTCCTCAGGACTACTAAACTGTGTTGCTGATGGCAGTCTGATTTGTAACGTACCAACCCTAAAAGGGTTAACAAGATAGACTTGAGAAGGATTGATGCCAACAGTTAGTAACCACCCAAAGGAAGAACTTGAAAACAACCGTCCATGTAAATCTTCAGGTAGAGAAATTTCATGAACTTTATTGGTGATTGGATTGAAGGTAATGCAAGATTTTTTGCTTTGGGTATAAAACTCCTCCAAATCATTCAAAAACTCGCGGTAGCGTAGCACACCGTTGTTATCCTTGTATATGCTTCCGTTTGAGAGGAACACAAACTGTGGTAACATAGTTTTCACCACGGATTGCCATGAAACACAAACGATTCCACACCTATAGATGTGAGAATGGTTTTTCAGTTTTTTGAAGATTGCCTGGAGGAGGTCTCCAGGGAGATCAGACCATTTGGGAGAATTTGTGTCAACCTTTTTCTTCTTCTTGGAACGAGTCATATCGTCAAGAAGAGAAACTTTAAGGAGAGCAGAGAAAAATTCTAGTTAATGGGGTGTTTATGAGGAATCTAGTTAATGGGGTGTTATGAGGAATCAAAAGCATTAAAAAACAAATCAAAAACGAAAATTTTTAGTTGGAAATATTAAAGGGATTCAATAAAATTAAAATATTATTGCTAGAACTATAATATATATCTCTGATTTTTAGGTGTACTTGGCTTTTGATTAAAGAGAGCATAGATTTAATAGAATTCTTATTTTGTTAGTGCTTATTAAATCAGATTTTCTTTTACTTATTTCTCTTTAGGATAATGACGTCGAAACTGATTGAGGATATGGTTTATATATGTTGAAATCAATTACTGCTAATATATTTAAGTTCTTTGCTTTGATGATATGATTGGATTATGTCTCTTCTAACATTTTTTCTAAGCCAAGCAAATAAAAAGAGTTCATTTAAATAATTAATCAATCATGTTATATATACAGTCTCAACTAAAAGTGTAAATTTCCTTATAAAAGCGAAAATCTAATGTTAGTATCTACTCAGAAATTATTGTGTCACTCACACTACCACGAATCCCTTTATGCGACTAGTGGCTTTGATTGAGTTTGTGTCGCTCACACTACCATGAATCCCTTTATGCGACTAGTGGCTTTGATTCGAGTTTGCCCCTCGCACTATGATGGTTGAGACATTTGGGTGTAGAGCAAGAGAAATTATGAAAATAAACAATGGGTTTAGTGAATTATAATGAGTTGCTAGCGAGCAAGTAGCCTCAATTCAATGCCTAGAAACAGAAATTAAACAGACACATGCAATTACAAATAGAGAAATGTAGATTTTATATTAAGCATGTTCAGTTCACGTATGCTGGAAAATAAACATGCCATACAAGAAAATCAAACCTAAAGTTTCACTTGTTTGTGATTTAAAATTCAATACTGATCAAGGCTTCATTGCTCAAATTTTGAAAAGAGAACAAGAGGAAAAAGAAAAAATTCACACAAATCATGCATCTAATTATCTGAAATCAAGTAAATTCAATTATATATAGAAGCAGCTTATAGTAATTTTATTACTCTGAATGTAACACCTGAAATGGAAATTTTATAAGCTGTTTTTGTTTTTAATTACTTTTGTGTTTTTTAAATTGACAAGGTCTTCATGTTTCTGTATTTTGTAATCACATGTGATTTTCTATCTTTTATATCCACCGATACATATTCTACTTTCCTGAAAAAGACTAATTGTTACTGCCACTTGTATGACCATTTCAAACACATTTATTTAGAAAAACAGCACAAAAATTAATGTGCATAAAACATATTTCTTCAAACATTAGAAGATACATAGATTGCTATAAGTTGGGAAGTCTAAATATTTCTTTTTTCCTCAAAAAAAAAAAATGAAAGTGAGTTTTTCTAATTTTTCTCAAGGTTAATTCCATATTTATGTGTTGAGAAAAATAATATCTTTTAATGAATATCTTTTTTATTAATCGGAGTTTACTTTTATAAAATTATATATTTTTTTGGGATAAAATTCATTCAAAAGTATTTTTAGAATTATCCCTTGTATTTATATGATTTTTTTTTTAAATAAATCTTTTTGATTTATTCTTTGACCAAATTAACGAATTTATCAAAGAATGTGGATGCAATTATGACTAGATTTTGTCAAGGTTAAAAACTAGGAATAATATTTCTATTTTTAAGCAGATTTGTTTCATGATTTTTTTAGTGTTGGCGTTAAAATAAATCTCTTTCAATTTTAGTCAGTTTGGTTCATGATTTTTTGATGTTGACTGTCAAGTAAATCTCTTTTATTTATTAGAGATATTTATTGAAGAAAATCTCTTTTATTTATTAAAGATATTTATTGAAGAAAATCTCTTTTATTTATTGTCGATGTTTATTGACAATATATATATATATATATACACATACATATATATATATATAGTTTGTTTCTTAAATGAATCTGGTCAACTTTATGACTAGATTTGGCCAAGCTATAAAGTAGGATATATATTCCTATTTTAAAGTGGATTTTATTCGAGCTCTTTTATCTCTAATCAATATCTTTCTTTGTGCATATTTTTTATAGAAAAAGATGGATGTGTATTGCCTCTATAAAAGAATATTGATTTCAGTGAAGAATAGTGTGCAGAATGTGAATAAAAAATATCTAATGAGAGCTACAAGCATTTGTGACTTAGAGTGTTTATCTCTAAGTAGTTTTAAGTCTTAGGAAATGAGTGGTTTTCTACGCAACCATTCACTTCCATGAAAGAGCAACATACGCTCTTGGCATGAAAGGCTTTTTGTCTTCAAGAGAACCGATTTCAAGCCATTGGAGAGAGTCCAAATAGATAGAGATCTTAGAAGTGAAGAGAATGATACATTTTGCATCAACTTTAAACAAATAGTCTGTAGTTGAGTGAGTCAAATTATGTATATATATACTATTTAAACCTTCATTAATTAATATAAATATTTGGGTAAAACCTCATAAATGTAGGATAAAACTGAATCACATTAAAAATATTGTTGTTGTTGTTTTTTTTTTTTTTTTTTTTTATACTATTTGACATTGGGTTAGACTACTATCAAAACCAGCTGAAATCGAGCATTAAAACACAACTCAAATCTCTACTTTCAGAAGTCAAGAAAGAACCTCCCATATAAATGATGGAAATTCGAAGTTGAACCTACCACTTGAGAGGTGGGGCAGATGAAATGGCTTACAACATCTTAATAGATTCTGTTACAATAATTCATCTTTAGTTGTTACGACAACTATCTATAAGTTGTTATAACAACTAAGTCAAATTCACTTAATGGCAAAAATTTGGATACCGCTAAGGAAATAGATTTTTTCAATGTACATTTTAAATTTATTGTTACTCACTTGATATAACAAACCTTTGAGATCGCCTCTCGACTCGAGAATCGTGTCAGATAGTCAATGGATCCATTGGCTTGTATATGATTTATACAAAGTGTCGGTCTCCACTGGTAGTCCTAATTGAAGTCATATTGATCTTTTACTTGATTGAAAAGTATTTCTTATTAAAAAAAGTGTATGTTGCTTAAACTAGTTAAAATTAGTCCATATAAGTCATTAGTCCTATTTTGCCTCCGTAACATTTTATAAATTATATATGTGATTATAGGTACTGTGTTTTTAAGCCCTTTTTGGTGTAATTGAGATTTAAATTGTTTTTGTGATCCAAGTCTGAACAAAATGAAGAAGTTTAAGCCGTTTTTGATGTAATTAATTGAGATTTAAATTATTTTTGTGATCCAAGTCTGAACAAAATGACGAAGATCAAGATCAAGACCGAAACTCAGGCGGGCTACAGTTGTTTTCTTTTCCCGTGCTGGTTTTATTGATTTGTTTGGTTATTGAGAAAATATGGAAAAGTAATATATATATATATATATATATATGTATGTATTAGTCAGTTTTTACAAGTTTGTTTTTTCTACCAACTAAACAACGCATAAAAATAATTAAACATTGATTTTTATAAATTTGTCGAAACTATTTGTACATACATGTTGTTAACGTGTCATAAATCTTAAATACTATAGTTGGACTCTTTCTTATTAGTTTAAGTTTTTGAATCTAATGGTAACTAACATGATATTAGAGCTCAGAGGTTCCTGATTCAAACTCTCTCCCCCTTTTATCTGAAAATTTTCTTGTTATACATGTTATACGGTAGGAAACTTTAAATATATGTTTACCATCTGTTAGTTGTTCATGTTACACGTAAGAAGACGTGTTAATATATCACAACCTTAAGTCTTAAATACTATAATTAAGACATTTTCTATCAATTTAAGTTTTTGAATCTCATAGTAACTAACACATGTGGTTCAAGTGTTTTTTTTTTTCCTACCAACTAAACAAAGTATAATATTAAACAAATGAAACTCATGACAATCGGATGGCTGCTACCAATCTGCTTCAAGCTACCACATGAAGCCCATCGTCTAAAACCTTTTACTGGAGACCAAATTTTGTTCAGCGAGGATACTTTCCTAAATTTTTTCTTTCCTAATCTTTTTATAATCTTATAATACATCAGTTAAAAAGGATAATAATAATAATAATAATAGATGATCAATATTGTTACATTTTAATTTTCACTCTCCTGCATTACTTAAATCCAAACTTTTCTTTGAAAAAGTTGAGACAAAAAATAAGGTTAGAACAAAATCCTTACTCAATTTTGTCACCTTTTAGGAGAATTCTCAAGTCCAGAGTCCAGGCAAATTGAGAGTTGGAAGTTTGGAACATCGCCAAACCCTTTGAATCCCACATGCTTGGTTGTTGCTATATAGGTCAACCTCATGAGTCATACCGTATTTTCCTCCTGCAGACCAGGTGACAAGTCCTATACATGGTTTGAAGACTACCGTCATTGTTAGATGATGCTATATTTTACAAAGGCAAAATCTATGCTGTTAATTCTTATCGCACGTATTTCATCTGCATTGCAATTAATATTCCCATAGCACCGAAAGCATTACTTCTATGGCCCATTGAGTTCTCTCATCTTGTTCTCCGGATTTACTTGGTGGAGTTGGATGGCAATCATTTACTAGTCATGAGATATACATATACATATACTCATGATGATCGATTAGTTTGTTATTCGCACTTCACTTTTGGATTTGACATCTATGAATTAAATTGGGTTAAAAAAGGGTGGATCAAGGTGAACAACATTGGTAATAACGCAATCCTACAATAATGATATTGACCTAATGACATGTTTCTACCGTCTATGTCATGATATTATGGATTTAACTATTTAAGTCATATATTCTCTTCAACTTTCAATTAATTATAATAATTACAAAAAAGAAAGAAAAAAAAGGGCCCTATTAGATACAAGTAATTTGATTTCACTTCTTGTCGATCATTTTAAGATCTTCAATGCGAATTGCATCTATTTTGTCTTCGATATCATCACAAACATCCTTGTAAGGATAGGTTTGCAGCCCGAGCACAATATTGACTTCTACAATATGACGAGTTGGAATATCTTTCGTAATCGACTTGGTCAAGTCCATTGAATTGGTATGTACCATCAACATCAATCATGTATAAACAGAATAGGTCATTTGCGTAGAGAAGAAAGGAAAGAATAAATCATGGTCTACTAAACTGGAACACAGCGCAAAAATGTACATAATATTTGGAACAATTGTAATTTTTAGTTTTGTATTGTAGCAGTAGTAAAAAAATATTCCAGTAAATACAATATTTCAGTAAATAACTAAAAGAAAAAATTGGTGTCGAAAATTGAAACTAATTTATACTTTTCCATATCAACCAGTTATTAACAATCTGCCACATACGGGCTTGGCTATTAAACACTTAAGTGTTGACCCATAAATTGATTATTATATCAGTGTTTTTTTTTTTATTATTTTATTTTACAATAACAAGTGGACGATACATCTCAAACAAACGGCAATAGTTTATATAATATGCTTGTCAATATAAACTATATAATGTGGTGGTGATCGTGATCTTGAATATTGAAAGCACGTAGACAATGATTTAAGATAAGATGATTTTCGAAAATTTTTCAATCAAAGATTTCATATGAATACATTAATATTAACAGCTGTATTAATTAACAAGTTAAATTTAACTTGTTAATTTTTTTTCTTATTTCAAAAAAAAAAAAAAAAAATTAACAAGTTAAATTTTCTCTCTTATATTTTAAAAATCATGAGTTGGTCTCATTTCTTCTTTCTTCTAAATCTTCTCTCCTGAATTAAAATTTATTATAATGATTAAAAATTATATAAAATATTTAGATTTATTGTTTTTATTTGTCAAAATTCAAAAGAAAATGAAATTGATCCTACCCCTTTTTATAACTTAAATATTAGACTATATAAAAAAAAAAAAAAAAAAAAAAAACACGATTCACGACTAGTTAGCTAATATATATGGGATGTGTAATTACAGTGGTTATGAAAGTGATTTATTATCTTTTAGTTATTGATTTTCAAACTTGTTATGTTTATAAATGTTTAACCTCTCCCATAATTATATTGAACTTATACAGTAACATGGGACTATAAACTATTAATACATTATAATATATTGACTAATTCGTTCTGAAAATCGTTACCAATTGCAAATAAAGAAAGAAAGAAATCATTATAAGAAATGAAATGTGATAAGATTTTCTAATTTGATCCATTCTTAGTCAAAGTAAAATAAAATATTATATTGCAAGAATGATTCAATATTTTTACTCCTTCTTGATTCAATATTTTTACTCCTTGTTAATTCAATAACATTTTAATAACATTTTAATTCAATAACATTTAAGGATCTCAAACTTATCTCACTTGGTGAGATAATTATGTGTATTAGCAGAAAGTCTTTGACTTTTTTGAGAAACAACTTTACTTGATATTGCAGAACTATTTGACAGTTATGGTATTATAAATCACCATATATGTAGTACAAATACTAGTAAGTATACATAATTATTGTTATCCAATATGATCCGAAGATATATTGTTCATTCAACACCAGTATTTGTTTTTTTTTTTTTTTTAAAGAAAAAGAAAAGCTATGCATAGTTATAAATATCCATTGGCTTTTTATTTCCAATGCAAGACAAATAAAATTGGAAAATTGATATGTATCCTACTTTGTGAGGCATCATTTTAATTTATTAACACACAATAATACCTTGCAAGTAAGAATTGATTTTCTAATTTGTTTACTTAGCTCCTTTCAATTAGAAAGTAATTGAATGTTAACAACCTCATCATTAATTAGCACTAGAAAATGAGAAATTCTCAATGTTGATGTGAATTACTTTTTCACTGTCTGAATAAAGTTGTTTCTTAGAAAGTTAAAAGCATGATCATAAGATCAGGTTAATCATTGGCATTTCCTTTATATTTACCGTCATGAAATCATAAATTTAAGTTTGTCTCATTTTTAATATTTCGAATTATAATATTAAAAAAAAGAACTAAAAACATTCGAATAATAAATATAAATGGGTTAGAGTATGTTAACTTAAAAAGTTAATTTGAAATTATAACTTCGATGCTCAACCGTTAACTTTGTTAGATGCAGAATCCTGTCCGTATTTTAGGATAAAAGTTTTAAACATTTAAATTCGAAAAGCTTTAAAAAGGAAAATAAAAAATCGAAAAGCGGGACCCACACGGGCCACACCAACATAATACTATAAATACATATAGAAAAACACACTTTGTTGCTCTATGTTGTTCCTGAGAGTGTGAGATCATCATCCGCTCCTCCCACGACTCCGAAACAAATGCCATAATTTCCAACGCGGATCTCTCGACGCCACCACCTATCCACTCCTCGTTCACTCCATCTCTCCTAACCTACGCACCCCGGCGCACGTTATGGACCACCCTTCCTTTGTCTCCAAAGCCAGGACTGCCTTCCATTCTGCTGCTGCGAAAGCGGAGCGCGTCTTCACAGACTTCAAATCTGACCGAGGTGCCCTCTCCCTCTTTTTTATATTTTCGATTTTGCCCTTGCGTTTCCACCTCTGTTTTCTATTTTTGAAATATTTATATACGTACGTCGCTGACAAAGGCTGTGATTCTCGTTTGATGTGGTTTTGTTTTGATCGGAGCAGATTCAGAGAAGCCGTTGCCGACGGAGGATTTTGAAGGCGAGTTAAAGGTGATGATGTTTTGTGTTTGGACGATGAGAAAATGATTGCGAATTTGGATTCGTTTTGGTTGAAATGAGAAATGATAGCTGCATTGATTAGATATGTAGTTGTGTTGAGCTTGTTAGAGTTGTTTTTGTGGATTATGTGTTTCGTCTTTGTGATTTGCGTTTTCGTGGAAGATAAGTAGTTGTGTTGATTAGATAAGTATTGTTAGAGTTGTTTCTTGTGTGTAGAGTTGTGATGATTGTGTTTGGATGATGAGAAAATAATTGAAAATTTGGAGTTTGTTTGATAGGAAATGAGAAAAGATCCGGCATTGATTAGATATGTAGTTGTATTGATTAGATAAGTATCTGTATTGAGTTTGTTGGAGTTGTATCTTGCGAATTATGTGTTTTGGCTTTTTAATTTGCATTTTATTGTGGTAGGATGATGAAAAAATAATAAAATAATAAAAGATTTGGTTTTGTTTTGATAGAAAATTAGAAAAGAACTTGATTAGATATGTAGTTGTATTGAGCTTGTTGGAGTTGTTTTTTTGTAAATTATGTGTTTCGGTTTTGTAATTTGCAGTTTCTTCGTAGTTTCTTGTGTTTTCTTGGAAACCAAACAGAATCTTGGTTGAAAATGAAAAGTATTACAATTTCATGACTTTGTTTGGATGCTGAGAAAATAATTGAAATTTTGAAATTTGTTTTGATTGAAAGTGATAAAAGATCCTACATTGATTAGACAAGTAGTTGTATTGAGCTTGTTAGAGTTGTTTCTTGTGAATTATGTGTTTCAGCTTTGTAATTTGCATGTTCTTTGTAGTTTCTTGTGTTTTCTTGGAAAGCAAAGGGAGTCTTGGTTAAAAACGAAAAGTATTACAATTTCATGATTTTGTTTGGATGATTAGAAAATAATTGAAATTTTAATTGTTTTTGGTTGAAAATGATAAACGATCCTGCATTGATTTGACAAGTAGTTGTATTGAGCTTGTTAGAGTCGTTTCTTGCGAATTAGGTGTTTCGGCTTTGTAACACTTTCTTTGCAGTTTCTTGTGTTTTCTTGGAAACCAAATAGAACATAGTTGAATTCTCACTATTGATTGACAATAATTAAATTTTTACAATCTTTTGTTGGATGTTGAGAAAGTAATGGAAAAAATGGAATTTGTTCTGATAGAAAGTGAGAAAGATCCGGCATTGATTAGATAAATAGTTGAATTGAACTTGTTAGAGTTGTTTCTCACAGATTATGTGCTCCGGCTTTGTAATTTGATTTCTCTGGGAAACCAAATAGAAGATAATTGAATTCTCAATCTAAAATTTTACAGTATTGTGATTTTAATTTGAAAAATTGAATGCATTGTTATTTTCAGTTGGCATGTTTTGGTCTTTTTAAGATCTGTACATTGCCTCACACTCTAAGTTAACCTGATTTTGAAAAATTAAAATTAAAATTGAAATTAAAAACCAGATTTTTTTGGGACTGTATGTACTGACTTTATTTGCTTTCAATTGTGATACAGGGTAACAACGAAGAGAAGCATTTGCATTTGAGATGGAGACCTGCGAATATAGGGATGAAACAGGAATGGCAGGATAAGTTTAAGAACATAAGAATAGGAAGAAAAGGAGTTGAAGAACCCGAGAAAATTGAGAATTCCACCATGGCGATTCCGTTTTATGATGAAAATTTGTACATACTGAATATGAAAAATGATATGGAAGCCAAGGTAAAAAGTCTCTAATTATTCTATTTCGAATGTTTTTTCTCTGCTTCTAACGGATGATGTTGACTGTCTTTATAGGGGACTGATTTGGTTTCCTTGATGGAACGTTTAAATGCCATTGATGTAAATAGCATTCCTTCAACATCTGTATTGAAGCAATTGGCTGTAGCCATAGAGTGAGTTTCTTATATAAAATATTTACAATTTTTGTGCTAGCATCTGTCTTGCTAATAATTTACTGTTATGCAGTTGTTGGGTAATGTCTCTGATGGAGCATTCTGTTTTTATCTGAAATATTATCGTTTTCCCTGTGTTACTGGGATTTACTGTTTTTTGTTCAATTCATGGATGCTTCTTCCTCATTGTAAAGTTTCTTTGTATATATGCTAGTGCATTATAATCTTTTAGATGTTAGTTCTTCTAACTCAGATATTAGAAATGGTTCAAGGAATGATTATTATTTGTATCAGCATTTATTTAGTCTCTAAATTTTCTGAATATATTTTCGGGACTTCTTTTCTAGGGTTGGAAAGAGGTTCAAGTCCATGAAAGATATTTTGGCATCATCAGGAAGTTCTTCACCTGTCAGGGAGAGAACAGGCTTGAGCCTTTCTGCTGTGAAGTCATTAGTCCTTCGTGACAAAGATGATAAAATTTCTGCTGAGTTTAATAATGATGAGAGAGTGCTGTCTTTGATTCGTTCACTGTTTGATGCAGGTATATTAATATGTTGACCTTGATAGTGTCAGTCATCTTGTTAGGAATAAAAAGTATTGTCTTGTGTTTTATCCCATGATGATCTTTTACTTCCATTGTAATATCTGCAAGATGTTCGCAGAGGGAATATTTCTCAGAAGGAAGATTGGCTCTGATTCAGAGAAATTAACCACCACATCAACTTTGCCCCGAGATATTCATGGTGCTCCTCCTGAAAGCTTTGTCGTTAAGCTGTCTGAAGTTATCGGCAGCTTTAAAACCCTGCGGAGGATGGCAATGTTTTGGTGCAAAGTTGTTGCTGAAGTAAGTATTTTGTACGGAATTCATTTGTCTGGACTATGACTTATTGAAGGAACACTTCAATTATGTTTATTTTTGGGATAATCTCAAAAAACCCATTGTAGTTCGTAAAAATATATATTTGACCACTATAGTTTTAATTTTGTCCAAAATTCCCTCCGATGTTGAAAAATTAACAGAAAATTACCATTTTACCCCTATGACTTCATCATCAATTTCTGACCATTAGAGATATTTTTGTCCTTTTACACGTTTCCAGGGATATTTTGAGCGTTTTTATTAACGTCATGGGGGATTTTGGATAAAAATGAAATCATTTATGGTAAAATTGACATTTTTGCAAACTACAATTGGTTTTCTAGGATTATCCCTTTATTTTTTTAATTTCCTGAGTTGCAACCATATACCTGTTTATGTTACTATAATTTATATCCCTTGCAAAGACAGATGATGTGTTTTGTGAAAATATTTTGGTGATGAACTACAAGAAATCAGCTTCACGTAAAGATCTAAAAAGTACATACCTGTCTCTCATAATGCAGGCAGCTTTCATAAATAGTTCAGTACATCATACATTTTTGTTTTCTGACCAAGAATTCTTGATTTGCAATTTCTGTTTTATCTAAATTGTAAAATTTTTTAAATTGCTTCAAGTTAATATGTTGGTTTCTGATTGATAAATTCTTTGTAGTATTGGTTTTTAGCTGAAACTTTATATCTCAAATTTTCACATGTGCAGCTTGGAAGGCTTTGGTCAGAAGAGCAACATGTTCCTGGCATCCCTGTAAATGAGATTCCAGATCTCAACTCCTGTCTTTTGTATCAACAATTGCAGGTCATCAATTGTTGCCTTTCAAGGAAAAGGCACCGTGCAGTTGCCTCTGAATCATTAGATTCTGTGATGAGGCAATGCAGTTCTGACGTTGAAGATTCAGCTCTTTCTATGGATACATGTCCAACAAGCCCTGTATTGTATGCTAAACTTAGCACTGGAGAACTTGTTCTCCGACTAGGAGCTGATCGTCCTACTATGTTAACAATGTTGGAAACTGGTGAACCTATATATTCCCCTGTAACTCAGGTTTGGTTAACTATATGTGCTCAAGGAGAATAACCTTTTAAAACTTGCTTTCCTTATTTTAATTTATATGTCTCTACTTATGTAGGAAGGGCCTTTGCTTACAGAAGATCTTATAAAAGAAACAGAGGAGTTAGTGCTCAGAACAGGGAGGTCTGTATCTATATTAGTAAATTCAGTCTGGCCTTCTAATTTATATTTGAATTTTAATCAAGTTTCTTCCTTAACAGATGCTTGTGTTTACTGAATAAGTAGAAATTAGAATTATTTAATATATTTGTCCCATATTCTTCTGATAATCTTTTTATGGACAGCGTTGGTGCTGGCTGTTCTCAACTCCTCTCTGATATGCAGGCTTTCAAGGTGATGTTTTGATTTACAAGTTGTCTATTTTTTGATTTTTCAAGATTCTTGGGATATTTTAAGAGTATCTCTAACACCCAGTGTAAGTGAAGTGGGTATTCTTGTGACAGGCCGCCAATCCTGGTTGTATTTTGGAAGATTTTGTGAGATGGCACTCTCCCCCGGATTGGACTGAAACTGAGCAGAGTGATGAGACTAAAGAGTCTTCTGATGGAGGTGATTCTTTATGTACAAGAGGTCAACTTAGTACACGAATGCAGAAAGAAGGTCTTCCCTTTGTCTCACCATCTGCTACTTAATAAATTTTGCAGCATTGATGTTTCTTTATAAAGTTTGCAGAATTCTGGTGTCTCCTTAGAAAGTATTTTAAGATTTAGAAAGCAAGTATCAAACGACATGGCTGAAACAGATTTTTTTGGTCATGGAAAATTGATTTCTATAATTAATATTTTATCACATGGCATGCTTTATGAGCCCTCTGCTTAAAACTGTCTCTGCAACTGGTTTAGTAAACTGTTGCAACGCACATTACATGTTAAGTGGTTATTTGCATCATATGTTGGTAACAAGTCATTTCTTAGGTTATATCCTATTAGTATGTCGTGTAAATCCATTGTTTGATGATCACAGGCCTCTTGGAAACCGTAGTGTGTGTGATTAATTTTTTCACCTATATGTTCCATATTAAGTACGAACTAGATACAGTATACATGAAAATGTAATAGATCTGATAGATTTTTAACATTACTACTCGTTATGCAGTTTTTAATTGGAAACATATTTTGGTATTGCTCTGATGAATGATTAGGCATTGATGTTAGGTAATTTGTGGCGAGAACTGTGGGAAACATCCAAGCCAGTACCAGCTGTTAAACAAGTCCCCCTTTTTGATGAGGATTTGGCAGTGTAAGTTTTGAAGATTTCTCTGTGATTTTCCTACTCTTTATGGTTTAAAGAGGATGTGCTGTCTAACAACGATGGTGTGATTTGTTGATTCTGTAGGGAGGGTATTCTGAATTTCCTAGAAGAAATCCCACCTTCTGAGCTTTTTGAACAACTTTTTATTTCTTTAGTAAGTGATCTAATTATAAAAGAAGAAATTTTATTCTCTCGCTGTCTCTTTTCCCTGTAAGAAGTGATTTGGCTGGAAATTTTGTGTTTACTATCTTAGTACAGTTTGCATTGTATCAGTCAAGCAACCACGGTTCTTTTGCAGCACTAATGACATCTTAATTTGGAAAATTTCAGCTTGGTTTCGGGTTTGTATTAGCTGAGGCTAGACTCTCCACTAAAGATAATTTGTCCAAGCTTTTTTACGAGTGTAAAGACTATGTCTTTTCTACTTGTCAAGGAAGTGGCTGGACAGAGAAGGTTGATGATATTTGCCAGGTATTTTCTGTCACAACTCCAACTAACTGGATATCTATGAATATGTACATTAGCAAGAACCTTTCAAGAACTTATAATTAACTGTAAATTTATCACCTAATCAAATATTATGACAACATCGAGTACTTTGCCTAGAATTTGAATTAAAATTACACTGGAGCAATTTTGTATGTATTAACATGAGAGCACGCGAGGACAACACTAAATATGTCTAATTCGTATGTTTCTAGATGCTTTTAGGAACTTAATATTACATTGGCATAATCAGTGCTCTTCAGTAGCAGAGAACATCGAAATAACTTTGGAGTAAGGAAAGTTTCCTGTTAAATTCGTTCCAGGTGTATGAAACACTGGATGCAATGTTATCTCAACCAGAGGAAATCCTGATGAACCAGGCAGAAGAAACCATTACAGCTACTACTGCTGAGGAGCCAAAGGGTCGGTTTAAGAGACTCAGGCTTCACTTCAGACAACAGAAAAAACCATTGATAAAAGACATGAAGAGTTTGGATGAAGGTCCGAAACCGTTCTACAGTTTCTTCGATGGCAAGTCATCTTTGTTCTCAAAAAAGCCTCCTAAGCCAGATATTGCATCAATCCGTGCCGATAGACCAGATACTGCATCAACCACAGCCGAGAAACCGGATACTGAATCAATTCCAGCTGAAAAACCTTCTTGTACCGATGAAAACGATTGGACGATCATTTGATTATAATTTTATAGAGAAAAGTGAAAATGATATTTTTCTTCGACTTCCCAGTTGAGGATGTCTTGCCAGATAACTGTAAATTATCATTAAAATTAACAGAATAGGTTGCTGTAAACAAAATTGTATTTAATTTATTTTCTTCATCTTAGCATCCAAGGGGAAGAAATGAAAGCCTTTTTATTTATCATGAATTTGAATATTTTGTGAAAACTGTTGTAGCCATCATGGTCTTCGATACTCATATAAATCAAGTAATGTAGGTTCAATATGTATGATTAATGATATACAACAATCATATCTTACAATTTTAGATGCAAGAATGTTTCCAATTAAAACAAATTATGGATAAATTACTGAGGTGTGATACCTTGTTTTGGACAACCAATTGAAGATTCTTATGTTTAACATCAGAATTAAATATTTATTTTAAAACCAAATTTTCCCAAGAAACTAAGTATATGTTCTTTTCTACTTTATTTTGTTATATTTGCATCAAAATTAAGAACTAAGAAAAAATCATTTCTAAACACCAATTCATAAAAGACAAGTTTGGTCAGGATATACCCGCCACTCACACCACACTATAATGTTGGGGGTTCAAAAGGGAAAGGTTTAAGGCACAATGCCCATAAAAATAGTGAAGATTTTTCCACTAAAATGTGGATAAATCTTTCTCAGCTTCTAGGAACAGTATTTCGGATGACACGATAAAGTCTTATTTCAGTTAGATACCGACAATTGTCTAATCTAGTGTCCGAAGGTTAAATAACAAAAATGTTGATTCAAGTCATCTTCCCTAAAATTTGAATTAATTATAATAATTAAAAAGAAAAAAAAAAAGGTCCATAGATATTAATTGCTGAAATCAACAATTCAATAATTACAGAAGAAAATGTGAGCCTCTCATCAGCTTTCAAATGGGTGTTTATCATTTTTTCTTCTGATCTTCATTTGCTTCATCTAATCCTGAATTCTTGAAGACCATACCTGGCACCACAAAATTTGTCACCCAGTACAAGAAGAGAAGTCCTGCACTGTAATTCACATACGTACCCAATTAAAAAACAAACAAACAAATTAAAACAAAATAAAGAAAAGAGAGAATTGCAAAAACCTGCTTGAGGTTTGATAATCTTTTTAAAACTAACCTTATAACTTTAACTTTAGATAAAAACCATCTTATAATTTTAAAATTTAGTTTAAAATCCTCCTACGACTTGTGTTTCAAAAACCAACCCTACAAGGTATTATTTATCTAAATACTTTGATTTAGAACGACAAACCTTGTCTGTAGAAAGACCGTTATGTCCCCGGACTTAGCCGGAGAAGTGGCAGCGACAAGTAGCAAGTCTGGGGCAAAAAGGGCATTGGTCCTCAATGAAGCCGTCCTCTGACTAGTTTGAAGTGCAAGGGTCGACGTTTTAGCCGTGGAGAGCCATAGAAATTTATCATTGACTACTGTTGTCAATCTGCGATGTTGTTTTGGCTGTGAATTCAATGAAGTCAAAGGAGAGCGGCCACTGACGCAAATATCGGTGAAGGTGGCACTACTCATGGTAGCTAACGTACACTAGCCTGCACAAAATCCTAGCGCAAAATGGTGTGTGTTGAAGGCCTTTCTGTTAAGCTAAATGGAGTGTGGATAATGTTGGTTGGTGCTGGTTGGTGCATGAGAGTGAGAGAGAGTAGAGTTATGAGATATTTCTTTCTTTGGAGATAGCATATTGTCGCCGCCACGTGTCATAGGAGTTACTTCAAACTATTTTAAAATGATTTTTATGGATATTTATTTATTTTTTAAAAATTATTGGTGTATGAATTAGGAATTTATCCCGAAAATGAAACTATTAACTAATTTTTTGACTTTCTCACAGTAAATTAGATTATTGTGGGAACCAATTAAAATAGCATTCTAAAATACAGGTTAAATCTCTATTTTTAGAAAGATGGAGAAGATTACCCATATAAAGGTACGAAAACTATCCACACCATGATGGCAAATATGAGTTAAACCCGTCACTTAGGGATGCGTTACAGGTGGGTAGCACCTTGTTACTGGGTTGGACCACTTTGCTAAGACTACCAACTATTAAATATAATATGGATAGTCCATATTATATTTAATGGATGGTCCATATTTAACTATTAAATATAATATGGATGGTCCATACAGCTAATCCAAGAAATCGTAAGAGATACGCTCCACCTGTAATAGTAAATGTATATGTCGCAATTGTGAAGATGATTAGGTGATACATTATGAAATTACAGGTTTGCATATGCATTAGAGTATATTAGGTTTGGGTCAATAACAAGTTAAAAAGTCAAACCTATTAAGTAAACATGTTACATTTGAATTGTATCTCTCCTAACTTATTTATCCAATTAATATGATTAAATATCAAATATTATTTTGAATCAACATTATATCATAGTTAATTATTTGTGTTTATTATATCGGCTTAGTGGATTGCACTAAATAATTAAATTAATTAAAAAAAGATTAAACTATTTCAATATTTTTCCAATATTATAAAAATATTTTTCATTTGTTCATAATATATTACTAAAATAGATTTTTAAGTAAATTTAAGGATTTTTTTTTAAAAAAAGAAAAGTTGATAAAATAGATCAAATGTTTGGATTTATCGAGATTAAACACTATTTGTGCAACTTGGATTACTACTTTCATAACTGGGAGACATCCACTCTCACAAAAATGAAAAGCTTCTCACACATGTTTATAAAATGTATATAATATAACTTGAACCCTTACTATTAGAGAGGATGAGGAGATGCACAATTATCTAAACTAGAAGAGGATGTGTAACAGTGTAAGGTTTTAAGATATTTAAACTATACTGAAAACAGTTTTAATAAAATACTTAAATATCTTATGGAAGCCTTTAAATTGTACTTGAAAGAAAAACTAAACGTTATGAGTTGCTTTTATGAGTAATTCAATTTTAAAACTTCATTTGATCCAGCAAAATTTGAATAAATTCATTCACTAAATATAAGTCACAAGTTACAGATGTTTATGAATAATTAATTAAACTTTGGATGTACAATTGCTTCCAACGGTGTAAGGTGCGCCGGGAGGCCCGGGACCAATAATCTTGGTGTTCCACAGAGTGGGCTCGGTGGGCCCATGTCATTATAATTCGTTCTGGCCAACTAAATTTTTGCTTAATTTATTCAGTTTTTGTGCCTTTGGATGAACTTATTTTTACTCACATCCTAGAAACTACGGAGGCACCGATGGACCAAGTAAATAATCCCTGTAGATCTGTTTAAATTAATTACTATAAGCACGATCTAAACATTTACTTTCATAATTGGAGAAAATTTCATCATACTTATTTATATATATGAATATAACATCAATAAATCAAAATTATATCAAAATCTATCTAAATCAATCATTATAAATGTAGTCCAAATAACTACTTTTTTAATTGAAAGATGAAAAGAGGTCTCCCTCTGGTTTATATATGAGTTTAGGTTATTGTTGGAATCTTTCTAAACCACTGTTACAAGCATGATTTGGAAAGTTACACCTATAATATTCAAGAAGACATTTCTCAATATTTATATTTTTATAAATAAAATAGGGTTTATATTTTTAGAGGTACATAATAAACCCAACCAACGGTTGATCATAGTTACTTTTGTAATACATGTATTCTTGTAGTCTTGTTTAATTTTGATAAAGATTATTAATGAGAAAACATAGTTGTTATTATTGTAAAAGATGGAAATGACTAAATAGACTGATGATCTAATAATGATCATAATGTGTAGACAAAATTCTCTTTATATTAACAAATTTGGATTAGCAGCAGTACTTATAGTGCATATGCTATTAGGTTTGAGTGTATAAGATCAATAAATCAATAATGAAATCACAAAAAATAATAGCATTCAACCTAGGTTTGAACTTTGAATAAGTAGGATATAGATCAAACTCAACTTGTACTGCCGCTTTATGGTTCGTTGACCTAACAAATCAATTTGTCAAACAGTAGAACTTATCATTAATAAGAAATCCTTTTCTAATTGACTTATAACCTCATATTAATTTATAATAGAGTAAGTCATATATTAATGCTTGTAAGTCGTTGTAAGAGTGCTGCATCTTGTATAATATCTCTAGGGAGCATTATATATATAGAACATTTAAATACTATACTTTGTCAATTAACAAACCATGCAATATTTTATAAATCATATTTCCTTAAAATAATTTTATTTTGTGATTATTGCAAATTTACATCCCGACACCCGCATACTATTTTTCTTTTTTCAAAAAATCTACGACCTTTCAAATATAAAATATACTAATAATGTAAGTCTAGTTCTTACATCATGTACTACATTTTACAACCTTCTTTAATTTATTTAATTAAAGCCGACAAAATGTTAGGCTTCTATCAGAAGGGAAGTGACAAATCACCCTACACTTACTATTCGCGAGCAAGGTGATGGGACTTTAATTTTTCTAAGAAAAAGTAACTCAATTCAGAGATCCTGTGTGTTTTTACAAATGTTTTTGAATCGTAGAAATCGATCAAATCTCTGAAAAATTCTCTATCATTTAAGACTATGAACTCCACAAGCAATCCACATATATTTATTTATAGCAAAACACATTATTCCAACCAGCATTGGGATTTGAATCTCAGAAACTTATTGAGGTACCCACAATGTTATAAATAAGCACATGTGATCTCTCCAAGTAATAATCAAACTAGAAATTATTGAATTTTGAATAACCTCAAACAAGCCAGCCAAGCATGAACATTGTGTATGAAAAACTGAATATTGTTTCTCTACCAACTCTATCTGTCATTTATTTCTCTCCTCTCCCAAATTTTCTTTGAAATTAATATGCTGTCACTTGATGACTGGACGCTAGATGGCTGGACAATAAATGGTTGCTAGTCTTGTGTAAATGCATGCCAGCAGTGGTAGGGTGACTTGCAGATGCAAAAAATAAATATTGACTAGCTGTGTTAGAAAGATTTATTAATAACAAGTACTTAATATATAGCTAGATCCATTGTTAAAACTTAACAGAATGACTGGACGTCAATTATTGCTTTTAGGTAGAGTGCTTTGGGTACAATTACAAAGTCATGTGCACCGGAAATGTTAGTGACACTTGGAAAAACAAATTAAAGAGCATTTTATTATAATTCAGAGACTTAATAAGGGGTCACGCTAATCTATAATCTCATTGATATGAGTGCGATAGATTCACTGTCATGTTTGGATTTACTATAAATTTAGACAATGCATGTTTTGTATTGCGACATTGTTGATAAACAAATGAATTTGATGATTGTTTTTCTTGTAACTGAACCTAATTATAGTACAGGTGAATTGATGTTGATAAATTCTGTCCAAAAGTGGAGGTTTATAAAAAGTTTGTAATTTAAGGAGCTTTTTGTAAACGAAGTTTGATGAATGAGCCATGATCTTTTATTAATATGACCTCTTATTGAATTTTTTTATGTTTCCAAAATCAAACTTTATTGGAAACAAACTGGTTAGAACTTAGAAGTTATTCTATTTTTTATAAACAATCAATTATGAACTTTTAAATATATGCACGAATGAAAAGTAAGATTAATACAATTAAATTTCTAAATGAAATTTGACAATATATTAGCTAGAACTCACATAAGTTGAGGAATTTAAAGAAACTCTCAAGAACATAAATTTATATGTAGCCAAAACCGTGCAAACGACAACAAAGTCCATGCAATTTGGATAAAAAGCTTCTCCACTCAAAAGTCATATATAAGGCATTCGAAAAAGGTAGCTAAGTTCCATGCAAACACAGAACATAAGCCAAGCCATGCAAATCCAGATCAAAAGTCTTATCAACAATCATAAATTGTAGTCGTTATCATATTGGATTGGTCAGTGGGTGGGGCTGGTTAGGGTTTTCTTTTTCAAAAATGACAGTTGTAAGCATTAACTATCTCGACACGGTTTTTGGATGAGAAGATGAACAAAATTAAGAGCTCAACCATACAAACCCTCTCCAGTCTCACTCTTCAAATCTCTATATAATCCCTCCTTCGAGCTTCCACTTCTCACCAAAACAAAGTCATCTTCAAGAGATAATATATATAACAATGAAGCTGACTTCTAGATTTCTTGTCCTCTTGCTTCTTGGTTCTTTTGTATGCACTATCAATGCCAGGAAGCTTGTGAGTGGATTTGATGATCAGAAGAACTTCCACCATGGTGGACTTGGTGGTGGCCTTGGTGGTGGTGGTGGTGGTGGGTTAGGTGGTGGAGCTGGAGCTGGGTTTGGTGGGGGAGCTGGTGCTGGTGGTGGGTTAGGTGGTGGAGGTGGGCTTGGTGGAGGAGCAGGTGGTGGTGGTGGTGGAGGAGTTGGTGGTGGTGCTGGTTTTGGGGGTGGAGCTGGGTTTGGAGGTGGTGCTGGTGCTGGTGGTGGACTAGGTGGGGGTGCTGGAGGCGGCGGAGGGTTTGGTGGCGGTGGTGGTGCTGGTGGGGGTCTTGGAGGTGGCCTTGGCGCAGGTGGTGGTTTTGGTGGTGGAGCTGGTGGTGGACTTGGAGGTGGACTGCCATGAAGGTCAAATAGCTAGCCATATGTTGTCAGCCTAAAATGTCGTTCCTCCTTAAGCTTTACATTACAAATATTGTTTCAAGATGTAACAATAGTTACATTGTCTTTTGTTTCATATATCAATGTTTGGTTTTGTTCTTGAATTTCAAATGCTAATAATGAATAAATAATATATATATATATATATATTAAGCTTTGAAGTATTGAAAATGAGCTCTCTCCTTCTAGTAATTATTTGTTTACATGACTCCTACTAATTTGCTAGCTCCATATATCCACCTCTATAGATCTCTCTTTTATGTTTTTATTGGAATGTTCTTGAATTTCGGATGTTAACGCAGAAATAAACTTTAAAGTATTGCAAATGAGCTCTCTCTCTCTCTCTAGCTAGTACACATGATTTCTGCTTATCTGATCTATTTATCTTTCTAGGACTCTTTAAGTTTTTGTTGCCATGCAAAGGAAGGGTAGAAACCTAATTAGAAAATTTAATGGAGAATGCAAAAGAAAATATCAACAATTTAAAAAGTAAAGAGTTCTGACGATTTACAAATCAGTCTCTTGTACGTACGCACGAGAATTCCTAACTAGAAGTTATCTTTAATTAAATTATATTTTCAAATAGGGGAGTTTGACATATTAAGATTAATGATATATTCGTAATGTTACTGTTGATCGGAGACAAGGTTGTTGCATTTCAATTAGTTTGAAGAACTTAGCTAGTAAATACTAAGTACTACATGAATGTATTTCTAGCTAGAAGGGAAACTCCAGTAGTTAAAACCTTTAGAACTCGGTCATTGAAGTGAAGCATTGGTCCAAGGCTCTGTATGCATGTGATTGCAATTAATTTGCATATGGCAACAACGATTTTTTGACCACATGTCCCATTGAAACACAAACAGATCAATAATTACTGACAAACATTACTATACAATGTCCTTGATGCATTATTTGGGTAGCATATGCCACGTAAACCAAATAAGTAAAATTGAAATTAACATTATGAATGTTGATTAATTTGTTTAATAGAATGACAGTACAATTGAATTGTTACACCATTTTATCATTTGCATAATAAAATGAAGCCATAAAGTATAAGGTACCAACATAATAAATTCATAAATACAATTTTTTATTTAATTTTACATTTTTGCGTTGTATGATAATATTGTTTATTTTTATTGTATGAAATGAAATGTTTGACTGTGAGTTTCTCTTATATTTAACAAAATTTTTAGGAAGTATTAACCCTATTTTAATACAAAAGCTTTCATGAAAAATTTAAACAAAATAACAATTATGAAAACCTTTTATTTGTTATTTTTAATATTAGTTCATAACAAAATTGATCAAAATAAAATATGTATATACATCCTATTGTAATAGTAATTCTAATTATCAATAGTGAGATTCAAGTCTCACAAAAAATATTTTATTAACTTTGTATAAGTAGTTTCCTCATTTTATTATAAAAGTAGTTGTATCTCGTAACGAGAATAGATTTATAGACCGCACAAACACTGATTTATATTAACAGATTTATACAAACTTAACTTACTTGGTATAACTTTTGTAAAACAAAACTTATCAATAAGCATTAGTGAGTAGATAAATATTTACCATAATACGTAGGCATGCAAAATATCATAAATAACTTTTAAATTAGAGCATTTATGAATTTAATTATGTGTAGTAACTTTTCCCTTCTTATCCACTCTACGATCAAAATATCCCTCACATAGGAAAAGAAAGATAAAGCAACATATATATATATATATATATATATATTACTTACTTCTACCAATCAATGCTTCCTAACTTTAAAAAGTTAGGACGAATCAATCAAATTTATCCATTGCATTCTTTCTCCTAAAATAAATTCTCTCTCCTATTTAATTCAAATACAATGAATTAATTTAATTAATTCGTCTTAATTTCTAAAAGTTGGGATTAAAGTTAGGATGAATCAATCAAATTTATCCATTGCATTCTTTCTCCTAAAATAAATTTTCTCTCCTATTTAATTCAAATACAATGAATTAATTTAATTAATTCGTCTTAACTTCTAAAAGTTGGGAAGTACTGATAGTAGAACTTCTATATATATATATATAAGTATAAGAAAAAGACAAAGAAAGAGAGCAAAAGAAGAATGGATAGTAGTGATTTCCATTTTGTTTAATGGATGATTGAGATCAAATCATTGAAAAAAAAAAAAAAAACAAGAAAAAAAAAATCAAATAGTATTTGATGATGGAACACTCTTCTTTGAGGAGTGTGATATATTCATGCTTTTGTAGAACATCTTCAGGAATGGCTTTGCTTCATGGAGAAGTGATCTGCTCCTCAACGAAGCGGACCGCGTCATCATCACGAAGGCCCTACTAAGTTGATGAGTCAAATGATAATAGCGGCGAGGAAGTCGCAACAATAACTGGTGGTTAGAGAAGATGGTGTCCATAAGGCTTCATTTGATGATGGCGAAGAGGACGACATAGTAATTTTGTTTTTAATGGTTTTATACTTTTTAAAAAAAAATTCAAGATTTTAATTTTGTTGATTTATTAACTTTTGTTAAAAGTTAACAAAGCATTTCATAGGATAATTTGATCTTCACAATGCTATTTGTTGATAAGAATAATAAAGTTTTTCCGAATGGATAATTTTAGACTTCCTACTATAAAAGGCAATCTTTGGCCAGTTTCTCTAATAGATGTTATATATACATTTAAAAATCATTAGGTGCTTCACTCAAAAAAAAAAAAAAAATTGTTTGGTGCTTGTTCATATAAAAATTAGAAGGTGTTATGTCAAAAAAAAAATAAAAATTAGAAGGTGTAAAATTCCATTTACCTTTGTGTGCAAAACATCATTTTGCATACACCATCCTTTATGCACAGGTGATTGAGTACATAGTAGGTTGGAGTTCAATTTCCACCAATCATATGTTATAACTTATATGGGTATGTAATTTCCTCTCTTATTGATGAAGTAGTTGTGTCTTATATTTATAGAAATAGATATTTTGACCATAAAAATAATGTTTTATATAAAGAGGATCCCGGCATGTTAATTTCAAAAACCAAAAAAAGAAAAAAAAAATCTCTTTGCCACCATTAGAGAATTAAGATGTTCTTGCACGAAATGATGAGCAAAATCTTGCTTCATTATAATGTTACATAATGAATATTTAATATAACAATTAACAATACATAGAGCGAATTCCGTGAGTTTGTGCTTAATTCAAATTTAGATGAATAAATATGTGCATTTTTTTTTTTTGATTATTTGGGACTAACTCAGAGGACAACTGACACTTATAGGGATAGAAATACTTGGGCACGATCTGAAGGGTAGCTCCCAAATATGAGGGATTCACCCACACGAAAGTGGAGAAGAGATCCACATAAGAATAGAGACACAACCTACAAATAAAGGGAGGGAAGGGGAAGGTGTGGGGGCGCGGATGAACAAGTTATTTATTTAAAGACTTTGAGTGTCGAAGCTTACCATTGGCAAGGGGCAGCTATACCAAAAGCGCTAGCTAGGATTGACAATTTGGAACCCGACACGACAGATTAATATGAATCCGACACGAATATTACGGGTTAGGGTTAAGCATTAACAAGTTGGGTAAATTAATGGGTCAACCCGTTTAACTCGTTTAATAATCGTATCGAGTTCATGTTTCTTTTAATCGTATAACAGGTTGACCCGTTAATGGGGGATAACATGATAATTTTACATTAGAGGGTATTTATGTAATTTTACAGATAGTATATATATCCTTTGAAAATCAAAACCTTACCAAACTTCCATTACATTCTCATTTCATTTCTATTTTCTAAGTTCTCTATTGCAGCAACCGACTAGCCAAGCCTAAGCAGTAGCCGCACGGTTCACCGTTGACACACGCTGATCTACTGCCACCAGTGTCGTGTCACCTCCGTCATCCAGCATCTTCTCCTCGCTCAGCATCATCTCCTTACAGCATCTGCTATTGCTGGGCAACATTTGCTATTGTCGCGCTGCGTCGTCTCTTCCGTGTAGCTTCTTTTTGCCCCACCGCGTCGTCTACTCAAAACCTGTCACCACCGCCACTTCGTGTCATCTCTGCCATGCAACTTCTTCTCTCTGCGTCGCGTTGTCTCCGTAGATCTGGTGCCGCCACGCCATGTCTTGTCTCCGTTGTGCCGCGTCTTCTCTTCGACGACTGTCTTCACATCATCATTAACAGTTTTCTCTTTGTCGTGCCGCAGATCTGGATGTATTTTTATGTTTTGGATTGTATTTATGGATGATTGTATTTTTAGATTTTGGATTGCATTTATGGATGATTGTATTTTTAGGTTTTGGATTGTATTTGTGTATTTTAATTTTATTCTTATTATATGTGAATTAAAATTTAAATGTATTAAATATGGTTAAATTCATAAACGAATTAGTTTAACGGATCAATAAATGACCCGTAAATAAACGGGTTAGTCGTATCGTTTTCGTGTTGACCTGTTTATTATCATGTTGAAGGAGTTCAACCCGTTTATTTATCGTGTTGTGTATAAAATAATCGTGTCGTATTCAATCCGACCTGTCAACCTAAATTACCACCCCTAACGCCAGCTGCCAAGCGACTAAATCTGTGCAGATTTAAGGCATATTTTTTTTTAATTTATACGCATACATGCATTTGCTTACTTGAACTCATATAACAAAAGTCTTTCTATGTGATCGTACGTGTGTTGTGATTCTCAATACATAAGACTGACGTGAGAGATTTAAAACGAACGAAATCCATGCAAACACAGCACAAAATCCATGCAAATCCAGATCAAAAGTCTTCTCTTCAATCGAAAACAGCAGGAATATCACTTTGGATTGGTCAGTGGGTGGGGCCGGTCAGGGTTTTCATTTTCAAAGGTTACTGTTGTGTGCATTAACTATATATCTGACCAACACGGTTTTAGTTGAGAAAATGAACAAAATTTAATAGCTCAACCGTACAAAACCTCTCCAATCTCACACTTTAAATCACTATATAATCCCTCCTTCGAGCTCCCACTTCTCAACAAAGCAAAGTCATCTTCAAGAGAGAATATATATAACAATGAAGATGAACTTTAGATTTCTTGTTCTCTTGCTTCTTGGTTCTTTTGTATGCACTATCAATGCCAGGAAGCTTGTGAGTGGATTTGATGATCAGAAGAACTTCCACCATGGTGGACTTGGTGGTGGCCTTGGTGGTGGAGGTGGTGGTGGACTTGGCGGTGGTGGTGGGTTAGGTGGTGGAGCTGGAGGTGGACTTGGCGGTGGTGGTGGGTTAGGTGGTGGAGCTGGAGGTGGACTTGGCGGTGGTGGTGGGTTAGGTGGCGGAGCTGGAGGTGGGTTTGGGGGGGGAGCTGGAGCTGGTGGTGGGTTAGGTGGTGGAGGTGGGCTTGGTGGAGGAGCAGGTGGTGGTGGAGGAGGAGGAGTTGGTGGTGGTGCTGGTTTTGGGGGTGGAGCTGGGTTTGGAGGTGGTGCTGGTGCAGGTGGTGGACTAGGTGGGGGTGCTGGAGGTGGTGGAGGGTTTGGTGGCGGTGGTGGTGCTGGTGGGGGTCTTGGCGGTGGCCTTGGCTCAGGTGGTGGTTTTGGTGGTGGAGCTGGTGGTGGACTTGGAGGTGGACTGCCATGAAGAACAAATAGCTAGCCATATGTTGTCAACCTAAAATGTCCTTACTCTTTAAGCTATTAAGTACTAATATTGTTTAAATAATTATGTGACAATTACTAAATTATCCTTTTGTTTGATCAATCATGATATCAGTGTTTTTCTTTGTTCTTGATTGCTAATGAAGAAATAAGCTTTGAGGTATTTAACTGAGCTCTCTCTTTCTAGAAATTATTTGTTCTACTCATTTGCTCTCTCTCTCTCTCTCTCTCTCTCTCTCTCTCTCTCTCTCTCTCTCTCTTTAAGTTTTTGTTGAAATGCAACTAGAACCCTAATGTGAAAATTTAGATGGGAAAATTTTCCATTAAACGAAAGAAAAGGTAATAGAAAACATAAAAGATCTAAGAAGTACGAAAAATATTTGATTATGTGATTTGTGAATCAAGCTCTGTTGTGAAATTTTTCAAATAATAACTATCTTTAATAATTAATATATATTTTAAGATAGGTGAGTCATTTCAAGATTAATGATTCATAGAGTTTTCCACTTTTGTTACTGTTGATGGTATACGGAGGTTGGTACATTTCAATTAATTTGAATAACATAGATAATAAATTGGAAGTAACTACCACATGAATGTAGTTGTTGGCTAGAAGGGAAATTGCACTAGTTAAAAACTTCTGGTACTTGAGTCCAGTTGCATGCATGTAATTAGACGGCAGCAAAAATTTCGATTACAAGCTCAATATTGGAACATGAATAAACAATTAATTAGTGACACAAAATACTGTACAATGCTCTTGAGCATTAGTTGAGTCACCACATACAATCTAAACCAAATTATAGTCAAAATATAATGTAATAAATGCTTAAATGTAACTTTTTATATATATATATATATATATATATAATTTTTAAAGTCGTGAAGTATGAAAGAATTGATAGTGAGTTTCTTATGTTAATTAGAAAGAGGCTGGTGGGTTCTTCAAAATTTTGACACCTTTTTCACTAATGTTTTTTAGAGACTTCAATTTAATAATTTCAGTTTTATTGGCACTTAAAATAATTTTCGAAAAAATAAATGTAACGTAATTAGTTTTTCATGTTAGATTTAATAAGTATTGTATAAGGCAATTAAAATTCTCTCATTCAAGACTTAATTTTATTTTTTCAGTTCTCTTTTTACTATTATTTTTTTTATGTTTTTTTTTTTAAATTGTTTATTTTTCTTCTTGCTATTTTCATATTGTTTTCTTTTTTTTCTTTTAATGAAAAGGGCATTATAGTGAGAGCATGTGAGAATTTGGTAAATATATTAATGGCGAGAGGAAGAAAAAAGATTAAAAATGAGTGAATGAAGAAAAAGACAGATTAAAGAAAAAGAAAGAGAGACTTTTTAATCTCATCATTTTAGTAATATTTGTTCTACTTTGCTTTCTCTCTTTAAGTTTTTGTTGAAATGCAACTAGAAAAGGTATGAAAGAAAATTTAGATGAGAAAATTTTCCATTAAATGAAAGAAAAGGTAATAGAAAATATAAAAGATTTAGAAAGTAAGAAAAATATTTGATTAGCTGATTTGTAAATCAAATTCTCAAGTGAAATTTTTCAAATAATAACTGTCTTTAATTAATAAATATTTTAAGGTAGGTGAGTTTGTCATTTCAAGACTACTGATTCATAGAGTTTTCCACTTTGGTAATTTGTTAATTACTGTTGATGGTATACATTTCAATTAATTTGAATAACATATAGATAATAAATAGTAACTACTAACCAGTACATGAATGTAGTTGTTGGCTAGGAGGGAAATTGCACCAGTTAAAAACTTCTGGTACTTGAGTCCAGTTGCATGCATGTAATTGCAGGGCAGCAAAAATTTCGATTACAAGTTCTATATTGGAACATGAAGAAATAATTAATTAGTGACAAAAATTACAGTACAATGCTCTTGAGCATTAGTTGAGTCACCCCATTCAATCTAAACCAAATTACAAGTCAAATACAACGCAATAAATGCTTAAATATAACTATTTTATCTATTTTTGAGTCGTAAAGTATTATTATTTTTTTTATAATATGCAAATGAAAGAATTGAGTGAGTTTCTTATTCATTTATTATTATTATTTTTTTAAGAAAGAGTTTCTTATGTTAATTAGAAAGAGGGTGGGTTCTTCAAAATTTTGGTACCTTTTTCGCTAATGTTTTTGGAGACTTCAATTTAATAATTTTTGGTGCTGCCCCATTCCATTTTTTGCTAGCAGGAAATTTAGTGAGTACATATTAACTCTATTTTAGTTCAAATGCTTCGGCAAAAATTCAAACAAATTAACAATTATGAAAGCCTTTCATTTTTAACTTTAATTCAAAACAAAATTGATCAAACAAAATATTTGTATACATCCTACTGTAATAGTCATTTAAGTATGAATAAACTTTGGTAAATACAAAAGAATAAATATTTTTTGATATTTCAGGAGTAAATTTTCGGGTAAATCATATAAAAAATTAATTTTAACTAGTCACTTCCTTTCAAAAAAGAACTATTATCCATTTTCAGGAAAAAAAAAATAAAAAATTATAGGTATGAGATTTTATAATATTTTCTGGTAAAATTTCACTTGGTATTTTGTATGACCACCCACAACGGGGCAGCTCAAACCTCTGATCAAACTTTCACTTAATTAACGTTAGAGATAAACAGGAATTTTACATGAAATTACATAGACTCTCTTCTAACATAATGAATATGTAATATAATAACAAATAAAGAGAATATTTTAAAATATATATATACAAAATCTCAAACTCGATGGTTTTGGTTTTGAATATTCCTATATAAGTAAAATATATGCCAAATAAATTGATAAGAATGATTATTATAGTTTTTTTTTTTTTACCAAACTCTCCTAGTTCAAATAGATAAAAAAAAAAAAGAAATTATTAAAACTTCCTAAATCAACCAACTTTACATATTTTCACTAAAAGTTATATAACTTTTAGTAATAAAGATTTTCTATCAATTTTTTTTATGTTAAACATTTGATAATATGTAAATAATACATTGGCATAAAACGTAATGAATATTCAAGATTATTTCATTTTTTCTCTTTCATGCATTATTTAAATTCAAACTTTTTTTATAAAAATATTAACATAAATTTAAAAAAAATAATAACAGAGAATTCTCACTCGATTTTTAAATATAATTGGGATGAAATGTTTCCAAATTCTCATTAAAACTTTCATTAACATTTCCAAAGCTCAACAACTAATCTTAACAATAAACACAACCCAAAAAAAAAAAAAAAAAATTAATTACTTGACTTCACAATTTATTCAAATTAAATAATTTTTTTGAAATAATTTTTAAAAAAATTAAATCTACACAAAAAGATACACTTTATTTGTATACGTATAAATATACGTACATGAATTCATATAACGGAAACAAAAACTAATATTATGTGACTGTGTGTATTGTGATTCTCTAAAATTTTCTCGCGACTGTGACGGCAGAGATCTAAAACGACGATGCTTGGTGTTCTACGACGACGTGTCGCCACCGGTGGAGGCTCCTCTGCTTCGGTTTGATTCCTTTCTGTTTTTGGTTGATTTTTGGATTTACGAGTTGTTTTAAATTAAATTTATTCAAAATATTTATTTATTTATTTTTGACAGATTTTGAAGAGAGTTCGACCTGGAGTGTCTGCTTATAGAGTCTCATCTGCTCCGGCGACGGAGGTACATTTTTTTTTTTTTTTTTAAATTTATAGTTTTGTTTTGTTTTGTTTTTTTGTTTTTTTTTTTTTATAATTTTATATTTTTTGGAATGATAATTATTATTGTTGTTTTTTTCTTTAAGTTCTCATTTTGTGTAATGTATGGTTAGGTAAAATGTCTAAATATGGCTGGAATCAAGTGCTAATTTAGATGTTTATTTAGGATAAATACTGGCTAGTTTAGTTGATAAGTCAGGTTTATAGGTGTATCATAATTAGTTTTGGGTTCAATTTTAGCTCACATTGGGTTTAGTGGGGCTATTGTGGGGGTGTGAAGAATTTTCGCTCACGTTAGATTTTTTCATTGGTTTATAATAAGTGCTAGCTAGTTTAGCTGATAAGGCCGTTTACTGTTGTGTGATATGTTGTTTTAGGCTCAAATTTTTGTTCAAATTGGGTTTAGTGTGGTTGTTTTGGGGTGTGAAGAGTTGAAGAGGAGAGTTTTTATTGATTTTAGAGTGTGACATTTGTTGTATTGTTGATTTAGGAGAGTTTTTATTGTTGTATAGATTGTTTTTAGTGTGACATTTGTTGTATTATTGTGTAATATTTTGATTTAGGCTCAATTTTCGCTCAAATTGGGTTTAGTGGGGTTGTTTTGGGGTGTGAAGAGTTGAAGAGGAGAGTTTTTATTGATTTTAGAGTGTGACATTTGTTGTATTGTTGATTTAGGAGAGTTTTTATTGTTGTATAGATTGTTTTTAGTGTGACATTTGTTGTATTATTGTGTAATATTTTGATTTAGGCTCAATTTTCGCTCAAATTGGGTTTAGTGGGGTTGTTTTGGGGTGTGAAGAGTTGAAGAGGAGAGTTTTTATTGATTTTAGAGTGTGACATTTGTTGTATTATTGCTTTTAATGTTATATGGTTTGAATTGTTTTTGAGTTGTACATTTTGATCATGTGAACAGATATTACTTGGTTCGAGAGGAGTTGGATTTGTTCGGAATTATTGTCGTGTTATTTTTCCGGGTAATCTATTGAGTATATTGTTGTACCTCATTTGGTAATGAATGATGTGTCTAGGTTATTGGATTACTATTGTGTGTGATAATGACTGAAAGATTTCTGGTTATTGCAGGCTGCTCAGTTGGTTCTAGGCCGATAAGGTAAGAGAAACTTTGTTTTAATTGATGTCTTTTGTGATTATGTTTGAGATTGGCTTGTGGTAGTAATAGCATTTTTCTTTAGTTTTCGTGCTGTTCCGTCTTGAACTATTAGGATCAGGTTAAATATGCAGTCTCAAGCCTGACATTTAGAATCACATTTGGTACAGATGTGTGAAAGGACAGAGAATTTGCTAAATTGTCTTAGACATTAGCTTCATTTACCATGCATTTAGACCATTTAACTTTTCTTTTTCTTTTACTTTATGAGATTGTAAGAAGGGTAAGTGGACATTACATCACTTGAAACTTTGAGGACTGGGTGAGGAGTTGAAAAGACAATAAAAGAGTATGTCAATGGTTTTGTATTTGCTTGTTAGTGTACTGCTTCAGCTTTGTTCGTGTCTCACGTCTTTTCTGGTGGACAGGGAGGTTGTTACCAGCATTCAGCCAGTGACTAACTTGCAAATATGGAACAGGACATTTTCTTCAGAGAATGGTGCGAATTGACTTGCTTTACTTAACTGGCTCCAGTTATCTACATATATGTATATTCTAAGTTGTAATCTTATGACACTCCGAATGAGATTGAGATGATGGCTTGTTGTCCATGTTATTATTTTAGTATTAAAGAGGAAGGAGAGTTTTTGAGGGGCCCTGCATTCTTTTCATGTCAAAGTGATAATGAATCTCAAAGTTTTGCTGATGTATCCCTTTGTTTTGTGTGTGATGAAGGGGAATTCGTTGATGCTGTTGTTCCGTTTATGGGTGAATCCATAAGTGATGGTACCCTGGCAAAGTTCTTGAAAAGTATGTTCTCCCTCTCTCTATTTCTATGTACCATTGTTCACAAAGATATTTATCATTATTCATAATTATCAGTGCTTGATCACATACTTGTGGTATGTTGACAACAGATCCTGGTGATAGGGTAGAAGTTGATGAACCAATAGCACAAATTGAAACAGATAAGGTGCTTTACCTCTCTCAATTTTTACTGTAGAATGGAAAATTGACAGATAATTTTAATTCTTGTAATGTTATTTTTTCATCAGGTAACAATTGATGTTGCTAGTCCAGAAGCAGGTGTCATTAAAGAGGTAATTTATCTGTGAATATGTTCCTGCTATTTTCTGCTACCTTGTTGCTCATATTGTTGCCGTTTCCTATTTTTGGGGGGACTGGATCTCAATGTTAGTGTTAGCTTTTATACTTAATTGTTGACAGCTTGTAGCCAAGGAAGGGGAGACTGTGGAACCAGGTACCAAGATTGCTGTCATTTCAAAGTCTAGTGAAGCTGTATCTCATGTAGCTCCCTCAGAGAAGATACCAGAGAAAGTTGCTTCCCAGCCATCTCCTGCTGAAAAGACAAGTGAGAAGAAGCCAAAGCCTAAAGTCGAAAGTGCTCCTGCTGTGGAGAAGCCTAAACCTCCCTCTAAACCACCTCCTAAAAGGTCTGCTACTGAGCCCCAGCTTCCACCAAAGGAAAGAGAAAGACGAGTGAGTCTTATACAGTCTCATATGTATTAAAAAAATGGTTGCAAGCTGCTTGATTTTAAGAAACCATCTCAGTAAATAAACCTGGATACATCTCACCCCTGTACATCATGCTTGTGTTTGCAGGTTCCTATGACAAGGCTTAGAAAACGTGTTGCAACAAGATTGAAGGATTCTCAAAATACATTTGCAATGTTGACAACATTTAATGAAGTTGATATGTAAGTTCGATCCCATTGTATTACAGCTGGCTGTCTCTCTGATGCTCGAACATCTTTTAACAAATAACAATTCTTGATGTGTACATCTGAGTGTGAGTAATTTAGTGCTAGCAATTCAGGAAGTGTTAAGACTGGTGTCCTGGAGTTTGAAGCCAGTGTGTGTGCCTAACAAGGACATGACTTCTTGTTAAAAGTGTCTATACTACTTAGCTTAAATCTGAAATTAAAGTTTGATATTATTACTAGTACTTGCTTTGTATCATGCTTCTTTCCATAAATTTGACCATCCAGTTGTATTTTGCTTCTTACCTCTGATACTAAATGATTCTAACCTTTGAATTAATATTTATTGAGGCTTGAATCGGAGTGCTCTGAGAGTTTGACCAGTCTATTCTAGGGCTGCACCAGACGTATTTGCTGCCCTCTCCAATACATAATTTCTGCAAGTTAAACCACATTTCTGTAATAATATTTTAAGATGATTCTTTCATACTTGTACACTTTTTGTTGTAGGACTAATTTGATGAAGCTTCGCTCTGATTACAAAGATGCTTTTGTTGAAGAGCATGGAGTCAAACTGGGACTTATGTCAGGCTTTGTGAAAGTATGTATTATGTTGGACCTGTTTAGTGGCTTATGGTAAATGTGGATAAACATCTGCTCATGTTTTTTGTGAGCTATCATGATTTACTTGTGAATATTTTCAGGCTGCTGTTAGTGGGCTCCAGAATCAGCCAATTATAAATGCAGTTATTGATGGAGATGATATCATATATAGAGATTATATAGATATTAGTATAGCCGTTGGTACTTCAAAGGTTTGTCTGCATTTCCTTGATTTAAATAGTTTCTCGAAACATCTAATGCAATTAGAGCGGTGAAACTCTGAACTGAATGCTTTTTGTTCAGCTTGTTTTGTAGATAGCCTGTGTTCTGCAACTCTTTGGTGCATTAGGTTTAAAGCATTAATACTTAGAGTTTATTGAAAATGGATTTTTTGTTTTTTGTTTTTTTTTTTCTTTTTCCCTTTGTTGTGCAAACATGTGACCGCTCTTCGTTGGTTGTAACAAGTGTGTGAACTAGAACTACACAACCTTAGAATTCAATAGCTTCTATCAAATCACCAAAACGTCTTGTATGACAATTATGCTTCTCTTTCATCAAAGATGTTTATTGATTTCCTTAAAATCAACTTGGGTATAATTATCTTCTATCATGTTATTTGTTAACTGACTATCCTGAACATAATGTTAATGTACTTCAATGTTTGTCACCCTACAATGACAATTGTTACTAAAGGGCAGGGAATTACAAAAACTTTCTTATCTGTATACTGCTTCTTTTAATTTATAGGGAAGATGCGGCTTCTCAAATGTCATAAAAAGGAACAAAAACATAAAAGATTATGCTTGCCTGTCTGTTTGATTTTAATTCTTCCTGTGCTCATAGTGAATTTCCATGCTTCCTATGTTTAAGGTTTTTATAATTTTCATTTCTTACCCTTGCAGGGCCTTGTCGTACCAGTTATCCGTAATGCAGATAAAATGAATTTTGCTGATATAGAGAAAGAAATCAACACCCTCGCAAAGAAGGCAAATGATGGATCGATATCAATTGACGAGATGGCTGGAGGATCATTTACAATATCCAATGGTGGTGTTTATGGAAGCCTTATAAGCACACCCATCATCAACCCTCCTCAGGTTTGGCTTTTTATTTGGATTTCGAACTTTAATGTATCGAAATGCCATATCAATTTAAAACAAAACCTAACTTCCTATAACATTTTGGCAGTCGGCTATTTTGGGTATGCACTCAATAGTGAGTCGGCCAATGGTTGTGGGAGGCAATATAGTTCCAAGGCCAATGATGTACATTGCCCTAACTTATGACCATCGGCTGATTGATGGAAGAGAGGCAGTTTACTTCCTTCGTCGTATCAAAGATGTTGTTGAAGACCCGCGTAGGCTGCTCCTTGATATATGAAGGTAGAAGCTGCAATTTTGTTTGATATTGTGATTTTCCAATATGCCCGGAATTGGGTAGACTGCAAATTTATTGAACTAGAATAAACATCTCCACATTGAATTTTGTTGTTTATTCGTGAATTTACCCTTGCTAATGAGTTTTGAAATGCGGCTGGCTAGGATTGAATCTGAAAAAAGAGAGTTGTTCCATTTTTTTGTGCTTAATTTTAATACCAGGTTGTGTTACATTCTGTTTAACAGCACATATAAAACTACTTGGCCTATTTAGAAGTTGCGTGTTAGAAATCACGTAGGAGAGAAGAAAAGGATAGGAATTTCAGGTTGAAAAGTTTAAAAGAAAGTGGTTAACATGGAGTTACAGCCTAATAAATAATTTATTTTATTTATTAATTTAGTTTTTGCATCCAATAGACAAATCCAAGACCAGAAATATAAAAGCTGAATATTAAACAAATCAATAATCCTGACAAAACCATTGTATATTTGTATATAACTGCCAGTTTCTTGTATCTTGAACACCATAATTAGGTTGTGATGGAGAGGTTAAATGTATTGGTTGGCATCAAGAAATTTGATCAAATGTTCAAATGTTAAATGTGCGTTTGGGTTATAATTTTTGTGCAGGGTTTCAGAGATTGGTTAGACTTCATGGAGCATTAATGATTTGTCATTAAGATTTGATCTAAATTTGTCATGAGAAATGGTGGTGGGTTCTATGCCTCTAACAGAACACTCAAAACATGCTTTGTTAGCAGGTTTTTGTTCCGCCTGAATTGGATCATATTTGTGTGGACATTATTTTACATGATATTCGAGTGAACTATTCATATAAGAGAGATTATAATGAAGTACCATTTTCAACCAAAAAAATTGTTATATGAATATAATGAGACCAAATTCCTAGTTTTAGCCTAAAATTATATCAAAATTTATGAAGTAATAGGTAGATACGAATAAATCAGATGATAAAGATTTTGAAAATTACAAGAGTGAAAAGCAAATATGTGAGATATTGGTGAAAATTAATATTGTTTGCCCATTTTGCACATATTCAAGAAAATGCAAACAAAAATAGTGTAATCCAAGTCTTCTTGTGTCTTCTTTCTCGAGAGAGTTTTAGAGAGAGAAACATGGTAGAAGTTTGAGTATTCTGGGCAGATAAGGTCTCTTGAAGTGAGTGAAGCTGATTTCTTTTCCTTTTTCTTTCTCTTTTCATCTATTTATACTAGGACTAGGATTTTTAAGGGTTGGATCTAAATGATATTTGGATCCATCCTTTGAAAACAAATGTGATTTGCAGAATTTGGTTTTTGGTGCTCTAATGTTTTAAGTGTATATCAGCAATCGTTTCAAGTTTCCTTTACGGTTAGACATCGCGGTAAAACTTGGAAAGAATTATATTGGTTTTGGCGTAGCAATCAGATATCTTGAAAGCTTTATAAAGGTGGATCTTTCCAAGCTTGAGGAAGGTAATTTTTCACCAAAAATAGGTAAACTGATTGCTTTAAGAGAAGGCCTTCTTGCATGTCATTTCCAGTTCCAAGGAGCAATATTAGAAGTTGATGTCGTCAATCTTATAGGGAGGCTGAATTCTAGAAATTCTTTTTGTGTTGATGTTGAAGTGTTAGTTGGTGTTTTTAGTGCTTTATGTAAGTTGGTTGGATTTCAGATCTATCAAACCATTTCCATATCTGGGAATTGTTTGAGTACACATCATCTGGCCAACCTACCTTTCTTCTCTCTTGAGATATTTGCTGGCTTTCTGTATGTAAACTCTATGTTCCAATCTTGGTTGGGTGTTATTGAACATTAGAATACTTTAAAAAAATTAAAAAATAAAGACAATAAAGAAAATACAAGAGACCAAATTGAGCATCATTGTCAACAAAATTAGAAATTCTTTGCAAAAAAGTGACATCACCAAAAGTAATAGATGAAAAGTAAATTCCCTCATTGAAAATACGTGTCCCTTAACGCATGATATGAATGTGTTACTGGCAAGCATTAGGATGGAAAAGGAACAAGTATGAAACTAAAATCTGATTGTAATATATCCACCCAAATATCATTTTATTTTTTAAAATAAAGGATCACGAATTTGAAGAAAAAAAAGGTTCGATTATTATTTGAATATAAATGTTAAAATTAATTCAAATTAAAACAAAAAATAGAAACTAATTTTACAAACTTAAGATAAAATTATGTTATTTTTAAAATCTCAATTTATTTTTCAGACAAATTTCTACATTCAAAGTTAAGCATTTGAATATAAATATTAAATTCAGAATTTTAGCCTAATCATTCTCACTTTCATAAATTTAGCCTAATCATACTCTCATTTTCATATCATGATTAAATCGTTCATCTCTATTTTGTAATTTTAGTCTAACCATATTCTCATTTTTAGATCATGATTAATTGATTTATTTCTCTAATTTATAATTTTAGTCTAATTATATTCATTTCTAGATAATGATTAAAAGAAACGACATTTTCTCATGTTAACGTTCAGTTGGGCATATAATCATGATGTGGAAATGAATCGACAAGGAAAAGATATTTAAGCTATTTTAACTAGATTAGGTTTGTTTGCCCTCACATCAGCACCATTGAATTATTATTTAATTAATCACAATTGCTCGATTTAAAGAAATGTTAACATTTAATTGGCTCTAATAATTTTGATTTTTAATTCTAGCAAATATTGTAAGTCAACGGTGTTAACGTAACCAATAATTCAATCAAATTCTGAGAGTTAATGATGTTGATGGGAGAATCACAGAAAACGAACCTAATATAGTTAAATTGCTTAAAATTTTTATTGTCGATGTGAGTTATGTGACTAATAATTTAATCAAATCTCGAGTTCATGTGTTGCTATTGTAAAAAAAATCTTTCATAGGACACTTAGTTGATATGGCATATTGATGTTGATGTAACTTTCCACTATCAGCATAACACATGACATTACTTTTTTATTAAAAAGTATTAAAATCCTACAGCTAACATTTGTGTTTTTTCTCCTTCGTAACTCTCTTATTTTTCACACATATGCCATTCTTTAAGAACTAAAAAGTTCATATTCCGTCACTCGTCTTCTGTCACCGCCACCGTTATCGCACGCAAGCCCTAGTTTCTGACCATATTGGGATGGCCCTGGTTCGAGAACCATGAGGTGTCGTACGACAACGACATGTTGACCATGTTAGATGCCGTCAGCGACAATAAGGCAAAGCATCTCCAATGGTTCCGCGACAATGAGCAACTGAAGGTGTATCTAATTCTAGCAAGGTCATTCAACTTCCACAACAATGATGCCCTTAGGTTCTTGTTCAAGCACGAGGTGACGTGGTTGTGATGAAGAAGGAAGAAGAGGAGGACTTCAAAAGGCCACGTCACGACCACCACGTCCACCACCACCATTATCATCAGCACCACCACCACAATGGAGAGGAGGAGAGAGAAGGCCATGAACATGGAAGTGGTTTGTTGAGGAAGATTCACAAGTTTTTGACTCAAAGGGTAGTCATAGGATTTTAATTTGTTTAAAAAAAACATGTCACATGTTATATGGATATTAGAAAGTCATAGCAACATCATCATTTCACGTCAACTCAACATCTTATGAAAGATTTTCTCGTTGCTATGAGTGCTTTTCAGATGAATCTCATTTGTTAATTAATAGCTTAAAAGTTTCTTAAAGCCAAAACTCTACTATATTTTATAATTATTTGACTGTGTTATAAATTAATTTTCCCTAATTTTGGGTTCAATTACAATAATAATAATAAATTATTGTTAACACCCCACAATTAAAATATTCTAAACTTCGTATGATAATGGCATTATGCATTTCGAAATATTAATCCTTGAAAACAATTTTATTAACACACTACTCCTAAGTAGAGATGGTCGAATATCTTCGATCAAAGGTTTAAATCTCACAATTGTTCTATTAAAATATAAGGTATGAGTAAGAATCACCTCTTATGGGAGTAGTCATCCAAACCGTATTATTAGTTATCGATCTTGATAGATCCCATAGCTTGTATTTTAGAATAAGTGTGAAACTTAAAACTTTAACTTCTTAGAATCAAATAAAGTGTTCAACCACTCCTACTAGATGTGATGTACACTCCAAAGGTAATATACAGGCAAGTAAATATATCATGGTAATCCAAATTTCAATCTACAAAAATTCTTAGCATTTAATGACTAAATATTAACTAAATAATTTCTTTCATGTTACAGAACTCCATAATTTTCATTTTTAATAATTTCAAAATCAAGTGAATTCATTAAGGGTTCGTTTGTTTTTCGCACTTGACACTTAATGGTGCTGAATTAGGTTAATTAAGATATTTTTGTTTGTTTTTTTAAGTGGTCAAACCACTTAAAACCACACAAAAACCACTGAAAAAAAAAAAGTAACATTTTCTGACTTTTCACTGAATACCAAATCACTGGATGATTTTGTAAATATATTCTTCCAAGTTTATCCTTTCCAAAATAACATATTTCCAAGTTTATCCTAGTTATCTATTCTATAAATTTCTTTCAATACTTTAACAAATAACATTGAAAAATAAAAACTCTAAACTTTTCAACATCAAATTTTTTTATAGTTAGATTCCTATATTTCTCCGATCAAATTCTGGTAAGAATCTTTATTGATTTTCTTTATTAAACTACTTGTGGAGTAGCCCATATTGTGTTTATTTGTTAAAGCTTCATTGTGTTGTTGTTTATGTATATTGATGAGAATTTGTTTGTATATATCAAATTTGTTTGTGTTTAATAGAAACTCAAAGTTTCTCATTTTCTTTATATTGGATTTGTTGTAGAATTTGTTTCTTCTTTTGGTTTTTTTTATCTCAAAGTTTTATTGATGGAAACGCTATAAATCTGGACAATATTCTATCAACTGTTATGGAGTGCTCTTGGATATATCAGCAGGTCTTTATATTTTTGTGGGATATATATATATTGATTATTGTTGTAGGTGTTACTAGTATTTCATTATTATTGTTGTTGGTGTTTATTTTTTTTTTCCATTATTATTGTAGTGATGTATACAATCTTTGTCATGATATCGTAAATTATTATTGTTTATTTGTTTATTTGATCAAAATTATTATGCATGCCGATAGTTTAATTTATGATATCATTAATTTTTTATGATAATTTCAACTTTAAATTTTTATATAGATGTCTCAAAATAGCGAAAATTGTAGGACAAATTTTTATATAGAGTCAAAAAATATCAATTGATGATGAACTATTCGTCCAATATGACGATGAGGAGCTTCAATTGGATGGTGACAATGCCAATGATCAAACTCAAACATCAAGCACAAACAATGAAATTAGAAGATCAGATCAAGTGTTTATGCAACAACTCAGAGACCAAATTGTAAATCAATTTATTTAAGTATTTGATTATTTTTGTTTAATTATAATAGAAAATATATATTATTTTACAATTTCAACTTTTATTGCAATAATAATTCAATTTAAGACCCTTTTGTTTTTTTTTTTTTATAATTTGAATATATAAATTTAATTGACTATATTATAATAATTCATCTTATTTTAATTATGAATATATATATATATGCGTTTTAGTATTTGTTAAATAATTTATTGTATTTTTTTATCATATCAAATAAAGTTACATAATAATTAATAGTAAAAGGACATAAATGTCAAATTACTAGTTTTCAAACAATTTTAACTTTAAAAAACAAACAAAATTACTGTTTATTCAGAGGTAAGAAAAAACAAACAAACATGTCTTTCAGATTTCAAGTTTCAGTCACTATTCAGTTTTCAGTCTTTAGTAGCACTGTTCAGTCTTCAGACAAAAAAACAAACGACCCCTAAGAAACGAATTATAAGGCTAAAATAACAAGTTACTAGTACAGTCTCATACTTGGTCAAAGTAATATGTACTTGGACCACTACAAACGCAGGTGTTTATCAACTTCAAGCCTTTGATTTCAGAGATTAGATTCTAACCTCTATTCCTTCCTTGAACAAGTGCTCTTTTACAGACTGAATCGGCACCTGCAACCCACAGAATCACAAAAGATTTTAGATTGCATTCTAACTATGACAATGGCGAGCCTTTAGTATGTTATAAGCAGTAATGGACTTGATAAATTTGGGAAGACAGTAGAAATATGACAACATCAATAGAGAGATCAGTGAACCAGTTCATAGTTATCACACTGGAAAAGGAAATATATAAGCGAAAAATACAACGAGAAAATGGTGTGACAAAAAAGTGTTTATATTATGTTAAAAAAAAAAAAAAAAGTGTTTATATTATATCATACAATCATGTAGTCTCACCTCCTTCCGATGAAAAATGCCTGCAGCAAGGGCAGCAGATGCATTTGATTTCATAAACACATCAGAGAAGTGTTCAACAGCACCTGCACCGCTACTTGCGATCACAGGAATGCTCACAGCATCTGAGATCAACTTTATCAAATCTACATCAAATCCTTTTCCTTGACCTGAAAGAGTGACACAAAGGCATTATGATCGAACACAGATGCTTGTTACTGAATGTACTGGCCTTTTAGATACAATCTTAGCTAGAAGGTCATGAAAACAGCAACAAAACTTGTAGATTAAGCATTGAAAAAAAAAATGGACACAATAATAGTTAATGAAATCGCTTTTCCACACATGCTGCAATCTACGAGGAAAACCTATAATGGGAACTTGTTCCAGAGAGAGAAGGTCATTCGTACCATCACAATCAATGCAATTCAGCAGTATTTCTCCAGCTCCCAATTCTTCAACTGCCTTTGCAAGTTCATAAGCTCCAATCGGTCGACCTTCTCGCCCACCATTAACCTAATAAATGGACAATAGGAGGTCAGATAAGATAATCTAGCCAAGTGGTGTTCAAACTACGACCTCTAAACATGCAGGTGATTGTGGCATTATGTATGGCTTATCTTACTCATCTCTTGTCTTAAGGAGAAACTTAAACATAAAATTACTCTTTCATTACCCCATTGTTACAACATAAACCTCTCATATACAATGTGATGGCAAATTAAATTCATGTCTCCAGTAAACTGTCCAGCTTCTTAGGTTCTAGCATTCTTGTTCTTGTTCTTCGTTTCACTCTTTACCACTTTAACAAAGAGGATCAGTTATTTTAGTCGAATTCAAGAACAAAGCAAATTTGAGACAAGTGACTGTAAATATTGAATGAACAACTACGAATGTCAAAAGCAAAAAGCATAGAAGGCCTACCGTACACTGGTACCAGGCATATTCTTCTGCATTTGGACCTGCCATTAACATTGGAATAATATTCAATTAACAATACAGATGAAATTTTAAGAAGTTATTAAAATTTCAATAGTTATACAGTGAACTTATTCATGTAGCTTTTATGAACTTATAGGGGACAGAATCAAAAGACTGCCTGCTGGGATGAGTAGAAGAGGTTCGTTTCTTCTTTTACCCTTTACAGAAATCATTGTATGAATATGGCATTATACTTAAAAATTCTATAACTATATTCAAAGAGACAGAGAATGAAGAGAAATTTAATAAGTTGATGAAATAATAAGTCAAAATAAAGCTTTACTTAGTATACATCTGGGTAAAATGGCAATAGGAAAAATAAAATAATCAACAATTCAAAGTAGTTCATAGGTGTGCTGCATCAGACTTGATATCTACGACTCTTTTAACAGTAAAACATCTAACCACAGCAGATTTTTTCATGTCCAGTGTAATCATGCATCTAAATAATGAATCTAAGCCAAAAAGGAAAAAAAAAAAACAAAAAAACAAAGGAAAAAAAAAACTGTTTTTTCACCTGAGTCTTTCACTTTTATAGCCTTGAACTCCACATCATTAGGGCTTTTAAGGTACACTCTACGAGGATCAATACTAACAACCACAGCCTGCAAAAGAAGTACTCAATCAGAACTATAGACAAAATTATCCATGATTTCTATGTCAGATTCAACCATCTGGTTTTGAACAATAAATAAATAAAAGTAGAAAACATAAGACAACTCATTAACTAAAACATTTAATATCCCCAATATCAGTTAACACACTTTCATCAACACGTATACATACGAAATGAAAACCAAAGATGTACTCAAACTAAGCTTACTCAAAATATTGTATCAAATTTTTTCTTATGCCACTATCTAAATCAAGTTTTTTGGTATATGGATATATCTTCCTCCATCAACATGTTCTCAATAGACCAGCTTTCAGGTTGTGCACTAAAGCAGCAACACTTTAAGAGACTAATTAGAACAACAAATAATGTATTAAAAAATGAATAAATTTATCACAATATATCTGAACAGATTGATGAATTGTAGGGGCATGAAAATGTCAACAATTAGACAAGGAATTACCTGATTTCCATAAACTCTAGATATCTGCTCTAAGCTGCTCTTTCCAGTCTTCACCTTAAAAATATTACTACAACTATTAGTAGGGACACAAATTCAGATATTTATAATCATATGAGCCCCAGAACTGTCAAAGTAAAGAGATGATGGAAAAGTGTTGCATACTCCGGTTTTTATATATTCTTCTGCTGCATAAACTGCATCACTTCCAATAGAAATCTTATCAGCTCCAGATCTAAAATATTCTGATGCTACTTCCAAACTTGAATAGTGCCTACAAAAAAACAGCTCAATGGAATATGTCATTACACTTGATGGTAAAAATATCACATGAAAGTTTATTGGAAACTACAGAATCACAACATTAAGACAAAAACCACTTACAGGAGATTAAACATCTACAGTAAACAACAATGTACAAGACTAATCCAGACTATTACACCTAGAAGTATACCTGCCACTGGCATCTGTAAAATCCCTTATCCCACCTCCAACTGTTAATGGCACAAAAACATTCTCTGAAGTCAATCTCAACACCTAAAATACATAGCACATGGTCAAATAATTTATAAAACAATGAATTATAATTCTTGTGTAGCAAGAAATAGTTTTCATAGCAAAATTCTTTGCAATTTTCTTATCACAAACCTGTAACATAGGCAAATCACCTAATGGGAAGTCACGGAATCCAGTAATGTTCAGAAAACTAATCTGAAAATTAAACAATCAAAAGAAAGAAATGTTTAGAGATTACAACAAAATCAGAAACAGTATATCACTACTTTATATTACATATGAGCAATAAACGATGTCCGAAGTTAAGATGGCATACCTCATCAGCCCCATCTTTGTAGTACTGTCCAGCAAGTTCTACTGGCTTGCCAAGGTTCCTCACCTGCAAAAGATTATCACAAACTATATCACATTCTAACATAAATATGATTTTTCACCAGAATAATCACAACTTAGGAACTGACAGGTACGAACGGAGGAGTAACATCCAATCTCACACAATAAGTGACCATTGCACCAAATTACTAAATAGTAAATTCAATTACTATTATGCTTCTTTTTATAAGGAGAAAAGAAAAAATAAAACCATTAATACCACTAATCACCTCCAGAAATGAAGTTCTCATACATGTCTATGAGGAGATACTCATGCGAAGAGAGTGACAATATAAAACAAGAAGTAATCATCAAAGCTAAAGATTGAGAGAAAGATACACTAATGGGGGGCATCCCATGAAGTCTTCAGGCTGAGTGGGGTTTCAGCAGCATCATATCAAACTTTTACCACCATCAATATTTTGATAAATTATATTGCAATGAGACTAATGCTAGTTAAATTTATGTAAGAATAATTTACCACCATCAATTTTGATTAGTTATGTTGCAATGAGACCCTAGTTAAATTTATGTAAGTATAACCATCTTGATGCACAATCAGATTCTGATAACAATAAAAAATAATGTAAATAGTAGTCCAGACATATTTTATGATGTACCTCATTCTCTTCCGTATGCTCTCTTACATCATACTGGTCTCCTTTGGTTACAACAAGATCTCCTTTATCATTTGCTCTCACATCAAGGCAAGCAATCACCTGTTAGAAGTAATATAACACCAAAGAGGAATCATATTAGCAGTATGTATACAACAGGAAGGAAATAATTGTTAAAGCCATGTTATCTATATACTTGCTGAAGAAGTATGCCAGTTTACAAATTCTTAAAGAACATAAAAGACCACTAAGACATTATAGGTTCAACAATTATTACCCTCTTTGCAAGTCTCGAGGCCTTCCCTTCAGTTGGCTTCTGTCTTCAGTGAACCATTGGAATTATTAGATGAATTGATAGCAAAGCAAAATGTTGGATGCACATGAGTAGATATACAAAAGATACCTTTATCATATTTGAATCAGGGTACAAGAATCTTCTCAATACAGAAAGACCAACATCTGAAACATACATTTTGTAGTATCAATACAGAGAAATTATGTGAAGTCTATTTTCATTAAAATCTCTCCCCGTACCCATATTGTTATTCCAAAAGAATTTAATGTAGATAATTGAAAGAAATAGCAGCGAGAACAGACAAGTGAAAATCTTAGCAAGAAATTATCTTTCCCAATATATTTAAACTATGAAGTTTGGGCGCATGAGAATAATAAAACAAGACGACTGAGAGCAAAGATATCTTGCCTCCACTCTTCTCTGGATGGAATTGAACAGCATGCACGTTTCCCCTTCTTATAGATGCTATAAAATTGTCACCATAATTGCATGTAGATGAAATCCACTCTTTGTTGTCATTTGACTAAGAAAAAATAAAAATAAATATCGAAGCGGATCACCAAAGAGCATGCAAATCAAGAATAGATAGAGGCAATGTGTTTCAACAGCCATATTAGCAAAACAAGGAAAGCATACTGGCATGGCACGGTAAGAGTGGACGAAATAAACATGGTGGTTTCCCACATCCTCCAAAATCTCAGAGTCTTTTGTAATTTGCAAAGCATTCCAACCAATATGTGGTACTCTGAAGCCATTTGTTGAGTCAAAACGTCCAACCACACCAGGTATCAAGCCAAGACCATTCACTGCAACACAAGGAACCATGAATTTATTTATTCATTTTTTCTGGGATATACTATTTTTTTAAATTAATTTAATTATACTATCTTTAAATTACTTTCATCTTATCGATGCTTATCCATCAACATAATATGAAAATTCTTCGTTACAATATGCAGTGACTTATTCATTATCATATTATAGTGTATGATAACTTACACTTCAATTAATAAATCTACAAATAGTGTCATCCAATACTAACCTGGTCCATTCTCCTCGCTAGACTCAAAAAGCAGTTGAAGTCCAAGACATATGCCTAAAAACGGCCTATCTTTCTCAATATATGTACACAGTGCGTCCGCCATCCTGCAAACACGAAAACAACCAAAACCCTTAAAATTGACGCATCATACACATAACCAAAGATACAATCACATCGCAAAAAGACCAACAATTTAGCATAATTCAAATTCTAATATTTTTAGCTTTGTATTTACATGCAATTACCACATCTTAACCAACAACTATTTAATAAAAAACCGATCTTACAATAAACAATAACCACACTGAAATCACAAACCCGGTTTTATTAAGCACATCCATTGCAGCAGCAAACGCCCCAACGCCAGGAAATATAAGCCGGTTTGCATTTAAAATGTCTTCCGGAGTTTTCACCTGCATTTTGAATTCAAAATCACAACAAATAAAATAAAAAATTAAAACTTTACAAACAACTTTCCAATTTTTATTATTCAAATAAATACAATGTTGCAACACATCTACAAACATATATGTGTGTTTGTATATATATATATATATATATAAACACCACAAGTCAACAACAATTACACTTTAAATTGACAACATAATTCAAAGTTTTACATTAAAAAATTAAAAATTTTCTATAAATAAGATAGTAAAAGAAATTAGAAAGAAAAAAAAAAAACTCACATCTTGAATATCGAAACCGAGAAAACGAATTGCATTTCTCACACTACGAACATTTCCAGCTCCATAATCAAGAAGAGTCACAACTGCAAAATTAACAAAAGCGAAAACAATAACACAATTTCAATAAAAAAACACATGCAGAGTGATATACAAGTAGAGAGAGAGAGAGAGAGAGAGAGGACCGTTATCGGAGGAAGAAGCGGAGGAGGCGCGAAGAGAGAGAGAAGGGTGCGATTTGAATTTGAGGCGGCTGCGGCGTTGTCCGTGGAAGTTGCTGCTGCGAAGAGAGAGAAGCGATGAGGTTGAAAATAGCGAGGAGAGTGATCGGCTGTTCGTGGTTGGTGAAGTGAACGGCGCCGCCTCCATTTTTGGCTTCTCTGTTTCGCTGCTGCTACTCTCTCGCTGCTCTTTGCTGTTCAACAAGAGACGAGTCTAGTTTCAGTGTGTGAGTCTGACTCCTTCAGTCTCGGTTTTGCTTTAGCAACCCTGGTCCCTGTATAACCAAAACGCACCGTTTAATTATGGTTGTAATAGAAAATTCCTGGTTTCTACAGTGGCATTTTCGTCTTTTCACTGAATCAGTTATTTTATTTCAATACACGAGACTGGTGCCAACTCCCAACCAGAGAGGCACACAGACACACACAACCATTGATAGTAAGATTTTTGTTATAATATCTATTATACTCAAAATCCAATTTTGTAAAGAAATTTTGTTAGAATATCATTATTGTTTTTTGGCAGGTAACTGATATTATTGTGTTTTTATTGTTTTCGGGTTTGAAATTGATTAGAAGCTTGAATTTTAGTCTAAATGGATGCAACATTTACTTCTTGTTGCATGTGTATTGTACACATGTTACGCTTATTGTGTAAGTGTAAAATGTTACTTGTACTAAGGTAACGTACATCTTGATGAATATTGTATTCTGTTAATTTTGTTTGTTGGTGCAATAATGTGTCACGTGCTTTTTAGTTGTGAAGTGGACAAAAAACCCTGTCACAATATATGGTATCTCTCTAGTCTATTATAAAATTTGAATGGTGTATTACATGATAAAGTTTGAGGTTTTTTATTTAAGTTATAGAGTCTAATGGATAATTTGTTTCCGATCGCCTGCTAATCATTGTCGTAGGCAACAAGATGAGAAGTTAGATGAGCTTAGTGCAAGCGTGACAAGAAAATTGGAGATGTTGGACTTACAATACATGATGAACTCCTTGCACAGGTTACTACCATTTACGGGTTGATGTTCCTCGTATTGCTCCTCCTAGGTTCTCTATATAAAAAGTCATAGTTGATAATTGCGGTTGTGTGTGTGTATGTGTGTGTTTTCAAGCATGACTGCATGGGTTGCAATCATAGCATTTGCAACATTATTTACATTTTTAAGTGATTTTGTCCTACTTCATTCGAGTATCAATGTTGCTGATTTTTCAGGCTACATGTGCTTCAGGAGAGGATTATACATGAATTGGGTGGGTACAGAAATGGACACTGCATCAAACCGTCTTGATTTTGTTCAGGGTGATTTACTTCCTACAATTTGCAAATCAGTGACATGGTTATACAGGTGATCTAGTGAAAGATTGAAGTAACTTTTTTCTTTTTTTCCCTTCGCAGAAAAAAAGTGGCTATGGTCATGAAGAAAGCTGGTGCTTGTGTCAGATCATGATGATATTATTTTTTGGCAGTTCTGTTCATCATCCTATTTGTTCTGGTCTTCCTTACTTAGTCTGGCTTTTACCCTCAAATCATTCCAGAAATTTACTTGTTTGAATGCGATACTTCAACTTCATCATGGTGATACATAGCAGATGATAGAACATTTGTATGCAATTTACAGCTTGATCTAGATTCTTTGTTCATCTGAGTTTTTATGGATCATAAAATAACATATATAGTAATATTAATATTTATATGTCGCATATTGTGTCTTTATAATGCACATATTTTACTAGAAAATTTATAGTTAAGTGCTCATACATACATGATGGATGGATATGTTATTATTCAAATACATTTTAATAGACACAATACAGGAAAGCTTGCATGCCTATTCGACATTTTTCAGATGACTTTAGCTGAATTTTAGTAATTTAAACATTTAATAATGTTGCTGTGAAAAGGTGATTCATGTTTTCAAAAAGAAAAAAGAAAAGAAAAGAAAAGGTTATTCATGTTGATATTTTAAAGAATTTTTAATGTCGGAATTTTAAAAAAATATTGAACTCATAATTTGACGCTCCGATATGGAAGGCTTCAGCTTTTGCAACATTTTTTTTTTTTGAAAGTTGCTTTTATAACATTAGAAAACTTGTAAATATATTCGAATTATTCCTCATTATGAAACTCATTTTCCGTCCCTTTAATTTTATGAAAAATATCATAATCATATTATATGAATTCATAGCATTATTGATAGATAGACATAATATGATATATTTTTTTTTTAATTATCTTTTTACTTGGTAGGAATTAATATCCATCAAATACTAGAATGTTCACTTTTGTTATGATTTCTAGAAGGATTCGAAAAAGTCAACAATTTATATTAAAAAATTAGTTATTTTGAAGAATGTGATAAATTTTAATATGTTTGAAGTATAATTTGGACTTTAAAAATGGGAAAAAGAACTCATACAAAACGGAAAAATTGCTCATAAACCCATGTGAGACTTACAATTCGAACTTGCGATCAACTGTTCAAGAGGAATACCGATAAGGAAGGAGGGTATCATTGCATTACTCCACTTGGAGCAATATCTTTAATGAAGTAATTAGCACACGAAAACTATAATAAAAAATATTATCTACTCGCAAAATCCCACTTAATTTTAACAGATTCAATGCCTTCCAAACCAAGTAATGAATCCATTCTATACTTGGCAAACTTGTTGCTGTTGATCCCTCACAGTAAAGAAAAATCCGTAACTCCACAGCCATAGAAAGTACAATTCTTTAATTAAACTTCAAGTTCAAAAAAGCAGTTGAGGTTCACAGGAAGACACACCAAAATGTGTACCTTAACTTATATATTGTCTATCTTCAATACATAAACTCACTGCAATTTCTCAAAGACCAATCACAAAAAATTTCTTGGAAACTTTTTGTAGAGATGATTTACCTAAATTTTCTGTTCACAGTTGTATTTACAGAAATGGTTTTGATTCTGGCTCTTATGTTTAGGACTCCAATAAGGAAATTTCTGATGTTGGGACTAGACCAACAGAAGCAGGGAAAAGGCCCCTTGATCGCGAAGACTGTTGCGGCAACTGTGATGGTTGTGTTCATCTCAGTCTTATATAGCGCATTGGACATCCAAAAGCGTTCCAGGGAAGGAGGGATCAATCCCACAGATGAAGTTCTCATGGCAAATCTTCTGCTTGAAGCATGTCTTATGGGTAACTTGCTCTATGTTCTTGTACTCCTTCCAAGTATAGGTCCTAAAACGTCTGCATTTTGTGTATTTGACTGATGATCAATATGTTTTGAATCTTTGTCTGTTGTTTTACAAATACTAATCTCCAGAGTGCTATATGCATATGTTTTATAAGACCAACCTTTTGTTATATTTGTTAGAGAGCTTATGTACTATTGTTTGGGTTTTTTATTCTATCGGTCCAAACTTTTGAGTCTAATGATTATTAATATAAAATCAAAGCTTGGTCGATACTAAGAGTCATGACTTCGGACCTTTACGTGATAGAAAATAAAGTTATTATTTGTTATATGAATTTGCTGTGTATTTCTAAAAGGGCTTGAGTCACGTAGGAAATCCGCTGGTCTTGCATATGAGGGGGTTGTGTTAGAGAGCTTTTTGCACGTATTGTCGAGTCGTTTCTTATTAGTCTTTTGGAGTCTGAAATATTGTTGCTAACAGTATTCAATGTATAGAGCTTGTAGCCATACCCATTTTTGGCTGTCAATTTAGAAATCTAGTATGGTTACATTTGCATGTAAGTTATAGCAAGTCCAAGGTCAGAAGTAACATAGTTTGCATGTAGAGACTTTGAATTGCCTTTAGTTGACGAGCCTTGGAGATTCATCAGAAATACGTTCTTTAATAATTACCTCCTTTAATTTAGATTTGTTCTGCTCGTGACTCCATTTTAAACAGCCTATATACATTAAAGTTAAATGCTAAATGATTTGCAACTGAATGTGGGCAGGATTTTCTTTATTTCTTGCAATAGTGATAGATAGACTACACTACTACATCAAAAAGCTCGATTACAAGAATACTGATCACTACAAGAGAATTGGAGGAAGCCAAAGAGACCAAAGATAAACCATTGAATCAGAATACAAAAGAAAAAGAAAGGAAGCCAAGGATTTCATTATTCGCTTGCAGATTAGATCATGATAAAGAGGCCCCAGAGCAGCCAATAATTCTAGAAGAATAAATGCCTCTCAATAACTTATTTTTCAGTCATATTTGCTCTGAATCTGTTCAATGTCTATGATCAGTTTGTTGATGACAAATTATGAATTTGTTTGTTCATATGAGGTTAAATTATGAGTGTATAGACTATAGACTCCAAAAAAAAAAAAAAAAAGTATAAGTGTATAGAAGTAGTCACCCCCAAAGTATATCGTGAATACTTAAATGCTCTAATTATCTCTTAAATTTCAGATAAAACATTTCTCATTTTGAAGTTGAAAAGGTAATATGTTAAGCTAGTGTAACATAAAAATATAGTCACTTTTTAATTCAAGTGTTTAGAATTTTTATTTATCTAAATGTCAAAACTCAATCATTGGATGCAATCAATAACTTATATTTATTTTATAAACTATCATCCAGAGAACGAAAATATTTAATTCATATGAATGTTAAAATCCGGTCATCCAAACACAAGATTATCCATAAAGGGGACCAGTTGTACAAGGTGAAGTCGGTCTTCCCGTATTTTAGCTTGTAATTCTACGATGAGACAACATGATCATCATATAACATCAGCAACCACATACCCAAGTTGAGCTCTCACCCCAAGTTGACCTTATCAATCTACTTGTCTTTGACTGGTACTCATTACTGATTCAACTACTACCAATTATAGGAGAGAACACAAAGAATGGATCATTGTAAACAGGATGGTTGACCCTCCACTTGCACCACATACTTATATGGACAAAGTCTTTGAGTCTCTTTTGTTCACACTAGAAAAGTAGTTGACTTTTCAAATTTAATTTCTTTACTTCACTATAATGATGGTCCCCTTGTATCAAATTGAAGAGCCAAATTCCTTCACTGTTTTGCTGCCTCATTTGGCATAGACTAAGGCAACTGAGTGATTTTTAAACAAGCACTTAACAAATTGGTTTTGAGAAAGCATTCCCAGATAAGGAATATACCCCAGAAGTGCTTTTCCCCAATCTAATGCAATGGTTCTAACTGCTTCTACAAAAAGTACTTTTACACGCAATGATGTTCCTTTGAAAGTAATTTAACAAAAAAAAAAAAAAATCCACACTTTCAAATGCACCATTTGATTAATACTAACTTGTAATTTGCACACCAAATGCCAGTCTACGCCAGCAGTTGATCTGTTTGCCATCTCAGTTGGACCGGCGTGGACTTGGAAAAAACACTTGAGTTATAACCTGGTCATGACTCATGACTCATGAGTCACATTTAAAATGATGTGAACAACTACATTGACTTGGTGCAATTTACCAAATTGAAGTCTCTTAGGTTCACACCTAATAAAACTACAAAACCCCAACAGACAAAATTGACTGATTAGAATTTAAAAAGAATTCTCATAAAAGAAAAAAAAAAAAAAAAAACTGATTAGATGATGTCTATTTCAAATCTTCATCGGAACAGAGAAATCAATCTCCAGTCACCGCAAACATGAACCAAAAAAATTGAAATGAAGAAAAATATTTGTATTGAATTTGTTTTAATTGAGATTGAATTACACAAGAATTATTATTATTTGTTTCAAAATTGAGATTTTCTAACACAAAATCATCTCTACTAAAACTAACAACATTGCTAGTACTACTATTACTAATAACATTTTCAACATTAAATTCCCACATCAAATCTTCATCCAAAACTGAATCTTGAAGCTCTTCCTCATGAATCAAATCAAAAACCGCTTCGTTGTCCATTCTTGCTTCTTCAATTCCATTGCTTCTAACTGTGATCCAATCTTCATCCACAACCCAATTGGGTACAGTACATGAACATGAACATGAACAAGAACAACAGCAACTTCCAATCAAGTCTTGAATCCTTTTTAAAGCTGAATTCGAACACGAAACCTCCTGCTTCGAACTCTCTTGATTCTCGAACACTTCTAAAGTATCCCAGATGCCATGATCCAGCACTGTACACGGAGAATTTGCATTCAAATTCTTCACATCTTCAAAATCAAACACTTGCAAATTGGACAGAAACGGATGTTCAAGCAGTTCTTGAGTTGTCCATCTCTCCTCCGGATCTCTCCTCAAACACTTGTCCAAAAAGTCCTTACCTTCCTCGGACAACCACCCCGGAATCTCCGGTATTTCACCAGAGAATCCGATCCGGTAAAGAGCAGAAACCGGGTGGCTCAGCTCCGGCCAAGGACTTGTCCCGGTAGCCATTTCAATAACAGTGCACCCAACAGCCCACACATCAGCTGCAAAGCCTTGTTCCTCTCTCCTTGCCACCTCCGGAGCCATGAACACCGGTGTACCGGAGAATTCTGACGCGGCAAACCCTCCCTTTTCCGCGATTTTAGCACACCCCAGATCAGCAATTTTCACTACTCCGTCGTCTATCATCAAAAGGTTCTCGCTCTTCACATCACAATGCACCAAACCGTTCACGTGCATGTAAGTCAAGCCTTGAACAATCTGGTTTGTATACAATCTGATCATCTGCTCGTCCAGTCTCCCTCCATGTCTAAAAATCTCATCGCGAAGAGTCCCACCTGATGCATACTCCATGCAGATATTATATAGGTACTTGTTGTTGTCTTCTCTCGTGACATTAGAGTCCAAGTACTTCACTATATATGGACAGCTTAGTTTGGACAAGAAACGTTGTTCTTTTTGTAAAAGGAATGACTCCGAGAGCTGTGTGGACTTCACCGCAATAATCTCACCAGAGGAAACCACCGTGGCTAGTGATACCGCCGCGGTGGAACCACGGCCGATGATGGGGCCTCTTGTCCAGTCCATGATACTTGAGAAATTAAGCTTGTAGCACACGAAAAAAATTTAAGTGGAGAGAAAGTTGAAGATAGGAGAGGAATGGAGGTGGGTGTTGCAAATTTATATATGTGGTGAAATTGATGTCCGAATACAAACTACTTTTATCGCTGATGACATTCGATGCAGTCGTAAGTTGTGGGCGAATGGGAGTGGACCATGTCATGTGTTTTGCTTTTAAAGATTAGGATAGTTGACACCTTTAATTAGAGATCTATGGAGACGAACTATTACATACACGGTTTGTGTTATTATTATTAGGATTTGAAAATCTTATCAGCTAAATAATATTGTTCAATAATTATATTAAGGGCAAATTGCACAAACCCCCCTGAGGTTTGACGAAATTGCACAAAAATGACGAAGTTTGGATAACTCGCACGAACACTACCTGAGGTTTTAAAAACTCTACACAAACCTCCCTTACCGTCAGTCAACTATGGTTAAATCCTGACGGTCAACGGTCAAAAGTATGAAAAGACAAAAATACCCTTTAGGTCAAACTTAAAGTCAATATTTTATTTTTTTTAAATTTAAAATTAATAAAAAATCTTTTTAATTTGATAAAAAAAAAATGAAAGTTAAACAATATATATATATTTTTAAAAGGAGATCATTGTCTCCGGCGATGGAGACCAATTTCATGGTCTCCAGCGTAGGAGACCACCGTCTCCAGCGTTGGAGACCAGATCTGGTCTCTATCTGCTGGAGACCATTTCATCAGGTCTCCAGCGTGCTGGAGACCAGATAAAATGGTCTCCAACGCTGGAGACGGTGGTCTCCTGCGCTGGAGACCACCCATTTTTTCTGGTCTCCAGCTGGAGACCAGAAAAAATGGGTGGTCTCACGCTGGAGACCAGACTGGTCTCCGGCAATGGAGACCATGAAATTGGTCTCCATCACCGGAGACAAGGATCTCCTTTTAAAAATATATATATTTTTTAACTTTCTTTTTTTATTTTAATCAAATTAAAAAGATTTTTTATTAATTTTAAATTTAAAAAAAAATAAAATATTGACTTTAAGTTTGACCTGAAGGGTATTTTTGTCTTTTCATACTTTTGACCATTGACCGTCAGGATTTAACCATAGTTGACTGACGGTAAGGGAGATTTGTGTAGAGTTTTTAAAACCTCAGGTAGTGTCCGTGCGAGTTACCCAAACTTCGTCATTTTTGTGTAATTTCGTCAAACCTCAGGGGAGGTTTGTGCAATTTGCCCTTATATTAATTTAATTAATTTTAATAACTATTTTTATAATCAATTAATAAGATAATCAAATTCTATTATTAAAAGATATCAAAAAAAAAATCATATAATTATAAATATTTATGGTGAGATTCAAATTTTTTATAGGAATTTATACAGAAAGTGCACTAACAATATATATCAAGATTAATTATTGTGATTAAAATTCCTTCTTATGCTATGCCATACCTAAAACATTTAATAATATTCAAATAAGTGTATAAAAAAATACAGGCAAAAGAAATGAAACTTAACCATTAATTATTTGTCATTAAATCTGTACATGTTAGGAAAAACTAATATGGGCTTAAAAAATAAATAATATAGTAGAAAAATCCCAATTTAGTTGTTTAAGGAGAGATATATATTAAAGAAACTCATCACATATAATAATTAATAAATATTCATGGGAAGGCCCAAACTTTTATTATGATTATAAGGAAAAATATCCTGACGACTAGAGTCAGAAGCGTGAATCCAAATTAGGAATTTCATTTGAAGGGGTGTTTGAGAGGCTTTTACAGACGAACACGTGGCAGGAGGAGGGAGGAGGATTGAAATGGCTGTCTAGGAGCGGTGATTACTTGGAGATGGAGAAAATAGAAAGAGGAGGGACGTGGGGGCACATGAAGGCACGTCAGAGCACGTGCCGGAGATTGCGTTAATAGCGGCGGAGGTTTGTAATTGTGTTGTTTAGTGGTGGTCTGTGGGAATATGCTTTTGTTAATGAGGGTTGATTTTTGCGGCGGCATGCACCAGTACAGTGTGAACCCGCGCTTCTCTTTTTCACATTTGCAAGCTGTTCTACTTTTCTTTCTTTTTCAAAATTATGATTTGAATTTAAACTTCAACGATTTGCTCTTATTTATATATTAATTAATTTTTTTAAATACTATATATTATGCATTCACATCATGTAACAAAAATTAAATAAAAGAGATATGGTATAACGTATGTATTATAGAATTTTTCATCTGGATAGTATTAAAATCAACCAGAAGTGAAAAAGTCATTCTATGACATTAATTTGATGTTATGCTCCCAATTCAATCTCGTTCATTTATAGTAAACTCAAAATTATGAAATTTTATAAGAAGGTAAGAAGAATTTTATAAATCTTTTGGGGTTTGATGAAAATAATGAAAGAAATTCATTCCGAAAACAAGTAAAATTATATTGTGAATCAAGCAACCAAAATGAGTTTTTTTTTTTTTTTTTTTAAAAGGAATATGAGATTGGTGCCTTTCACACATCCATCATGAATTTGTAGCTTCGAGCTTTATTGGTGCCTTTCACACATCCACCATGAAGTTGTAGTTTCGAGCTACCTTGCTCTTTCCTAAAGCCTGTTTTAATTGTAATGATTTGGAAAAAACTTTTTGTTGATAACTAAAGATATTTATATGAGTCTCAAAACAAAAGATTAAAAACTCAATGGGTTATGAAATTTACCCTTTAAAGACACAAGTAAAAAGATTTGTCATAATCTTATCCAATTCCTGAATCAAAAGTAAACAAATGTTTGAAAGTTTAAATTAAAGTCATAATTTTAGATTACTATACTCAACCCTTTTAAAAAGCATGCATCTTGATCATGATAGGCTTGCATGTGTATACATTAATGAAGTTCAATGTTAAACTATTCTCTAACTTGAATATTGTTTTCTTGTGTGTGTATGTATAGTTGTAGTAATTTGTACTTATTACAGCTAGTAATTTTATAATGAAGCCGTCGCGGTACATATTAAATACAAGAATACTTAGGTTAGGTAAACTGACAAGAAATCAATGTGCGTCTTGACCGATGAATTCCTCAAGTCAAGTCTTTTTTATTAGATTGAACTTTGATGGGCTCTAGATTGACATAATGACACGTTAAACTTGTGTTTATAATTGGTTTTGTGCGTTGACAATTATCACTATTAGACTTTTTCTCCTAACTTACTCAGTGACCCAACAAACCTAATGTATCACCAAATTCAAATCAGTGTTAATATATCATTAATTCTATGACTTGTATCTTAAATGATTTGGTTAAGTTGGATTCTCGCCAGTTAACTTAAATTTTTTAAGTTAACTTGAATTTTTTAAATTAAGTTTATGACATAATTAATATCAAAGTGTAGAGAATTTAAATTCAAATCCACTTATCCTTTTATCCGAATTTCTTATTCAATGCATATGTTAGGGATATCTAATATGTATTTGGTATCTACCATTTGAAGACATCTAACGTATGTCTAACGTTTGTTATTTGTTTTCATATGATATCTTGTATGTAAGAGGTGTATTATCATATCATAAATCACATTGTCTTATATTTTAACCATAATTAGGCTTTAACCTATTAATTTAAACTTTTAAATCTACCCATTTTGTGATTGTTTGTTAGAATTAAGATTGATGGAAAATAAGATCTAGCATAAATATATAATATATTTCACTCAACCAATATATAGACCATCAAAATGATGAATAAATGTAGCTTGGGCAGCAACATAATAGTAATAACGCTGCCAACCACTACCTTCACCTTGAGATAGTGGGTTTTATATTCATTTCCCATAGTCTGTGGGTTCTCTCTGGGTTCAATATCCACTCTCCACATTTTATGGGTTCTCTTCCTCCGTTTTCAATTGATGTGAGTTGCTTTCTTCCGTCTAGGAAATTGTTCTCTGGACTGCACCATCAAAGTTATATCTCCACTGATTCCAGCTGCCTCCTGAGTTAGTATCCATAATCCAAGAAAAAAAAATGATGAATAAATAACATTGAAGAGAGTAACGTTTTTATAGTATTTTCATTGTGAAACACAACTAGATACTTTTCATGTGAGGAATCAATGCAAAGGTAAACAAAGACAAGTAACTGGCGGTCAGTCTCTCTCCATGTTTAAAAGCTGTTGGCGGTAGTGGGATTGGTAGGGGTTAGATTCGGAATCAGATGTGATATGCGTGTGAATGAGTAAGAGTAACTATCAAGTAATTAATGTCTTTTTCTTGTTGCAGTCATCCCCTTATCCTTGGCTTGCCTTTGCATTGCTCACCTTTGCTTTTCTTCTTTTGGTTTTGAGATAATGGTGGGTCCAAATTACGTCAAATCACCCATCTGAAGACACACCTTTGATCATCAGCTAGTCGGTGCCGCTATTCTTTAGACATTTGCGGCAACTGTAACCAAAAACATTAACTTTATGATTCACTAAACTTTCCAGCTATACATACACACACATCAGGTGGATGTGGATCATGCATCATCATCTGAATTTTCTATCTCTATTTTTGCAAACTTGAGGCCCCCCATGTTCAGCTTTGGTAACATTGTCATAAATTTTAGTTCAACCAATACCATATATGGTGCAAATATCAAAGCATTGAACTGGATTTGATTGACAAGATAAGTAGCCTTAAAATATAAAAGTTAAAGAATCATACAGGGGGAAGAACTCAAATGACTGTTATTCATACTCTCATGTCTTAACCAACAAGGAACAATTTAAAAAACTCTAGTGAACGTCTACAACTAAAATAATGTCAAACGGTATACAAAAAATGCATTTGATTGATAATTTATATCACATAATATAATATCATCGGATAGAGTATTTGGTCCTTCAAAAATTTTCTACAAATTCATAAAGACCAAATTCCAAAGAGGAGCAATGAGGAGATTCACTAATTTGAATTAAAATGATTTAAAAAAAAAAAAAAAAAACTGACATTCAATGGGTAGGGCACTCAAATATCTACTATTTTAAATGAAACATAATTACTTTTATAATAAAAAGAAAAAACTATCTACAAAAGTTATAACATATGGTTAGTATAGATTGAATACCCAACCTTTAGAAAAATATGGAGGTATACAAACACTTGCATTAAGAGATATTATATGGATTAGAATGATTTGTTGATTCAAGATTTAAAAGATTTTAATTAGATAACTATCATTGTTAATATATAATTTTGCTTAAGATCAGAAAACTTTTTCATTTTTTCTTCTTTTCACTAACATTGGTTCAACGGCACAAAAACCTGCGTTGGTAAAGAATCCAAACCACATTGTTTTATAAATTAATCTACTATTCATCTACATGACTAAAGGCAGCCAAAAGCCTAGACATTCTACAAACACATATAATACAAATGAACGGCTAACTATATTTATCGGAAAACTCATATGATGGTCATAACTCATAAAGGGTCATCTTTCAAGCCAAATTAAGTCCCAAGACTTAAACAGGGTATATTTATGGGAAAACTCAAATGAGTCATAAAGGGTGATCTTTCAAGCCAAATTAAGTACCAAGACTTGAACAGAGAGAAGAGAGAGAGTCATCATTTTTTCGGTCAAAGACCAACACAACTTTCGGTTACGCAATTTCTGTGTTGAATACGCACCCAACACCCACGCCAGCAGCACCAGCACCCACTTTCTACTTGCACTCAACGGTATCACTTTTTTGAGTCAAAGGCTATTATAAGCAGAGTTGAACATGTTGGTGGCAACCAATATTAATTTCAGGATTCAAACTCGTCAAAATGACAAAATGTGAATGTGTACACTATCTTGTCGGTTGCCAAAATATACATGTCATTTGATTAGACAACACTATGCCAATGGAATTCAGATACAAACACTCTTTTTGAACAAATATTCATAAGTGGAATTCAGATACAAACACTTTTTGAACAAATATGAATATGAATATTAAAGTATAACAGACATGACCGGATGGTAGCTAGTGTTTTTCCCGTTTTTTCTTGTCCAATGACTTCCAATGATTTTGTTAGTTTCAGGCTTGAGGCAGGTCAATAGTCCACACCCAATAATTTCCACATTTTACAAAATGCATAATTTGAGGTAGATTCAGGTTTCGATCTCGGTTGAGAAAGGGGAAAACAGAGAGAAACCAAAAGAACGAATAGTTACAGCCGATATCAAGAAAAAATCTACCCAGATAACACGGACAAATGCAACACCAAGACATGCAATATCCAAGAGAGTGACTTGTGATGATCGAGATTCAAAACTCAACATCCGAAACAAACAATATTAAATAAGTTGTCACACCTTGATAGAAACCGTGTACCAACCTGGCAAATACATCCAATTCCCGAAACAATCTGGCACCGTCGTAAATGAAAATCACATGGTTGAAAAGGAAAAATCAAGCCAAAATCTCCATGCAGACACAAAAATTTGACCTAGTGACATCACAGGATAACAAATGACATTGACCGTAACATGAGATATGGTAATGTTTGTAACAGGTAACCATCAACAAAGCCACAATAATGCAATCGGGCATAATCTAGCCTTTCAACATACCAATCAGAGAGAGAGAGAGAGAGAGAGAGAGAGAACAAGAAAGCAAACCGTGTTTTAAGTGGTTTTGAACTAGTTCGATTATTAAATACGATACTGAACAGCTATTTACATATGATAGTCATAGACATTTGCTCGCAATGTTGAAAAAGAAACAGTTGAGATTACGTTATGGAAAGTTGATCAAACAGGTTTAACTAGAACAAAGACAACTTTGTTTATGCAGCTTCTGCGAATCCAACTCTCATATTGCCGTAGTCGAATACTGTATGGAACTGGCCCATAAAAACGTCGCCCAAGATCCTGCATTGCCACAAATATAGATAAATAAGTTTGTGTACAAACAAAATAACCAGCAACATAATTTGCTATCTCCATCGAGTATTGGCAGCCATTGACTATGGTTTTTACAACTGACATATAAAGACAGAAAAAATGTCAACAGGGATGGACATACCAGAGAGGTCCACGTGGTGGGGGTACATCCAGAGCTGTAAATCCACTAATGCATTGAGCTGCATCTCCCTCGCCTACTTTCAGGACATACTGTGTGCCAACACCAAATAAAATTTTAAGATTTTCACAAGATAACATCCCCAGCATGGATTTATGTCCAAGCTCGTTGGAAGAATATGCCAATGCATAGATTTAATGCAGATTTCCCTTAATTGATAAACCATATAATTTCATATTAGCAGAGACTATATATATATATATATATATATTATTAAATGCAAGATCCTGCACCTTTTTCTCGTGCAACATGAAAAACGTCATTAACCTATTAATCTAAAAGCTGGATACTATTTCTACCCAACTTTGAATTTTATATAACTATTAAACAAATGCAACTAAATTTAAAAAAATGAAGTTTAATACCCTGTAGAATAAACCTAAACCTAAAACAACAACATTTTACTGAGTTGGGAAGAAGAATGAAATAAGACACATCCAAAATCAAACAGAAGGAAAAAGAAAGATAAACAAATTCCAACATTTTATCATACCTGATCAGGAGTGAGCTCAAATAATTTTCCACCAATTGTAAAGGAAACATTAGGCATGGAAGCCAAATTGTTACAATCAACAGCTGATTCTCCCATTGGACTAGGCAAGCGATCACAGAGCTGGATTTACGAATGAACGTATATAAGCAGGCAAAGTGGGAAACGTACAAATATACTTTATAAAGTGAGGTTGTTTACCTGATTGAGATAGTTAAGTATGCCATCCTGTGTTTGGTTTTGCCTGATCTGGTTCTGCACCCACACCACCGTCATCTCACAGGTCGAGCACATTCCATCATGCAAATCAGCAGATGCTCTTTGAGAATTCTCATTAACTACACTCTCGATGCCCATACTGATTACCCCCCACATTCACAAAATGATCCATGGGAGTGAGAAATGTATATACTTCAGCATAAAATAATATCATACACGTACAATGTTAACATATTGATTAACAACATCATCAATGCATGAAACAAGAAACAGATTTGAGTCTTGTACCTTACACCTTGGGTTCCATCAAATGTACACAAACCAATTTGTGAACAAATTTTACGTGGTTGATCCTGCCAGACATACCAATAAATTAAAAATCAGAACACAAAAATAATGATTTATAATAAACCATTCCTAGCGATGCTAGTAGCAATTTGGTAGATACCTTAGCTAACAGCCTCTCAATAATGGTTTCTCCATACTGTGAAACAACAACCCTGCATTCTTGACTAACAACCCCTGAAGCTCCAATAGCATGATTGACTTCGGTTATAATAGACTGCAAGTAAATACAAAAAACCTTCAGTCACCCATGTGGCAGTAGTGAGAAAGCACAGAGAAGTAAATCCAGCTAATGAATTTGCACTGGATCGGATCCAAAGCTCAATGCACAACACCACCATAAGCACTGGTAAATTCGATCTTTTTGATACACAAAATATTACTATACAACCAAAAGGAGGAAGACAATATGTTCCATGGTATGAGAACAATATATAAAAGCCACACAAGCTGAGAACACGCATAATCCCTTCAAATGAGCAATGATAACAATGATAAAGAAGGAAAGAGAACTCTCTCTCAAATGGCCAAAGCCATGGCCTAACCAGTGGTTGGTCAGATAGAAAGGTACAACCGTACAAGGACTAGAAAGCAGATATGAATAACCAAAAAACGAGAAGGATGTATGCATGTACAAAAAATATACAGAACTAACTGTAAGTTCGTCAATTTAGACAGCCTAATCCTTTTATAGGCATGTCGACAGCGTCTAAGGCATACAAAACTAAACTATAGGTCCATTGATAGAAAAAACAAAAGATGCAAGCCTAGCTAACTACATTATAGAATACACACCGTAGGGCCAGCCAACAAAGAGGTTCCCGAATCAGCAATTGCAGCACAGCCATCAACACAAAATCCTGAAAAGACAATTTTAGAAGTCAGGGACAAACAGAGCATTACAGCAGCATAATTCTGTGACTCGACAATACAAAGTTGCAATAGAATTATTTATTTGCTTACCAGTTGTTTTACCATCAATCAAGACATCGCCCATATTAAACTGCCAACAAACGACACAGGAGGACATATTCAAAATTCAATGGATTAAAGTCAAATTTCATATAGCAAAAGAAACATATGCTACACCAACCTGCCAATACCCTTTCTGTGTCACGGGAACATATGTATGCTCACCCTTGTAGTGGTTAGGATCCGCACCACCAAATACAATTTCACCACCCTCTTCTTCATCAGCATTCCGGTTAAACCAAAATGAGAAAACTGGTTTGCTAACAAGACCTTGATTTACCATATTGTACCTGAAGCAAGCAATTCTAAGTTAGATATCTTGATCCTATTACATCAACAGATCTCTAACTCATATAAACAATCTACAGCAGCACGTAACAAAAGGAATGTGATGAAATATACCACACAGGCACAGCATTTCCAACAGAAATCTCTTGGAATCCAAGCCCAAGAATACCATCAAACTTGGCCATCACGAATGTGATGCTAGGCTCTTTGGTTGCTTCAATAAATTCCTGAAACAAACCACTACTATTAGCAAACGCAAACTACCAAGCCATAACAAAGTAAATTACAATTCAAACAGTTAAAAAATAACCAAATATGACCATGAAGTTACCTGGTCTTTGACAATGAGATCACCGACTTTGACATGGTCTTCACTAAAGAACCCAGAAATAGCTCCAGTTCCATAATGGATAGCAGCAGGTTTACCTGAGTAAAAATTGGAAAAATTGAAACAAAAAGAAAAACAGATTTCTATCCCCAGTGGATGAAATCCTGAAAAACACTAAGGGGTATGCATACAAGCACATATCATGCAGTCATGCATAAGGCTACAGGGATCCATCAACAATGACACACATCTATATATATTGGAACATAACTAAAGAAGTGTTGTATGATAAACATTTTAAACACATTTATGGCAAAAATCTAGGCACTGGATATCTTAAATTGCAACCTAAGTGCACAAATACATCGGCAAATTTGCAGGAAATTAAGAACTTACTTTTGCAATTAAAACCCATCACCCATGCCAAGGAGAGGAAAGAAAAAAAATAAATAAATAAATAAGCAAGTCACCAAAGGACATCAAAGAAAAATACGACCCTACATATGAGCTGCCACTCTACAAAAGACAAAAGGTCATGAACAAAAATCTAGGAGCTGGATATCTTAAATTGCAACATAAGTGCACAAATACATCGGCAAATTTGCAGGAAATTCAGAACTTACTTTTCCCATTAAAACCCATCACCCATGTCAAGGAGAGGGAAGAAAAAAAAAAAAAAGGCATTTCACCAAAGGATGTCAAAGAAAAATACCCACCCCTACATATGAGCTGCCACTCTACAAAAGACAAAAGGTCCTGAAAAAATTTAAGATTGGCCCACATACAACAAGGAATTTTGGCACATAATAAAAGAAAAGTGTTGCAACTTATGACACCTTTTGTGCCGTAATTTAAAAAGTTACCATGATTGCAATTATTAAATTAAACATATAAATTTAAATGCATACACAATAACAAAGAAGGCAAAAAAATCCATGATCTACTAATAAATAATAAGCAGAACAAACCATTCTTCTTGTAAGTGCTTGAACTCTTTGACTTGTACTTGGGATGTAAAATGCAAGCGATCTGCACCCAGAAGCAAGATCATGTCATCCATACAAAATAACATCCATGCAAACTTTCACAGTAAATCCAATCTAATACATCAGCAATATAGAAAAGCAAAAAAACCTTACCGAGAAATAGCACTTAGAGGAGGGCACCCACAAATTTGAGCTACCAGTGTCAAATATCACGGTAAATTTTTGAGGGGGTGTACCAATACCAATCTCACCAAAATACTGAGCATCCATGTAGTTCTTCAGCGCAACAATATCAGTATCCCCTGAGTCTCCCAAGTTTCCACGAAGATGATATTTTCTGATAGCAGCTCTGTACTTCACACTTTCCTTAGAATCAAGCTGTCCAGCCACCCGGTTGCTCTGGTCAATCTTCCTCTTTTTAAGCCCAATTCTATAAACCCCTCCATTGGGGGTCGAAAAAACCCCAGGAAACAGAAGCAAGCAAAGGAACACACTAGCCATAATGGATTTAGATGCCGTTCCCATGATGACAATTAACTGAGAATTTTATAGCAAAATAACTATCAATAAATAATATTGATTCTCACAATAACAAAGAATTGAGGTGGGTACTACGAGGGTACTACGAACTCAATATAGTTTATATGCTCAACCCAAACAAATCTAAAAATATCATTCTGCAAATATACAATTGTGAAATAGAAGACAATATGACTGACATACACCAATTTGATTCCTTACTATTTCAATAACAGTAATGTAAATTTCATGACCAGAGGATCAAGTTTACACACATTTGATTATCAATATTAAAAGGAATCAAGATAAACCAAACATTATATAAACTACATACTCAAAATTATTTTGTATACACTACATCAATAACATATTTTTTTAGAAATAACCACTAGCTAACAATTAAAATTAAGAGACTTAACACCTTCCTTCATTTCAGCGTCTAGAAAATCTCAAAAATTTGAAAAACTAAAGTAAAAAACCAAACCATCCTATATACAGCAAAATTAAACTCAAAATCATTAAAACAAACTCAATACATACAACACTTGGTTTCATCAAGCATTAATAAATACCAATCATTTTACCATCACAAACTTTCTCTACAACCAAACAAAACAATTTTTTTAAGGAAAAAAAATCACATTCCTTTCTAAAAACCGTAAAGTTAAAGAATAAAAATTGGTTCAAACACACTCAATAGAGACAACACTTAGTTCCATCAAATATTTGTAACTACCAATCATTTTACCATTTTACCTTCACAACTCCTCTCAGCAACCAAACAAACCACACTTTTTAAAAATTAAAAAACTGATACGTTCTAAAAACCACAAAATTAGAGTTAAAAAAAAAAGGTTCAAACAGACTTTATAGAGTCAATACTTGGTTCTATCAGGCTAATTCAGGCATCTACACCTCCCGATCATTTTCCATTCACAATTTTTCTTTCCAACCAAACAGCACATTATAATAAAAACTAATCCATACCTATAAATTATAATCAAAACGATCAAAAACGCACTCAATACAAGACAACAATCAGTCTCATCAGCTATCTACAACCATCAATAAATTCACTTTCTCAAACTTTCTCAACAACCGAACTGAACATTATAACAAAAACTAATCCTTTCTACATACCTATTAGAGACAAATAATCAGTTTCATGATTCATCAGCTATTTACAACTATCAATCACTCCACTCTCTCGAATTTTCTCGGACACCAAACATCACATTATTAAAAAAAAAAAAAAAAATCCTTTATAAACATCTATAAATTAGATTCAAAATGATCAAAACACACTCAATACAGACAAAAACCAGTTTCTTCAGCTATCTACAGCCATCGATCACTTCACTTTCTCGAATTTTCTCAGTAACCAAACAACAGATTGTAACGAAAACTAAATCATCTCTAAACACCTAAAAATTCGAGTCAAAATGATCATAGCACACACAATACAGACAATAATCACTTCTATCAGCTAATTATACAATGATCGATCACTTCACTTTCTCCAATTTTCTCGGCAACCAAACAATAAGTCAAACAAAAAAGAAATCAGATAAAACCACAAATTTTTTTTTTTTTTAAAAAAAAAGGGAAACCTGATAATCAGAAACTAAACAGAGAAAATCAATTTATCAACAAAATAAAAAAAAAAAAAAAAATACTCACAACAAACTCGTCGACGATCGATGCAGGAGAGAAAATGAAGAATAAGACACCGAATGCGGTTTGGTCTCTTTAAATGTGACAGTAGTGATGAGGTGGCTTTGCGGGTACTTGGAGACACGAGAACCGTACACGTGGACGAGATTAGATATACTTTGCTTTGTTGTTAAGTCTTCGAAAAAAAAGGGCAGGTTTCACTGTCATGCTTCGCACGCTTATAAGGCCCGATGTTGACGCAGCGATCCAGGTTGACGTCATAAGAGGTCGACTTTTTTAGATTTTTCACGTAACTGACACTCGGGTTTCTGGTTGAGTGGGGTGATTCGGTTCGTGAGAAAAACACGAGTTTGACCGTGAAAAACGGTTTTCAAAACGTAGCGTTTTGGGCCTTGCACCCATAAACTTGGTTTATTGGGTTGGGTTGGGTTTGGTGGTTTTGTGGGTTCCCTGAGAAATTTAGTTAAAGGATGATAAATAAAATTTTATTTAATTCAAATTTATTAATGAGAGTATATGCATGGATTTTTTTTTTTAATATGAAATTTTAATTTCAGAATCATTGATTATAACGACTTATTATCAGCAGATTTCATCACATTTATTTATACAAAAAATTAAATAAAAATAAACGAGTGAGGCAATAGGTATTGGTGAATGTTTGATAATAAATATCAGACAACATTAAATTATATTTTATTAGTTTATTGTATAAGAATGTAATAACCAACTAGCATCAGCTATTGACATAATTGTATGGACAAACGAGCTAAACTTAAGTTTATTTGGTTTGTAATTTAGATGTATATTGTGTTTCATCACTGAAATTAATTGTTAAGGAAGAATAATTGATTAAGATATTTTCCCAACTATATTTTAAAGAAGTTCATATTAGAAAATTTATAAACACAAGTTGTTTTTTTATCATATTTTCACATTTTTTAAGTATAAACTGGTTTTTAAATTCTATAGAAAATACTTTCTAAAACATGTTTTTAATATTAGATATTGCACACCACTTTTTAGTAGACATGATTGAGTAACTTCCTTGATACTAAAATGTCAAGGTTCAAATCTTACCCTTATTGAAGGTATGAATAGTTTTCAATAAATTTAATCATTTTTCCCTACCATAAAAAATATATATTAAATTATTAATATAGCCTTTAATTTTGAAATAGATTTGGATATAGAAAATTTAATTTAATATATTGCCATTTCAAAACCAACAAAGCACTCAACAAGTTCCATTATAATCTTTTCAAACCTTTTGTTTGTTTCTTATGATTCGGAGACAATGGCTAATGTTATACAAATAGATCTAAATCTAGATTTGAATTTAAAACTTGTCTTTTAGTCAAGAACATCACACTGTAATAGTCTAATTGTGTCATACATTTAATGAATTTGACTTAAATTCATTCAAGTTTCGTGTTAGGATAAAACAGTTTATATATACAACGCAAGAGTAAATGATGCAAGCACATTCATATTTGTACCTACTTGCAGCATATCATTGTATACTTTTATTGGCATTATTTTTAAGTATATATCTACGGTGCACACCATGTATCTCCAAATTGTGATCACCTATTGTTATTGCAAAATAATACTTTTGTGAACTAATTTTATGCTAATTATTAGTAAAGCAATGCTCAATAGTCAATATATAATTATAAATTATTTTAAATATCGTCTTGAATAAAAAATAGAAAATAGCTCCATCTAGATTGACATCCATACATATTTACAAACTAGAAGTCAATTAAGATCTCTAATTTCCCCTATTTTTGGTGACCAATGAATTCAAACGATTAAAGTATGCACTAATTAATTAATATTCAATATCATCTGCCCAAAACTAAGGTTAGTTAACTGTCTCCCAAATCTTCAAGTAGTTAGTTCGATTCTAAACACTTTTTCTTTTTAATCATGCAAATTAGATTAATTAACCAGGTTAGGAGATGCTAGAAAATCAGGTCTTTATCTTTCTTAGAAGTTAGAAAATAATTATTATTAATTAAAATTAATCATGATTTGGAGGCTAACACATAGCCCCTAATTTCAATAGGCCAGCCATTTCACCTAAACTAGGTAGCCTAGTGGAGTTAAATGTCATTCTCACATTAATTGATTTTTTTGTTTAGGTGTTTTGGACATCTACATGCACAGACGATAGGTGCACTAAAAATTTTTTTGGATCTAATAATAGATAGTGAAATTATTTATATTGTTTTAATTTAATGAACACAATTTCATTAACTGTATCTTATGCCGAAAAGATCATGTAAATTAATTAGCTAAACCTCGAAGACCAGAACGATACGTTTTGAGTGTAATTTCTATGTTTATTAATTTGCTCTCAAAAACCAGAATCAGTAACAGACACTGCATAGAAAACAATTATTGGAAAACTTTCTTTTACATGATTGTTTCTTTGAATACAATCCAATAACTAATAACATTTCCAATAATCTTACAATGCCAGTGAGTTGTTAGCTAAATTCGCTCGTACATTTGAAATTTAAAGTTTTAAATCGTTATATATGGTATTAAGCAACCGATAACCCTAAAAAAGTTATGTTTTTATTTTTTTATTTCTTCACAATTAGAATTAAACATCTGAATTTAGATCAAAATTAATTTGTAAACAGTATCTTTCCTATATCGTGTCAATATATGTTCTCATTAAAAAAAAAAAAAAACTTAATTACGACTTTTTTATTGAAGTGAAGAAGTTTTTATTTATTTATTTATTTGGAGAATCCAAGGTTCCTAATGAATTAGTTGTATGGTTTACGTACTATGCATAAATATCAATACCTAGCTATTTACTCATGCAATCAAGATCACAAAGCCATAATATATATTATGAGGAAAGGATTAGTATCTACATAAAATTAATACAGTACTGTAAGGACTCCCATGTAATTTAAGGGTGGTAAAATGGGTTATCGTGTCGTATTTGTACTAACCTGAATACAAATTATTAATTTTTGGTTCAACCTAAACATGATCCATTAAGTTTATTGTATCATTAATCTAAATCCAAAAATGACCCATTAAATTAACGTAGTCACTCAATAAGACCTATTTAATTCGTTAATTTTATATCATATCGATTACATGAGAAAAATAATTTGACTAATCCATTAACTTATTTAGAACTTTGAAATAATTTAAAATATTTTAATTTAATTACATAATTTAGTTGACTAAACTCATTTAAAAAATGAAATAATCAATTTCAATATAACGTTGATTCAATATAAAATTTAAAATAATATACTTAATATTTAATTATGTTAAATGAGTTAACAGGTATGAAGGGTATAACCCAAACATAATTTGTTTATTTAATAAGTTTAACATGTTGATATATTAGTAATTCAGACCCAATAAAATCTAACCCAAACTTACTAAACTTTTATCAATAATTGCCATCCCTAGAGTAATTTCATGTTGGATCTAGATTTTGTATCGTTATAGAAATCAGTTTTTTTGTGACAAGAATTGACGACGCAAAACTGGGTTTTTGCGCAACAAAACAAATGGAATCCCAAATCAGAGAAGGCATGTCCATATACATAGGCACTTACACATTTACACACCTAAAATAAATCAACATAAGATTACAATGTAAAGTTTTGTTTTTAACTAAATACAAATTAATCTGACATCAATATCAATGGTTAATGGTCTAGCACGATCTATGAAGATTAAATACTACAAATAAGATCCGTATATCTATTTCTATAACATCAAGAGTTATCTCTACTCTAACAATAAGAAGGAATATCTTCCCATGCTGATAAAAATTGTATGATGAAACTCAAATCTCTATCTTGGATGTAAAAGGAAATTGAATGCACTAATTACTTAATTAAACTTACATTGAGCTGCTGTTAGATTTGTATACTTAAAAGACTGGAATGACTAAAAATACATATATATTATTGGTCCAAAACTGATTATAATATATAAAGAAAACCAGTTTATAAATTAAAAAAAAAAAAAAAGAAAAGAAAAGAAAGAGGAATATGATCATATACATATATATATTATAATCTTGCTGTTTTAAGTCATATATATATATATATATGGCAAGTTTTATATATGTTACAACAGAAGTACATAGAAACCCTATGGCTATAATAAACACAAGCAGAACTATGATAATTAATTAAATATTAATAGTCATGAACTATAGCAACTGAAAATCATTGTCTCTCAACTTATTTGCACAGCCATGTGTACAAATTAAACTACTGTTGGAAATTCTATCTTCTTTGTATTCAACAATTATGACGAATTGCCCATTATCATGATCATCTACATAATTAACATTACAAAAACAACTAAAACTTGTACCTATTTTTCATGTATCCTACTCGATAAAGGAAAGGGAAAAAAAAAAATCTAAATGAAGATAAAAATTTCACTTTCTGTATATTTTTCCTACAAGTAGTGATGAATTCTCATGAGTTTTTATCATCACTGCTGTTTCTTGTACCGTCATTGTTACTGTTGTTGTGGCTTTGAACATGAGTATTCCCGATTATATTAGTAATGGCTGCCACTAGAGCTGCCGTGAAGCTCGGATCCGCGGTGATGGCTGCCGTTGCTGCACTAATGTTGTCCGATGAGGTGGAATCAGCTGGGGCTGCTGCTTGTATAGGATGGTTTGATTGGTGGATACTAAAAGGATGGGGTGCGGTAAGAAAATTTGAAGGCAAAGACGAGTTTGGTGCAGTGGCATGAAATTGGCCTAGAGGCCTTTGATAGAATTGATGATTGGGATTGTGGGTGAGGTCCAATGTGACAGTCGGAAATGGTGCTGAGGCAGAAAGTGACGCCAAGGTTGGTGAGAAAGGGAGAGGAGTTTTGGATAGAAAATCAATGTTGGAGTTGAGCATGAGCCCGTGATGAGGATCTGTGCTAGGCATTGATCCCGAGAGCAGCATCGATGCAGCAGAGGAGGTGGTGGATGCCATTGCCATGGCGGCCGCCGGGAGTGGATGGTTGTGGGTGCCTTCATAGGTAGTCATGAGGATTGTTCTGTCTTGTGCACACCTTTGTACCTGTAATTCATTCATGAATTTAAAAATCCTTTAGTTTTCACTAGATATTTATATATAACATTTGTGTCTTCTTTTATAAACTTCACTAAACAATTGTACTGTATTATGTTGACAAAAAATTTGAAGAAAAAAAAACAAAACAAAACACGAAGTTCAACCTTAACAAGCTTTTTGAAATTGGAATTTGAAGATTTATCTTCATTTAATTCTTCTACGAAATGATACAAGATTAAATAATTCATATGATCATATATATTTTTATTATTTTATTATTAAAAAAACTAGACGCTATGTATAAATATTTTAAATCTAATTTTTTATTTTAATTTATAAATTTGTTTTTCGATAACATTTTTTTTTATCCAAAGACTATAAAAACAAGCCAACAAATTACCAATATATTTTAGGGCATACTTAAATATAAATTCTTATCATTAATAATAATAGCTAGTAATATAAGTAAAATAACTAAAAAACCCACTACCATAAAAATGTTAAAAGGCATCACTAACACGAGCATTGTTTTCTACAATTATATTCAAATTTTATACCCTAACCCTAGATAGATATGCACATACATTAATTCAAAGAAGTAGTAACAATATTTACTTGTTTGCGAACTGGACAACCAGAAGCCATGGTGCAACGATAATAAGCTCGAGGACATGGATTTCCTTTTGCCATTTTTTGTCCATATTTCCTCCATTGACACCCATCAGAGATCTGTAAACAATAAAACATTAATTAAGATTAGTAAACACTAAACAGTATATATTGATTACTAAATTTTAAATTGCATTGATAGAGCACAAACAAGGAACAAAATCATATAACAAATTAATAAAAATCATAATAATAATCTTTGATAGAATGGGTACAAATTAATCAAGCTGTAAAGAGAATAAGTACAGAAAGTAGAAACAGATTTTGATTTCTCTTTTCGCTTTGTGCCCTTTGTCTTTTGACTTCCTTAATTTGTACTTCAACAAAAGCAGGCGCTACCACCTTCATAATTGTGTGCGCTCACGTGTGGTTTGCTAAAATCTCTTTTCTAGCTGCCTATCTTTCAAAGTCATTTACTTGTAACAATCGAATTAATATCCTGATTCTGAATAGTATATTGTCGGTCTCTAACTGTGTATAAACCGTGTTCATATTTGGAACTTTTAAACTGGAAACTACTTTCGAACCCTAAATTCGCAATCGAATTTATATACATACATACCATGGCAGCATCGGATCGAGCATGAACGGAAACACGAGCTTTTCTGATCATGGACGTGGTCTGCGAGGCCTGTTCAATATCTCTGGAAGAATTGAATCTTGGAACTTTATTATTGTCGTTATTGTTGTTGTTATTAGAGCCACTCAATACTCCTGCAACTTGTGTTGATTGTGCTTGGCTGTTCTCTAATTCTGTCCCTACAATTCTCTGATGACGATGGTCACTATCACTCTTCTCCAAATCAATTGCAACAATTTCATTGCTAGTATTAACATTGCTGCTTTTGATTTTTTGACTCTCCATTGATTCAACAATAGAGAAGTCTCTTGATCTAGTTTCCTCTGAAGAAGAGTACTGAATTAAAACTTCGTCTTTTTCAGCTATACCAGCCTGACCCAGATCCATAAATTGTCTTGCTTTTCCATTCAAAATCATCTAAAAACCACAATAAATAAATTTCTCATTCAGTAAGTATTAGCTTTGAAGAATATATGTAGATAGTGTAATTACACCAAATTAAATAATTAACTAATTACCTCATGATTTTGTGTGTGATTTCCAGGTCTGCTAGTTTGTTGCCTTTGCATATAAGTAAAGAGATGCATTTGTAAAGCATGATAGTTGTTGTTCACCTGATTCAACATGCCTCTTAATCGTTGATTTTCTACACTTATTTTCTCCAAATCAGCCTGAAGAACTGCCAACTGCAGCATTTATAAGCAATAAATATATTGAAACTATAATCATGTTTTAAAAATAAAATAAAACAAAATTTATCTCTAAAACCCCAGAAGCCGAATGATTCTCTCTCTAAACCTTATTTTCATGAGACTTATTTGGTATATTTTTTGATGTGCCATTGTCGATCATGGAGTTTTGATTGCAATTGCCGGGATTAGTCGTCGAAAGATTTAAACCAGTCTGCAATAAAAAATACAAGAAAAAAATGAAACAAAAAACCTAAATCAAACATTATATATAATTTGTTCAATAATAATAATAATAATAATAATATAACTGATAAACTTACATTTATATGGAGTTCATCCTCATTTTGGGCTTGTTCTTTCTTCACATCAAGAACTCTTATAATTTCTTTTGAAGCTGCTTGTTTTTCATCAGCAAAGAAGTCCATCTCACTGACTACTCTTTTCCCAGATACAATCTGGCCAAGGGGAACAGGTTCCTGATGATCACGATCATGATGATCGCGATCAGAATCATCATCACTACCACGACCAGTAGGGTTGTCCATGGCAGGATTTCGGTCGATGCTACAACCAATCTTGGAGAGGGAGAGAGAGTTGCGTGAATGAGTATCAATGGAGAGTCCTAGTAATGGTTTGTCCATATATAAGTTGATGATGAGAGAAAGTGAAAAGAAATAAATAATTGAAAAGAAAGTGAGAGAGAGAGAGAGAGAGAGAATTGAAAGAGAAAGCGAAGTGCTTGAAAGAAGTCTTGTTATCATAAAGAAGCAATGGACTCGGCAACAAAATGGGGTTTGGACTAAGACCAAAATTAAATTAAATAACATGTTATTAAAAAATTAGGGAAAAAAAAAAAAAAATTGGTCTTGGACTTTATTAGAGAACATGGTTTTAATGAAGTGTGAAACAAGATTCTTGCTGAGTTTTGATACTAATGAGGTAAGGTGGTGCGTCAACTGGACACGTGGCAGTTCAGTGGAGAGTCATAGGAGAGAGAAAAGACAGAGATAGAGGAGATAATTAATTAAATGGGTTTGAGAAAAGAACAAAGATATTATTACTTATGAATTTTATGTTTGAATTTGATGAAATGCGATGGAGTTTAAATTGGCGATTTTAATTGCAAGAAAAAATTTATATGTGAAATTGAATGCATACAAAGTTATATAATTTAGTGTTATTATTTTGAAAATGAAACAAGCCGGCTGTGATTGATGATTTGATGAACATATATAATTATTTGATTTAGAAATATATTAAGTTAATGAATTAGGACAAATTTACTATGCATTTCTGTAGTAGGCATTCATAATATATTAATGATAATCTGTATAAGTTTTCCTTTGTTCTGTTATAAGAAATACAAATTCTAATTTTGTAAGAGTTAACATCAATTTTCTCAAAAAAAAAGTTAAAACTACTTTTATATTCTTTAAAATTTGTTTGAAAATAATTAAGTATTTACAAAAATAATTAGAATATGTAATTGCAAAATTCTCTTTTTGAAATGTTCATTTTGTCTTCTATCTTTTAAATTGTTTCAAAATTTATTCAAGCTGTAGTATAATCCAATAAACAATTCATTGCCAAGTCCAGATTCACATTATTTGTTGATTGTCCAAAATTATGGGCCGATTGCCCAATAAGATAAAGAATTTGAAGCCTAAGTGAATATAAAACCAAAGTCATGTAGTGCAAAGTTTTGACTGGTTCTACAAATGCACGATCCTGATTGGTTCGAAAAATCGAGATCAAATAAAAGTCAATGATATGGACGGCCAAGGCTCTCTCTGACGTTTACATGTATTTCAAAAGTCCACCTTTTACATCATCAGGTTGGTTTGGGCATCGTAGAAAGGGTTTTTTTTTTTTAGCACTAAAAAACTAATGACATGTTATACTAGTATCAAATAATTGAATTTATATTTTCTAACATATTTTTACTATTCAATTTTTTAATGATAAAAATACCCTTATTTAAAATTTTAAAAAACGCAAATATCCAAAAAAAAAAAAAACACATCTTTTTGCGTTTCAATGTTCAAAACCCTAAAACTATCGCCCCATTTATGGTTTTCAGTAGGTTTTGAAACCCATTCAAACTCAAACCCAACAACTTAAACTGAAATATGAACTCAAACAAGTCTAGGTTTCAAAACTCATTTTTGAGTCTCCAGTGGGTTTCAAAACCCATTTATAAGTGCCATCAAACACAGTAGAAGCCATCAACAATAGAAGAAGTCAAACATAACACAAAATTATGAAACACAAAATCAAACATAAACCCAAACTCAAATATGAACAAAATGAAAGCCATCAACTCAGACTCGAATATGGAAAAAATTAAACTCAGACTCAAAGCCATCAAACTCAAACTTAAACAAAATCAAACCCTTTCCATTTCTGAGTTAGCTACATTTTGAATCCAAATCGAACTCATTTCTGTGTTTTGATTGGAAACCCAGAAATGGGCTTCAAAACCCAAAAATGGGTTCATTTTTAGAGTCTATTTAGGGGAATAGAAAGAAGTAAGAGGAAGGGGAAAAGAAAGAAGAAAAGAAAGAGAAGATGAAGAAGAAACGATGATAGAGGAGGTTGCTACTTGACGACGATAGAGAAAGAAACGACGATGTAAAACTGGTAGAGAGAGAGGGGGGAAAAACCTAAAAACCCCTTTTTTATAGTGTTTTTTTTTTTTTTTTTAATAAGGGTATTATGATCTTTTTATTTAGGGAGGTGTTGGAAAAGTTGATTCCAGTTTTCTGGTGTTAGTTAAACATGAGATCAATTATTTGGTACTATTTGGAGTTGTTTACTCATCGTATAAATTGTTTCTTTTTTCTTTTTTTAATTTTTTAGGAGTAAAATCTAAGTTGTCGAATAGGTATCTATACAAAGCTTTTACGGTCCATACGTCCTAATTTTTAAATTGTTATGACCATCAATCTCAATCATTCATTGCATTATCTCTCCTAAAAATATTTTTCTCTCTTATTTAATTTAAATACAATGAATGAGTAAGATTAATGGTCATAACAACTTAAATATTTAATTTAAATACCAAAAGTTTCTACCGTTAGGACACACTGACGGTAGAAACTTTTGGTATCTATATCTAATAATTATATGATTTATGATAATTATTTAATTTAATTTACATATATTTTCGAATTTGGATATATCACTATATATATATATATATATTTCATATAAGATCATATTACTATATAGTTAAATGGATGAATACGAGGTACATATATGTTCTCATATTATTTTGTAAATATGTACACATGTACCACATACATGAATAATACCATCCATCACATTATTTGAATATTCTTGCATTGTGCACCTCCATGGAGCATATTATCGCAGGGTATACAAAATAACTTACAATTCTTATGATAACCACTAACTAATTTTCATATTATTGTTCTTTTTCTAAAGAATAATACTCATTGTATTTACTGATCAATATATTTATCTTCGTCTATCTTTCAGTAAATTTCTTTGTCAATTCAAAATTTAATTAAAAGATAGATAATATTAATGTTAGTAATACTCTAATTAGTCTCAGTGATCACCGTGTGAATATATGAATATATCGTGTACATAAGGTCAGTTTGAAACTTCAAAAGAGGACATGGTTTTTGTGACCTTTATAACATTATCATCATCTATATCCAACCTTTTAACAGCGCTACTTTTTCTTTGTTAGCTAGCCCCCGGCCCCATAATGAAAAAGATGTATATAAGAGAAATTTTCATGTGATCATTTTGTCTATGCATATATGTGTGGCATGCAGCAAACTATTATAAAGACTTGAATTCTACCCTTACTTGGAAATATATGTATATATTTACTATAAATTAAAATGATGATAAATCATCACTTTTTTGGGACCCAACATTGGAAATGTTTCTATGAAGAAACTTCAAGATACAATTTGAAAAATTAGTCATGATAAGTACTGGAGTACTACAACTAAAATCAAGGTTGGAAAATTGACCATTTGATTGAAGAAAACTTGTGAAAAGCCAGCATGCATGCACAGAGAATGCATGTGAATAATTGTGACTTTTATTAATTCATTGGCTGCTATGACCACAATTTACAGTGTGAATTTGATTTCTATATGACCACGAAGTCATATGCTAGTATTTCCACTTAAAGAATAATTAAGTTGATTAACATGCATGAACTCTACAGTAACTTTGAATATGTTATCAAGATTTAATTAATTGCGACCTAGAGTGTTGGTTTATATGAACAATTTTACTTGAGTGCAAGTAAAGTTTTCGGTATTCATAGTTCATAAAATAATATTTGAAAAAATAAAATAAAAAACTGACCAAGCAATATTATTTATTAAATGCTAAACAACGGTCGATTAAGACAGAAATCGTTTAAAGATGACCAATATTTTGTAAGAAACCATAACTAGGGGAGGCAAAATCTTGAAACAAAAAATGCATATTGAGGTGCTAGATAGGCAAATGTAAAGTCATTTTCGGTTTTGTCAACAAGTTTTATGATGTGAACTTTTAACCATACTCTAGTTCCGGCTATCTCTATTATAATTCATAAACTATTTCAAAGCAAAGATTGGTCAGGACTTGACGAAATGAAATTACACAAACCTAATCCTAGTCCCACAAATAGCGGATATTGGGTCTCCGACTCTCCACACACCAGACTAGGTGCATATATACTAAAAATGCATGTGGAAGGAAATATGCACACCGCTCAGTCGAAGGTGAATGGGGCATGCAATATATTAAATAGTTAAATCACATTTATTTATTTAATGTTTGGTTAGAATTAGATAAAAATATGATTACAATTAAGGAAATGTCTTGGTTTTTCATTTACACTTACCTAACCCTAGTACTACTATATATGTCTATATACACTGGTTGTGATATAAAATTTTCTAATTGCATTCCAAACCTTGTAAGATAATATATTATTGAATTTCTTATCATTCCTTTATTTACCTTGTTTTTTTCTTAAACAAGTCGTTAGTTCAGTTATTAAAGGCATTATAATTATGATGAGCTTGATTAATTAATTTGAAATCTAAACACAGTGAGGATTAATATTTGAATTTTTAGTATGTACTTAATTAGTTGGACTAATTAATTACAGGCACGTAAAGTTAATTAGGGTATTGCTAGCTAGGATGCGGCAATTAAAGTCAAAACTTGGGCCCTCTGTATAGTTGTTATAGGTGGCATTTAACTTTGGAATTCATTAAACAGCACATAGAAATTAAACTCAAAAAGTCCCCAAATTAATGCCTTAATTTGGAATTTATTACTTGCATATAAATAAATATTCTGAAAATAAAATAAAATTTAAATAAGGATTTAATAAACTAATGGAGAATCGTTTGACTAAAATCCCTTGATTAAGATGGTCTTAATGGGTCTATCAATTTTCATTTGTGCTAATCTTTTTATGAGAATAATTTAAGTTTAAGTGATGTATGAAAGAGAAAAATGAAATAATCTTGGTCATCTATTATTTTTTATTCTGATGTGTCATTAGATTATCAAAAGATTAAAAAAAAAAAAAAAGATGACAATCCTTACTCAATCTTAATAAGGGTTTTCATAATTTTATTTGATTCTGTCAATTCAAACTAAAGAGGAGTTTTTTTTTACTAACACTCTTAATTCAATGAGTTTTGATTTTGAAAATGTCATGAGATTAATAATTTGAGTTTATATAACACTTATTTAGTGTTTGGACAAAATTTTCCTTGTTTATATAAAACAAAACAAAAGCCTCTACCAAAGACAGGGCACTGTCTCTCTCATCTCACATACTTCTTCGCTTCTCTCTCTTCTGCCAAAAATAGAGTACTATCTCAAAAAAATCCAAATGAGGTAAGAGATCCATTAGTTCATCTCCCTCTAGATCTTAGTCTCTCCAACCACTTTCTTCTCTTTTCCAAATCAGTTACTATTAACATTTGAATTTTATTACAAGCTCGACTGATTTTACTATCTAGGGTTTAAACATTACTTTGGTAATCTTTAATGGTTTTTGTTTTGAAAAATGGTGGCTATTTGAAATCTCTAGATGTTGTTGTTTGAAATCGTAGAGAACATGTTCATTAATAATTGGTTTCCTACCCTTATTGTTTTTATTCCTTCTTTTTGAAACTTGGTCATCTATCTTAATTCAATGGCAATAATCCATACCAACCAAATGAATCAAAAAGAGACACATTGACATAAGATGGTGCAATTCGAAAAAGGACATAGGAGTTCCAATATCGCGAATACAACATTTTCACTTGCAATTTCCACTCCTTTGTAAACCATAACCTAAACAGGTTAAGCTTCAATTCTGATGGGTAAAATGTGGTAAACCTTGTTGCCTTTATGTTCCTTTATGGTTGTTGGGTGAGCATAACAATCGTTTTGTGCACTTTCATACCAATTGTTATAGTAACCCTTTATAGACTCGCATTCGATGCCAAAATTGGTATCAAATTGATGGCAAATAAAAAACAGAGACGGTTGCTACTCTTGAGAAGCCAAAACCTACAAAAAAAAGGTACATTACCAAGGACCAAATGTCATTGCTAATGATAGAATGTTGTTGAAAATAATCTATTTTGACGGTAAATGGTCATCGAACGTCGTTGCAAAAAATGTTGTCTGAAATATTAATTTATCAACCGACCGTCGAAAAGTATACTATTTGTGATAGTCATAGGTTGTCCAATTATATTTTCAATTTCATCGACAAAAACCTTTTGAAATTTTAACCAGAACATCTTTAATAACAACTGGTCGTTGAAAATATGTGTTTCACTGAGAGACGAGTGGTCAAAAATATTATTTTTAGTCGTTGAAAAAAAGTTGTCCAACGACTTTCAACCGTCGAAAAAACTTAATTTTACAACCAAAAACGGCTATCGATATAATCTCAATGCATACATGGCTTTTTTTTTTTTTTTGGACCATGTGAAGACCGTTGAAAATAATATATTATGTTTGAATTCATTTATTCATATTAATCCATTTTATTACACCTTTTTTAATAACCATGTTGTAGTTCAAATGTTTCTTAATATTGATATCAATAAAACTAAAAATAAATCAAATTCATTAACAAATTTGACAAAATATTAGTTTGTCATAATCAAATTAAACAAAAGTTACACAATAGCGTACATATTTATAGTAGTTCTAACATTTGATAGCTATGAAATTTACAAACTACAAAAGAGATATTGCTAAAAGAAAGTTGTAGTTCTGACATATAAACTTTGTCAATTGATTAATATTAAAACCCTATCCTCCAACTCTTGATTCTGATACTTTATAGTGGATTAATCATCATGCATTGTGCTCCTCATCCATGCCTGATAAAACATTATCCTGTATAAAATTTAATGACAATAAGTAACCTAAGAAAAATATCTCAATTATCTTTAGATGTAAACCAAAAATAAGGAAGAGGAAAATGTAATTTTATTTTGCTAACAAAATACACAACAAAGTTTTAACAATTTCTTAAAATTTTCATATACTAGAATTAACAATTACCTCAATTAAAGATTAATTAAGTAGAAAGCATCCTAAACCAACCTTAAATCAATAAAATTACAAATCCATCAAGCCAAAAAATTAAGAAAAATTATTAAAACCCAATTATAGCTAGAAAATTCTCTATCTACATTTATAAAAATATTATAATAACTAATTAAAATACTAAAGAATGATATAACTTGAAACTAGCAAATTTCAAGTCACAATTTCTCATTGAAATATTTCATCAAACATCTTATGTACACCATATCATATACTAGAATTAATAGTTACCTCAATTAAAGATTAATCAAGTAAAAAGCATCTTAAACCAATATTAAAGCAACAAAATTACAAAGACATGTACATCAAGCCAAAAAATTAAGAAAAATCAATATTTTATGAAGACAAATCTTAAAATTCAATTATAACAAGAAAATTCTCATAAAAAGTTGATGGCCTCTCATAAAAAGTATAGATTCGAAAAAACTTGCAAATCCGTAGAATATAGCATTGATTGTTCCAAATTTAATAATAAAAATGGAAAACAATGTAGAAGCTTTTGAGCAAATATACAAGAACTGGGAGCTCATCAATTTGTTTATAACGTTAAAGAAACAAGACAACATTTACCTGCATAGTCTCCTTATAAGTAATTCAAGATCATTATTCATTTTTTTCTCCAAGAAATTGATAGCCTCTTGCTCTTTTAATCCAGAGTTTGTTGCCTAAGAACATGTTAAAATCCATTTCTTCAATAAAATTCATTAATTTAACACTTCAACATAAAAGAAACTATAATAATGAAATATTATAAAAATAATAATAATAACAAATTACATTAAAAATAAATAAATTAAAAAAATTAAAACATTCTCATGTTCGTAAAGTGTGGCCGTGTGGGTGGATGCTATGAGATAAGAAAGAAGACTATGAGTAGAGAAAAGGAGATGGTGTGGTTAAGGTTAGAAATGAGGTGGTTTGGCTTTTAAAAAGTATATATATACTAAACCATTTTTGATAGCTACTTACCCTCGAAAAAAATATGAATTTATTTCAAAATTATCAATAATTCATTTGGCGCAAAACATTTCTGCCAAAATTAAATACTTTTTCGACCTGCCTTTTAGATCATTTTCAATAGTTATGAATCATCAATAATAGTAGAACCAAACTTTTTACCATTTGCAATGGCTACCTTCCCTAAAAAAAGTATGAATTTATTTCAAAATTATTGATGATTCACCTAGCGCAAAGCATTTCCGCCAAAAATTTTTAGATTATTTTCTACCATTTTCGAGATTATTTTCGACGATTACGAATCATCAGTAATAGTATAACCAAAATTTTTACCATTTACAATAGCTACCTACCCTAAATATATATATAGGAATTTATTTCAAAATTATCAATTATTCACTTGGCACAAAATATTTTTGCCAAAATCAAATAATGTGTTGACCACTTTTTAGATTATTTTCAATGGTTATAAATCATCAATAATAGTCGAACCAAAATTTTTACTATTTATGATGACTAACTACACTTGAAAAAAATATGAATAAAATATTCATTATTTTCGACAATAATTTTTAGTGTCGTCAATGATTCATTTTGCACAAAAAATTTTTGCCAAAATTAAATAAATTTTCAACAACTTTTTACATTATTTTTTAGGGTTACAAATCATCAGTAATAGTAGAATCAAAATTTTTATCATTTACGGTGGCTAACTACCTTCCAAAAACGTATGAATAAAATTTCCATTATTTACGATTATAATTTTTACTATCGTCAATAACTCACTTGGCACAAAATATTTATGCCAAAATGAAATTCTTTTTCAACCATTTTTCAAATTATTTTCGACGATTACAAATAATCAGTAATAGAAGAAAAGTATTTTTTTTAATCATTTTTCATGGTATTAAATTAGTTGTTGATAATATTATTGGCACTAATATTCCCTGCCAAAAACCAATATATTTCCAACAGTAATGTGATGAGTTTTCAATAAGATTTTGTCCCTCGAAAATATGGTACCTTTATTTGCAAGGTCAGCAACAACCTTTATATTGGGTGTCGAAAATAAAAACATCTGTGATAATATTTTAAACCATCGAAAATAGTTAGTCATTGATATCCACTTTTTTGTAATATACGAGAAACAACAATAGCTTTGGAGAGGAGAAAAAAAAGAGCAAGTCACAGCAGTTCTTGAAAAAAAAGAAAGCAGCAACGACAACAACTTTTAGAGGAGAAAAATCATAGTAGGAATTCGGCTAGTTTTTGGAGAAAAACTAGATGTCGAAACATGAAGCAAGAAAGCTAATTTTGGGACTATATTGAGCTAAAATTTGAGCAGAATTGAGCTTGGAGTCAAACCAAAATTGTATCCAAATTTTTGACAACATGCGGGTTTTAATTTTTCTTTTGTTCTTGTTATCTCCACAACTTTCTTTTTTTTTTCTTTAAGATGTAGGATGTCAAGTCTTGTTAGGTTGAGTTTTGTTTAGAGATAGAAAAAGCAAGCGAGATAGAAGAAAGCAGGGAAAAAAAAAAAAGAAGAAAAAAAGTTAACAGGTCAAAGCTCTCACTGAAGGTATTTTGAACAATTTACATATGCATTTAGATAATATTAAAACTCAAATTATTAATTTAGTGACTTTTTTTATAAGGGACGGACAATTTCCCTCATTTCCACTTCAAGCCAATTAGGTTGTTCAATATAATAATTACAAATGTATAAGATTAAATTTATATATTGAATTGTTGAGTTAATTGTCTTCTTTTTACTTCTATAATAAAATGGAATCGAGTGTAAATTAGATTTGTAGATTTCTATCGATTTAAAAATTGATCAATTTGGTTGTATTTTTATCCTAAGTTGGGATGTATCTAACAAATCAACAACAATTGAGCGTGCACACTTCAAATTGATTTTTGTTTTGAATTAATTCGTCGAGGACCACTCTCTCAAATAGGTATTAAACAATTAATATCTATTAAATTTCCTAAGCACAACTGCATAGATACTGCGTTATGACCTACTTTCTATGTAAGCAACTTTGAATTCAAAATCATTTATATAAGAGTAAGCCAAGATCGTACCAATTGAACTAAATAATAGCCGCAACATCTTATAAATATAATTCCATAATTTTAATATTCTCTTCTATATTTTCATATATAACTTGTCTCTACATTTTTTTCTTCAAATTGACTTTGAGACTAGGTCGATTGGAATTTATTAGGATGCATAGCTATGCCCAAAATACAAACTTGTCACTTTATATTGAAAATAGAATTTAAACCTCGTTACTAATCTGAAAGGAAGATGTACAACTAAAAGTTAAACAGTAGTAGTGCACATAACATCAGGTATAGGGTTTTGGGCAATGAACCAATGCCACACGAAAGTAATAAATTACTATATATAATGAGCTGGAAAACAGGTAGTCGAAGTTAAAAAGTCTCATTGCATGACACATGCACGCCATCATTTTTTTACTCTTTTTGTTAGGCATGCATCGCTCTCGTGGCCTGTATCCAATCATCTCTCGATTGTTTTTGTTAAAAACGTCTTCCCACTTCAAATATATATCTGTGCGAGTGTGTGGATTCACCCCAACTTTCTGTGAATTAGTCAGGTACCTCCATCTTAAAAAATAATCATAATAATAATAATAATAAATAAAACCGAATTCATCTTACTTATAAAGATAATGCGATAAGTTTTCTTCTTGTTCAGTAAAGTAATTATTTTCTCTCATTTGTAGATCTTCAAACCACTCTTATCACTAAGGTGCGTATTTAATTAATTTAGATAGATGTGATAGACTATCAAACAATAATTTTGATAGATGTGATAGACTATCAAACAATAAATTTGATAGATGTGATAGACTATCAAACAATAATTTCACATACAGATTTTATTTGTTAGATGGTGTATTTCTTCAAAAATGTACTTCTAATAATCATGTTATTCAAAATCACTTTTGACAATTACCACAGAAAAAGTCCATAACACGCATATTTCTCTATCTATTATCTTCTATTATTTACAATACTCCATCAATTTTGATTTTCAGGTTCCTTTATATATAAAATTGGAAGCTGTTTAAATCAATAAAAGCAAATAATTAAAAACAAATGATAATAAAAAGATACGAAAGCAGAAGCAGAAGTCGAAACCATGGAAGTCCCTCAAAAAGTTCATATCTAATTAAAGTCTGGTTGGCACAATCTGTCTTTTCTATGAATTGCTTATCAACTGCTTAGTATATATGTTAGCTGTTGCGTATGAAAAACAAATCACAACTACTTAGAATTTCATACTTCAAATCATAACGTTATATTATCATATGACTTTGAACAAGTAAGTTGATATAACTGTTTTGCTTTGTAATGAGACAAGACAAACGTATTACGTTATCTGTATATTATCTATACATCCGTTTAATTAATTAAAATGTCTCTGTTTGATCAAAGTTTACCATGTATGATTATATCTAAACTTTTTTTTCTTCTCTCAGCCATAATCGTCTGGAAAAATTATGGTTTGTTTTTTTTGTTTCTTTTTAAATTTTGAGACAAATACTTACATGACTGTATTTTATTGGAAAGGTATACATAGATGATGTGAGACGCTCGTGATCTGGTGAAGACTTTCTCTTCCATTTCATACTTTTCCACAATCAACCTTAATCTAGTTAGTTTTTAATTGAAAACAGTTTTTAAATGTAATCAAAACTACAGTTCAATAATTAATAGAAAAAATACCGTATATAAGCATCAAAATTTGACTGAAACAAGAACATTGGCTTCTTTGAGTTGACATCTCTAAATATAAAAGTCTAAAACCTTGAACGTGGCATGGCAAGTATTGAAAAATGGGATTAGGATTAGGTTGAATGTTAAAGAAGAAAGACAATACTTTTGAAAAATTGATGGAAACAATAGATATATAGATAGGGCAACGTGCTATTTGAACAAGTACCTCACATAATTAATTACTAGTTAATTTGATGATTATGAACTAGCCAGATTGGCCAATTATATATATAGCCATGTGAAACCATTTTTTTAATAGTACTTAATAGAAGGTGACTTGTGCAATTGTCATCAAATTAATATTTTAATTCTTAATATCACTTATTATAGCATTTGAACAAAATTGCCCCTGTATAAAACTCACTTTTTTTGGTTGACCAATGGTCAAAGTAACAACTGTAGAGAGAGAGAGAGAAGACAACCATCGATAAGCAATGACAACCACCACCACCACCACCACCATCACCATGGTAATTATAATGGTGGTGACAATAGTGCATGACTATGATGGTGGAAAATCCCACAAATCGTCAATCCTAATGTCTTTCTCTTGTTAAGTTTGATTGGAATTTTCCATTGTAATGGTTGTTTGTCGTAGATTTATTAATTTGAAAGATAACTTTATGCAATTATGTTTTGATTTAAGGTTCAAATAATGCTTTGTGGGTGGTTCATGAGGATTATTGTCTAAAAATGACAAAAATGAAATTAGGGGTTAGGATTTGTTGAGAGTGATGAATGGATTCCAATTTACGTAGTATTTGGGACCTATTTACCCCAATTCAGGACCTAATAAATTGATAAAAAAAAAAATAAGGAACTCAATGGATCACTGGAACAATGAACAAAATTTTTTGCATAGATCTTGAATTTAATATAATAAGTCCATAAATGTGTTGAATTTGGGACCTATTTTCGTCAATTCGGGACCTATTCAATACTAGATGTTCACTAGAATGAAAAATCATAATTCACTGTTATGGTCTCATACATAAATCTCTTAATTCAATAGATACATTCCAAATTTAACAAGATGGATCCCAAATCAAACATAATTCGGGACTATTTTCATTAATTCGGGATCTATTAAGGAGCAGATGCTCATTGTTATGGTCTCATACACAACTCTTGAATTTGGAAAGTTGAATCTCGAATTTGGAAAGATAGGTCCCAAATTCAACAAGATAGGTTTTGAATTATGTTGAATTTCAGGATCAATTTTTGTCAATTCAAGATCTGCTTTTGTCAATTCGAGATCATTTGGTAGTAGATACTAATTGTGATGGTCTCATACATAAATCCTAAATTTGAGAAGACAGATCACGAATTATGTTGGATCCAAGACCTATTTCATCAGTTCAGGGTCTATTCAGCAATAGATGCTCACAAGCTCTACGACGAACTCAACCATCATGAGCTTTGCGGGGAGCTTGAACCCCACGAATTGATCAGGCAGCCCAGCCCCTCAATACATCTGCACTGCACCACATTTCTGAGGAAAGATGAAATTAGTGTTTTTAGAGAGAGACAAATGCATAATGAAAAATTGAGAGAAAATGAAAGAGAAAAAGTTAGAGAAAAAGATAGAAAGATAGAGAAGACGGAAGCAAAAACTAGAAAAACAAGTAAAAAAACATTCATTAAGGGTATTTGGGAAGTGTACAAGTTTAGATAATATATAATTAATTTATAATAGTAAAAATTGAACACAACATGTTTTTACTTGGTATATGTTAATTTCTTGCAAAAATATGTTAAAATGTAAAATAAACTATAAATCAACAAATTTCTAGATGCTTATGATTGAAAAGTATGTTTTAGTTCATTTTAAGAAGAAATTTCAATTTCATCCCCATATTTTAGAGAATCTTCACATTTTTTAAACACAAATTGGTTTATGAATCCGTCCTCTCTAAAGTTTTATAAAATTACAATAATGAGTTCACCGAATTGTACATCCACTTATGATTCAAGTGGTTAATGCAACTAATCTTCACATTTATTGTTGAGGTTCAGGTCTCATTCTTTCGGTGTTATAAAAGAAGACTTCTAGATTATACATAATATTTAATCTTGATATATCATGATAAATCTATTATTATTAATCTCAATTGATTTTTAATTACATTAGTAATTTTATAAAACTAAAAATAGTTCCCTAAATTTTTCTTTGATTTTAAATATTTTATCCTCTTTAAAGTATTGAATTTCAGTCCAAAAAATATTAATGGCTAGTATTGTCAGTGGACCTCCCGCTCTATGGTATTTTTAAAATTAGATAGTTTAAAATTTATTTTGTCAGCTAAGATTCAGACTTTTATAGCATTACGATATGCACATAGCTAGCTATTAATAGCCATTAACAAAAATGAAAAGTTGAACCTCTAAAATCTTAAAATATAACCAACTTGTAGCTTAGGTTCTCACTCTATACTTCACTTTTATGACCCATTTTTCTTGGACCACTGGGAAAAAGATTTTCTCAACTGGTTGAAAAGTTATTTTCAAGACAGCATGAGAAGAGAACCAAAAAAAAAAAAAAATCTTTCTAAATTTCAAACCTATTTTCCTCTCATACTCATTATTATGAAAATTATAAAATCACAAAATCATATCTTCTTAATCAAAACACAATCTCAAATCATAAGTTAAACATTAAGTTTATACAAAATTTTCACGTTATATATGAAATTTGAAATATAACGTATAAATGAGTCCATAAAGTATAAATAGTTTAACATAATTTTGAACACCAAACAAATGTCAGATGGACAATTGTACAATATAATGATTATTTTTATGTACAACAATAGTGAACAGGATCATATAACCTTTCTTGCAAGCTTCTTCATTTTCATTTTCTTGATTATATTACATAAGAATAAGTCAGCTCTAAGTTGGGTGGTCCAAGAACATGATATAAATGAATGGATAGATCTTATACAGTTGATCCCATGTACTTGAGGAAATATAACTTCAATGGTTGCTTATTTGTTGCGCATTGTGTACACATTATTCTCAGAAATTCCCACATCATCTGATGTGATTTTTCATCAAAATGTTGCCTAGTTTCCCTTCTCGCATGGCATCACAACTCAGAAATGCACCTTTAATGCTAGTTTGCGGCCCGGTAATGACTAATGAGGCAACTAGTTAGGTAGCGGAGCATTGGGGACCCATGACTAAACAATATGATAAACCAAGTAAAATTGCTTAACAAAAGTTGATCCTATAATCAGCATTACCTTATAATAAATTGGCTTGGTCCTCTCCTGGTAGCACTGCCCTTTCTATATAATATTATCTCAAGATAGGGTGATGGTAGTTCATTTGTGTTCAACAAATTGGAACTAATTGAAAGTAGACTTGGTTGTGTTCATACAAAGATAGGGAAGGTTTACAATAGGTAGGTCTGCCATTTACAAGTGTAAACTCTACACTTTGTTGTTGAAGCTCAGGTCCCCCTATTCAACATTTTGTTTGATGCAGCCATTCTACATTTCTTTGGATGTACCAACCATCTTCACCTAACTTGGCCCTGTAACCTGTCCAACTTAAAATAGGGAAAAAAGGAACATATGTTGAAATGCCTGCACAATAAAGAGAATTTTGTTGATTAATCAAAACTGCCAAGTTTACTAGGTGGAATGGAGAAAATCTTCATTGCATATCTTGGTACATGACATAAAAAAAAATATACATTTAATTGATTATTCATACAATAAGTAGGGATAATCCTATTTTTTCCTTGTAGTTTGACATAATATCAAAGTCACCTCAATATTTTTTTTAAATCTTTAGATTAAATATCCGGTGTAGTTTATGAAAATATTCAAAAATCTTTTTACAGTTAAAGTTAACTCTGAACATCAAAGTTTGACCATTAATGTGAAAGGGTAAAACTACAAGAGCACTTTGATCATTTCAATCATTTCAGTAATGATCATAATATTAAGGGATAAAACAAAATTCCTCAAAACTATAAAGGGTAATTAACGATTATATCAAACTGTAAGGGAAGAGTGAAAATATCCCAAATAAATATGTTGCCCAATTGTCAGCTTCTTGACATCTCTACTTATGTGTATGGTAGTTTCCAGTGTCAAGACGGGCAAATTCTAAGATCAAACAATTGAATTCTTGTGTAGTCGTGTGTGAATATTCTATGAAAAGTTAGATTTATCAATCATGAAACACATGGGAGCATTTGACTATATGCCAACTAACATAAAAACAGGTATTGAAAAAGACACTTATCACAAAGCGAAAAGATATAATTGGCAGCTAACGCCCTTGGTCAATGCGTCAGCTGCCTCATGCCAAAGGTTTGACATGATTCCACACCCAAGAGAACTAAAAATAAGATGTTTATCCATATTTATATGTGGGTTATCACTTCCCCTCCCTGCCCCCCCCTTGACGCATTTTGTTAGTGCGTCAACTGCTCCATCCCAAAGGTTTGGCATGATTCCACACCCAAGAGAACTAAAAACAGATGATAGATTGCTACTTTGGACAAAGAAATATAATGAGAAGATGTAATTTCGTTTGCACACGAAACAAAATCAGAAGAGTTCCATGTATTAAAGTAAATTAATATGTCGATTACTTTCCCACTTTCGTGTGAATGGTTCAATTCCACATGGGATAACACCCGAACCGCGCTATCAATATTCTTCTCCTGATTGATTCCGATAATCCTCTAAACTAGTCCAAATCCTTTAAAAAAAATAAAAAAATAAAAAAATAATTAAAAAATCCAAAAGGACAGAACAGACGATAGATTGCTACTTTGGACGGAGAAATATAATGAGAAGATGTAATTTCGTTTGCACACGAAACAAAATCAGAAGAGTTCCATGTATTAAAGTAAATTAATATGTTCTGATACTAATTACAAAGTTGCCATTAACATCGCTCTGATTTTGGCTCTTAATTCATCAGAAACTTCACTAGTATTTGACGGCTGTGATGGAGCCCTTCCATCTTGATATGATTTTGATAAATCCACAGAAGCTTCTCTGCTAACTTGTTGCGATTTTGGCAAGTCCACCGAAGCTTCCCTACTAACAGCATAGCTTTCACTTGCTTTGGATTGGTCTGATTTAATTTCTCCTTCCTCCAAGTCCACTTCTTTTTCTGAGCGAGGTCTCTTCCTATGCTTCGAAGATCTTCGGTGCTCGTGATGCTCATCGTCAGAGGAGCTGTCATCGTGCCTATGCCGTTGCCTAGAATGACTTTCATGCTTGTGTCGAGAATGTCGATGTTCATCGTCAGAGGAGCTATGTCGATCCCTTGACTGTCGATAATCATCATCATCATCGGACAAGCTGTCGTGATTATGGCGATGTCTGGAAGTGAGCCAATCCTCATGGTCTGAAGAATCATCATGCTTATGCCTACGTCGAGAATCACTTTCCTTAGAGGAGGAATGCCCTTTCCTGTCCCTACTTTCGTGAGACGATCGGTGAGATTTTCGCTTCCTTCTCGAGTGCTTGTGATTCCTTTCTTCTTCTTCCTCTTCTCCCTCTTCTTGATTCCTTTTAGATCTTGACCGGTAACTCCTCTTTGATCTTCGTTCATGATCATCACCAAAATCTTTCTTTTCGGACTTCTCCTTTACATCAGATGCAACAACATCCAGGGGAACAGAACTACCTTCTCTTTCTTTATCCACAAGATTTACAATGTCCACGCCTGAACCAGAAAACCCAGACTCTGGTGGTTCTACAGATAAGCCACAAGATGGTTCAGTTTTTGAAGGGGCAGCTTTAGATTTTATCATGGCAGCGAACACCTTTGCTCGCTTTAACCTCTCAGCTTTCAACTTCTGCTCACTGGTTAAGCTTGCTTCAGAGGAGTCAGCCTCACTAGAAGCTGCAATAGCAGCTGACTTAGCGATAGCATTTGCAACAGGGACGGAAACACTAGGCTTCCCTTTCTGATCCAGCTTCTGGATGCAACCTTGAGACTGCGAAGAGAGGAGACTACCAATGCTTGAACCCTGTCCACCCTCACCGCTACCATTTAAAGACATCTTCGTTAGACAATCTAAATTGGGATTTCTAATACCTCTTGTGGCAGCCTGAAGAATAGCAGCAGCTGCAGCAGCATCAACAGTGACACCGGTATTCGTCTGTGGGGCTTTGGTAGGTGGATCTTGCCCGTCTTTCTTTGACTTGCCTATTACCATCTTAAACTTCTCTTTCCTGTCAGAATCATATGGTATATCAGATCCTGATGAAAGGCTCTCTCTTTCTTTGGATGTAGCACGTTTCTTGTCCACCCCAAGTCCCATTGAATCATGTTTCTCGGAACCGAAGCCCTTACCAGATAATTTTGACTGTCAATTAAGACAAAAACGAAAACATCAGCTAAAAACAGGAGAAACAAAACTACGATCATAGCTCAGTGTTTTAACCTGAAGGATCAGCGCTACAACAGAATGATAAAATTTTCTTAAAAAATAAAAAACACTTACCTCTTCTGCTTTGTGAAGAACTTTGAGATAATAAGGATAAAACAGATTGGATGGCAAAAGGAATGGAAATCTCCCATATTTACGATCTTGTTCAACAAGAACAGCCTCAAACTCTTTCCCATTCCTAAGGATGAACTCAACTATCTTATCAACCACTCTCTTTATGTCAGATGGAGGCTCCACAATAGGTGGTTCAACCTTGGGCATGCTTGGTGAAACAGAAGCTTGTAACTTGTCAGCAGCAAGGCGAGCCGACCCCAAGGTATCATCATCATTTTTTATCCGATTTGAAGTTCTGGCCTTCACTGTACTAATGGATTGATTTTTCTTTATCAAAGGCATTTTTTCTTTTAGAGGAAGTGAATGCTTGGAAACAGTCTCATCTTTCCCAGCTACAATTACAGGAGAATTTGTTCGTTCTGATTTATTTGAAACAGTTGCATAAGCAGCAGCATCATCAGTTTTCTCGGATCCAATTCTTTTAAATTCAGGAGCATCCTCATCTGCACCATCCTCATCCTCTCCAGATCCATAAACAGATCCAAGCAAAGACAACGCACCACCTCTTCCAGAACCACCAGTCTGATCAAACTCACCCTCAGTTTTGTTCTCTTCACTCAGAAGTTCTGGGTGATCAACGAGAAATCTAAAATATGCATGGAGATGATGATCAGGCATCAAGAACCCAAACGTTGGGTTGTCTCCCTGTTTGACCCTCAAAACAATTTCTGATTGCCCACCATGCTTGCTTACAAACATTGCAGTCCTAGCAATGATTTGATGTACCTTCTCTGTAGGAGGCTGAAAAACACAAACATAAAAATAGTTCGTCTCAATAATGCAAAATTTTACGAAAATAAAATTTCCAAAAGCAATAAAATCTTACTAAATATCCCCAAAAATAAGAAGACAAAAAAAAGACAATTGAATCTCACTTAAGTTAACCAAAAAGATCAAGAAACAGAACTCTACGAAGATATGTATCATCCGGTTTGCTCTCAAGAGTTAAGATTCCTGAAAAGCAACAAATTTCTATCATCCTATTCCCCACCTGCACGGCCCCTTGTCATGACATCAAAAGGAAACAAGGAGCCCATGAATGGCAACCTTGGGTCACAAGAACTTCCATCCCTGCTCCGAGCATCTGAAACTTAGACATGGTAAGCCTTAGAATAACAAATGCACCATACACAACTATCATTTGGCCACTGGTTAAGAATCAAACAAACAATTATAAGGTTGGTTAACTAAGATATTGCAAAAAATCAGCCAGGCATATACTTACTAGGTTTTGAAGTAAATTTTGGGGCAGTGAAAATGGTGGCCAAAAAGCAGACTCAGCATCAGCATTCCTTTCCCCAGTAGGTTCATCAGCACTTCCATATGAGAAGGGAACAGCACGATAGCTACCATCATTAACTGGTCCAGCTGCATCATCTAAATCTACAAAGAAAAGAAAAGAAAAATCCAATTAAAGCTCATGCTCACGTAAGGTCAACATTACCTTTGACAGCATTAATGTTAAACAGCAGCAAAGAGGCTAAGGAATATAAGAAATGCCAGAGGTAAGAATCTTCTTACTTGTCTTTCTGAAAGATGAAACAGTTGGAAACAACAATTCTTCCTGCAACCTTGGAAAATTAATGCAAATAATAAAACAAGCATGCAACTAAAGTGCCCATTATCGTATTTAAAAGTGAGAAAGAAATCCTGGAGATTCTCTCTTTAACTATCAAAGACTATACTCCAAATAAAGCATAGTGGCAGATAGTTATTAAATTTGACTAGAGATTATCTAGTAAAGTCTAGCTCTAGCATGCTACTCCATTTAGCTAAACATTGCCTCTTTTTAACTTACACACACAGAATAAGAAAAATTATGAAATGAATACATCTAATTTACAGGAACTATTCCCCTTCCAAATAGTTGACTTAATTGAGTTCACAGAAAAGTGGAATTCAAACATTTCTTCTCTCTTCTAACATCCTATTTTGCAGCAGTCAAACAAGTACAACTTGTATATCCAGTGAGCTAGACAAGGAAGGTTATACTAGTCCATTGTCTAAATGCAGAACATGCAACACAAAGCTTAACATTTACTGAGCCAGCAACCACAGAATGACAAAAGTCCAAATATAATTAAACTTTCAAATAAAAAATCGGTATAATTTAATCAGTGGACAAACACAAGCACATTCAATTATGCCTAAAACAAAATTCAGCATTTTCCTGCTTTTCTTTTATTTACTCAACTGCCAAACAAGCGGTCATATAATAATTCATTTCAATGCATAAAGTAACACAGAAGGAAACAAATTTACATACTAACAAATCTCAATAACAAAAACAACTTCACAAAACAGGACAGCACACTTGCAACATCATCGCACCATACATGTCACACCACACGACACACTATATATTGAGAAAATCTTGCATGGGACGTTCTCACCACGAGACTTCCATTCAAAAAACGACACCTGACACCCCAGCATATTGTATCGTACCATATATCATTTTCTAAATGGAGATTTCATAATGAGACCGTCCCACCCAAGATTTTCTCCTACCACATGTGCCAACATTCTCTCCTCCTACTCAACTTTTTCTTTAAAGGAAAAAGAAATCTAATTTTATCAATATATAACAATAACAATAAATAAATAAATTTGAATTGATTATAAAATTGATACCTTCTTGGTGGTTGTCGTTATCGGTTGGGGAGGTGGAAGGCAAATCGAGGAAGCGCTCGCGATCGAGGTCAGACTGGGAAGGGGAATCCGGGCGACGAGGCGGGGAGTGGTGGTGGCGGCGCTTGGTACGAGGGGGAGGGGAGGAGAGGAGGTGGCGGACGTCGTAGCGGTCGATGGAGAGCGAGTTCCACTCCACCAAGGCGGCAGCGGAGTTGACGAAGGAGGCGGTTGAGTCGTCGTCGAAGAGTAGCGCGTGGCGCCCCACCACCTCCAGATCCATTTTCGACTCTTGGCCCGATCGATTGAGAGAGAGAGAGATTGAATGAAACCCTAATGAGTAGACTGTTTTTCTTTTTTTATTTAACGAATAAAAGGATATTTTAGTTGATGTTGCTGTGATGCCCCTCTATTATTTAATAATTGTGATTTGGGCCTCGACCGGATTCGACTCCAATCTTGTCGAGGCCCAATATAGGTTTGTTTAACAATCCTGCCAATGCGGTGGGACATGAAAATTTAAAAACACACACATATGTGCTTTGGAAAAAACAAAACAAAAGCACACACACATTTATGTGTGATATATTCAAATTTATGAAAAAAATAATATAGAAATGTTTTTTAAATTTTTTGTATATAATTTTTTTTTTTCTAATTGACATGTTTATTTCATAAAAAAATCAACAAATATTTTAAGCAATAATATTTTTTAATATCAATTAGAAATAAATATTATTGCATTAAAACTTAATGTCACTAATTTTAATTTTTGAAAAAATCATTTAAATATTTCATACATTAATTAATTTAATCTGATGTTATAATGACTAATCTCACAACAAATATAAAATATAATTTGTTTCCAATCTCATACTATGCCAAACAATACTATTTTTATTGTTATTTTAGTTAAATCCAATCCAATCAAATCCAGTCCATTATATGAAAATAGTACAATTTGATCTCTCACACCAAACGCACTCATAACATGTTAAGCTAGCTTTTATAAATTTAATTAAATCTAATCAAATCTTATCCAATCCAATCCTTTTAAAATAGTTCTATCCAATTTCATGCATCAAATTTATCAATAAAATGTTTGGCTAGCTTTGTCTTACTATCATCTAATATCATTTGATATTAATGGTAAAAATTGTTTATTCAATCCAACAATATCTCACAGATTCAATATACAAAAAAATGGCTTATGCTTAGACAAGTTATTTAGAAAGATGATATTTCTTTATAATAAAGACTTGTAACTGGATACTGAACAATTAAAGATCAAACATTTAAAAATAGACTGACATATCTTTAAGCTATCAACCGAGTAAGATCTCCATTGTTGTGCTTTATTAGAAGGCTGTAGCAGCTCGTGCTTCAGAAGTCGACCAGTGCTTATCCAAAAACTTGATGGTGGACTGCAGATACTTGTCTTTCGTGCTTAAACATGACTTGGCTGTTTCGATCAGTTTGGAGTAGACCAGTAGTATATCATGATTAATCTGCTCAATGTACAAAAATTAATGTTGGTACCATATAAATACACATTTCTCAACTTTCTCTTATAACCAAATGACTAGTTTTTCAGTTACCAAAGTAAACCAAGCAGCACAGAAGGTGGCCAGATCCTAGACTTCTACTGGACAAGACTAGACTTTTTTAACTCCGGCAGATGATGTTTTATTAAAGCTATGATGGCAAAATCAACATTGTCGTTCCAAAAAATGAAGAGAAAACAAACCTCAAAAGATGATGCTATGCAGTTGCAAGCTTCGAGTGCCATGCTTCCGCGAGCAGCCTTAGATCCAGAATTGCAAAGTCAGTACATATGAAAACTTGTTTATATATATATATGGATTACAGTGCAGTACTCTAAGCAACAGTTACCCGTGAAGGCTCTTGTTCAATGGCTTCAAGTAGATTCTGAAGTACTTGCTCAGACAAGGTGACAAGTTCTTGGACATAAGATGCATCGCCATAAAACAACACGTCATTGCTTAGAGACTGAAAAAATAAAAGGTAAGAAGCAAACGAGATACCAGAAATGGAAATATAGTTTACGAGTGTATAAATGATAAATTACCAGATGCAGATAGTATTTATGTAACCAACAGGAATTCATGTTTAATGCATATTAACCTATGACATTACATCATAGAAATGTAATTCAATTCTTAAAAGTTCTTTTGTCCTCCTTTTTGGGGGAGAGAGATTTGAGAACCAAGATTTTCTCCTTTTCATGCTTTCAAAAATTGTAAAGTCTCCATTTCAAACCTAATCCAACAAGAACAATTATTAAAACAACAATAATGGTAAAAATACATCATTGGAGGGCACAAGGGTACCTCGGATTTGCAAATAATGAATGTCATAATCTACTTTCAAAAGAAGATAATAAAAAAGGTAAATAATATAAAATCTTCAACAATTAGTTTTATTCCAAATTCAGGCCAATACAAAGTTCAGGATTACAAGAACCTTTTTCAACTTCTATTGACCAAATTCATAAATTCTCTATTAAACTTAAAACTTTTAACAGAGAGGTGTGGAAATACCTCTAAATGTGCATGGTATGGGAGATTATTTTGAGAAAGAGTTGCTGACAATGAAACTATTGCACACAACGTTGTTATCTTTATTCTTGAAGTCATCCTAGAACAAAATCTTAAGACATCAGACCACTACCAAAAAATGATCATTTATTTGGAAAAGGAAATGAAGGTTTGAACATTAAAGATGACTTACCATAACTGTGAATTAACGAGAGAAAGTATGCACTTTATAGTGTATGTAACCCCTAGTTCTGGATTACCTGCAAGTGGAAAACAATCAGATCTGATATATATTCACTCTCACACATACACACATGCAAACCATATAGCTTGAATGGGAACTTGACAAACCAATAGACTAACTTGAATTAATGAAAATTAGCATCAACAACGTTCCAGAAGTTCAAAGATTAATGTATGACAAAGGACTAAAGTACTGCTAAAAAAATTGAAGCAGCAGATTAAGAACATTCAATTAGATTTGGGATGATATAAATAAACAATTCCACGAAAAGCCTTTCCATCTCTTTATTAATTCAATTAGGAGTTACTTGGAAATCCAGTCAAATTCGACGAAACTGGAAAAACAATAATCAGAGTATCATAATTAAGGAAGGATTCCTGTAATTCAGCCAAGAAGTCTATTTTATGTTCCTTCTTTTTTTTTGAGTCACTTTGCTTATTCAAGGTTTTATGGGCATGAACAAGTACACGATCATCAATCAGATGACTGAAAAAACTACATGATACCACCCTGGAGAAGATTAACTAAAGATCTCCAAAGGAAACAAATAACATAGAATGTAATTTAAGCTTAGCTATTATAAATATGCCGCAGGAAATTTAAAACTGAAGAGGGGAAAATCTTAACGACCTGGAACCATAACTAAGAGGCTGCATAATTTTCGAATTGCAGATACCATCTCATCAACATCAATTTGTGTTTGGGAACCTACACAACACAGCAACAGATATAACACAAACAATAAATGACCATCACATCACTAATGAAATGAACAAACACAGGTAGTATAAGCAATCTAACAAGACCAAGAACAATAAAATCTAAAAGGGGGAAAGGAAAAAACTATATTAGCATGTTAAAATGAGTATTGAAAACACCATCAAAGAATACTCTATTAAAATGTGAATGCTGTGAGTCTGTCACCATAGAGCCTTTTGTATCTATTTCAAGAACTGAAAATACATCTATCTAGTAAAGAATTTGAAGAAAAAACTGTATAAGGGACCACTAAGCACCAGAACATATAGTGTTATTGATGTGGTTTTGCCAGGTGAGTGAGTTTGAATATGACTTTCATTCTTCAGTATTTATAGCAATTCTAATCCATCAAATAAGTATTTTTCTAAATTAAAAATTTCTATTGCAATCATTTCAAGCTTTAAGAGCCTTTGACAAATAGCATTCCAGAAAATCACAACTAAGAGAGCCTAACAGAGAAAAGCAGGAGTACAGAGATCACTAAGGCACAGCAATAAAATGTAAAATATCAGTATGATGAAAGATTTGTAAGTAATTCCCAGTGCAACTACTTAATCACGTTCCTTCACTGCAAAAAGTAATGAACTAACCATTTACCAGCTCCAAATTTTGCAAACAGTCAAGTGCTGAATCTATCAGTCCATCTAAATGAGAAACCAAACCAGCTAACAAGGCAACCTGTTTTGTTGAAACGTGAATTAGTACAGTAATATAATTAAGTTGACATTATTAATACATCAAGAGAAAAATGCAGTACCTCAGCAGTCTCAATGTAAAGATTTAATTGCCTAATGTCGGCTGAAATTGAAGGTATGGTGACTTCAGTAAAAGCTATACAAGATTTGACAAAACTTATATTTTTTTTACCATCTTTCAAAGCTTTAGTTGCTAAACAATTGCTAGAATGAACAAGAGTTTCCTGCAAGTAATTCAAGATGCAGAGTTAAAAGCAAGAATAGAGACATTGATAAGACATCACTTCACAGGCAAATACTGTTGATTTGTAATTTTTGACCATTACATTAGAGATAATATCAGATAATATCTATCATAGTTTCCCATTTGATTGCAAGAAGCAAACTAGTTTGTAAATCTCACATGAAAACCCATATAGGATTAGCCCACAAGAGAATGATTAATTTCTCTTATATCAGTTTTTATCAGGCCGGCAATTTGCTGGTGAACATGAAATGATTGGCTATTGCTTTATAAAAGAATTTAAAAGAAAAAGAAACTGGTTATTTTTATTAAATTATGAATCTATAACATGCGGTACATCATGAATTTGTCGTTCCATTTCCAAACAGGTTTGAAGCAGAGAAAAGATTACAAATAACTGCAAACCTTAAGTTCATTTATGCTACCAAAAGCACCACGACATTCAACTAAAAATGTTAAATGTCGTTCCAACTCTGCTCCATAGTCAACCTAGCAGTTAAAAAAGCAAAGAACTAATGTAAACAAATGAAATTGATAGCAACTGTACATTCAAGAACACGAGATAAAAATTTGAGGGTAGCAATTATCTTGTTAAATCTCATACCATATGAACAAAACGACAAATCAGACGTGCTGGCTGCTGGTAACTATCGTCCTTCATGTTTGGAAAATCTACACCATCATGTAGAGACTGACAAATTTCAAAAAGCAACTTTATTGTAGTCTGATCATGAATATTACCATTTCTGCCCAACAAAATAAGGATAGTTATAACTATTACCAGGAAATATAATAAATTATTAAAATTATATACAAATAAGTCAACCACGATAATAAAACTTCAGCAATTTTTTATTAAGAAAAGTTGTTTTTCGATGAAGCATCAGTACAAGGCAAGAATTCCAGAAGGGAATTGTGATGAAGACAAAATGATTGCAAATGCAAAGTAGCCCTAAGGCATTAATATAGTTAAATGCTTTGGAACTAGTTTCTCAATCCTCATTGAAGAGGGACAGTGATTAATTGAAACAGACAATTAACAGCTTATTAGTCAAATTTCAGGAATCTACACGGTGAATACAACAAGAAGCAGGTAAGGTACCGACTATAATAATCACTAGGACAAGAACATGTAACTAATGAAAGAATGGTACCTTGATGCCATATTAAGGATTTGCATATCAATAACATTCCTCGAGCTCCCATACATCACATCTAAGATCTCAAGAAAATGACACTACAAAAACATACAATACAATCAATCAATTACATATAACACAAAATTTTTCCTCTATACTTTCAGCATGATGGGAGGAAAAAATGAAACAGAGAAGAACACGGAAGTTGAGTGAGAATAATACCAAAGCAAATAGATCTTCTAAGTCCTTGAAATGAGAAAGAAGCTTCATCAATATGGACTGCAAGCCTACCAATTCATCTTCAACAATTTCTTTATTGCATGCTCGCTCTGAAATGCCTTCTAAAATGGTCTTCAGATGATTATTCTAGCACAATCATTAAGTTCAGAAAAGATACAACTAATATGGTAAATATATGCTTCTGCTATCATACGCCCAAGCTTGCATTAAACTTGGCATGCAACACATGAAAAAAAGTTTAGTTAATAAGTTAACATCACAAAAAGAATGCTGGAAAAATGTTTCAGGCTAGAACCCAGTTAAAGGAAATAGTTTCCTAGCAGGTAACATACAATCAATAACAAAATGTTCATTTAGAAACACTTGAGTGGAACAAGAACTGAAAAGATGTCAAAATTTCACATTTTACTCAAACTTACCATTTTATTCTGAAGAACAATATCAAGAAAAGCATCCACAACCTTCACGTAGTCATCAAGTTCATCAAACAGAGTTACAACCTATTATGGAGCATATATAACGAATGAAAATAAATTCAACAAGAAATCAATTTAAGCAATATTCATCATCATATACATAAACAACTATAAGATTGAGAACATTAATGAAAATCATTCTTTAAATGTCATTAGGCAACAAAAAATAATAATAATCTCTCATGACAATCACGCTACCTGTCACATTTCAACTTATAATGACATGATTTATTATTAAACAGGATGCAACATCAAGCATTGATGAGATATCAAGCAAGTACAAGTCCCAACTATAAATACTTTTATCACCATCACCCCCACCCCAACCAACACACACACAGAGTGTGAATTTCTGATTGTATGTATAAAAATCTCTAATAATTTTCATAAGAAGACTATTCCCATATGGCTTTTGAAAAAGACAGACTGACAACAAACACTGAACAGAGCCTTAAATAATACCAGCCTTAGAGAACTGAAATTAAGATCACAAAAACTTGAGGAAAACATTTAAAAGAAAAAATAATCGCAAAATTCCAAACAAGCAAATAGAAACAGAAAACTACAAGTACCTGAACTATTCTATCAACAACTGCATCAAAAATATCCATTCGAGGTCTATTCTCACACAGTCTGAATCCAAGTAACCTGTAATTCAAACACTGTTAAAAAAAAAAAAGTTAAGTAAGCAAGAAGTAATAAAAGTAGTAAATTATAACAGATTTAAAAGTAGCAATCACATGGTTACAAAAGTAAATTTAAAGCATATGATAATTATTATGCATAAGTGTACCATCAGATGAAGATACCTGGTCGAGACTATTATCATGACTGCACTCGATCAGATGAAGGATATCCACAGCATTAGTGCTGACTACTTCAGTTGGAAGTTCCTTAAGCAGATGATGAAGAACAATTGAGACACAAGGGTTATTCCCAAACAACTCAGCTTGATTCATTCCCAACCCAAGCTCCACAAGTACATTGCCTACTTGCCTCTTTCAATAGATATTCATCATCAAGTTAGTAATAGGCAAACATAAACAGATTCTACAGAAATTATTCAAAGTCAGATGAATTTCATCAGCATCCTACAGCATTATAAGGAGATGGAATTAGACTTCAATGCAATCATTCATAAAGAGAGTTCTTGTCAACTTCTATGAACGGCTAGCATTAATGTGGTACACTTGACCGCTCTTGTTTTAAGAGTCCTGAAGAAAATACTAACGCTCATTATTAATTAGTAAACATGCACCAGTAATAAGTTATAACATATAAATTTATTGCCTATATTTAACAGAAAAAAATTTCAGAACGATGCACCTAAACTTTCCAAAGATGGTTTAATGTGAATAATATTACCGCAGGAAACTCCCATTACTGAGTACTGACCTGGGATACGTCCTTAAAAATGCATTTCATAATATACTCAATGGTTGGCTCCATTAGGCTGACAAGCAATTTTCTGTCACTTATAGATTTTCCGTCCACTATTTCATTTGTTGATAAAATCCGCATCAATACAATTTTAATGTCATTAACAGACGTAATTAAATGTCCTGTCACAACAAAAACAAACACGCTTCATATAAATTTCCCATTGTCAAAAGATACTAGCATAGATAATTCATCAGACCAGTTTTAACAGCGGAACAGGATTACTGTTAAGCTACAGCCCAAATAGTTAAACCCATGGTCCAACTCTTGCCAGGATCCATTGAAACTTGTTAAGTCAAGCCAAAATATAGATACACAATAGGGAATTCAGCTTGGATCTATTGGGTCCTATTCCTGAACAGACCCTTTGATTAGCCATAATCCTATGACTTTTACACAATAAAAAGTTGGCAAACATAAAACCTGATAGACTGAAGGAAATCAATAAGAAAAGATATGTTCCACAAAAAAAAATATATCAAAATCATCAGAAGCTCCGATGAAATCTTTTAATAGCTAAATCTGGCATTCAACCAAGACCAAAAAAATTCTAAACATGACTGTTTAAATTGTGTTCTTAGGAAAATCAATAACAATAAATGTGATCACATATGGCCACCGCAGCAAGAACCTATTTGAATCTTAGAGTGATAGAACAGTACCCACCACATTTTGTGCCCTAACTCAATCCAATAAGACACAAGCTAAATTTGTTTAGCATCTATATGGGAGCATAAATGTACAAGTAAATGAACGTTATTTGTAAAGAAAAGCACAGTTATCTCTGTGCCTACAAAAAGTCAATAATCAAGGTACCTGCATCACATGAGGGTAACTTTCGGGCACAATGGGCCATAAATAAACAACAATAAGCATATGCCAATGGATCTCCTAACCCTCTTGTCATCTGTACCAGTCGCTGGAGACTGTCCGCCGGTCGGTCAAGCAAAAAACGCCAGCACGGCAATATTGCCAGCTCCAAATAACTGAATTATAATATCAAATAAGTAATTAGCAAATACCAACAAAGAAGAGGGAGAAAAGCAACAGGTAATTTCAAACTCACATAAATGAAATAACAAACTAACTGAAAATTAGATATTAACCAACTTTGGGATTTGGCAGATTTGTAACAAGTGTTTATTTTGATAATGTAAGTATAAAACAATAGAAATGCAATAATCCTCACAGATATTATTGAAAAGGAAATTATAACTCACAGAAAAAAATATAAAAATAAAATCAGTCCAGTATAAGTTGACCCTGTATCAGGATGATTTTCCTATGTGTGGTAAAGAAATTCAACTAAAACTAATTATGAAATCAAGTCTTGCTTATTTTCTCTACAATTAAACTGGTGACAAGTAACTTATTACTTCCTGGATTCATTCTTGTCATCTAACCAAAATAGGCATGCCTTAATTAATTTAAAAGGTCTGTGAATGCTCAAGCATCTTTTATAGAGTCAAAATATATGAATAAAATGGTATCACAGAGTTTAATTTTAACTATATTTGGGCACTTCTTCAACTAACATTATTCTTACCACAAGTAAACATAGCATGATCAATAAGAGAAACTATAAAATTTGAAAGATTGAACATATGGTTCAGGTTAGTACTGATAATTTAGAACCAAAAATATAACAAGCATGAGATGACTCTGATAAGAAATGAACCTAAATCTAAAAAAGCTATTTGCACTAAAAAGTTGCAATTTGAATCCTAATGGAACTGAAAAAAGAAAAGAAACACTTTCTCTTCCAAGATTTCAAGATAAACAGTTTTAAACAGAAGCCAAAGGAAGAAGGTCCATTATAAACCAACAAACATGGAATTAAAAATAATAAATAAATAAACACTATTTCATGTCCCTATCATCAGTAATATTATAGAACATAAGAATATAAAGAATTTGACAAGATAAGGACCTCACATGCGAGGAAGAAGCTCCCGGATGGAACCAACTTTGCAAAACCAGTTGTAGCAAGTTTCTTTGGCATCAACACAAATATTACTTGCTATAAAATTCTCTGCCATCAATCCCAAAAAGGTTTCAAGAAAACTTATTGGCTTCCAATAAAGAAAAAAGAACATGCCCATGGTTTATATTAGCCTTTTATTTCGTTTAAGTAAACAACTAGTATTGCAATAAACCTTACACATATTACCCACAGTAAATTGGTGCAGACCACAAACTACAAGCATGGACACCCACATACAAACAGAAACAGAAGAGAGAAAGAGAAACATCTGAAGTATTAAAATGGACATGGACCTGGTAGGGAGCAGAGTCTAGTCCCATCTTCAGCACATTCAGCTCTCTGCTTGATGCGTTCCCATACCATATCCCCAAGTATGTCCAATACCTCTGTGGCTAGAACAAACAGTGTGGGATAAAACTGTAAAACCGATGTATCCATCAGAAGCTTAGCAACCTGGACAACAGAACAAGTGATTTGCCAGTCAGATATCCCAACTCACACTGAATACTTTTTAAGATATTGGCTCGACCAAAAATGACCACCAAATAGAGCAAAAGGAAAGAAAAACGCATCCTATCTAATTCTTATGCAAAATTGGGATGAGCGTAATGAAATCGGTTGGGTTTGTACAAAAGTGAAAATATTAAAGCTAGAATAATAATATATAAACAACTAGTAACTTCACAAACTATCAGATGGCGATGGATCATAAAAAATAAAATTAATTTAAAGAAAAACTGATAAACAGCACCAATATTATGTCTCGGCTTTTTCTTTCAAAACAGCTCAACCAGTAGATAGATCTTAATGACGATATCAAAAAATTAAAAAGAAATTAGGATATAAGAATCACCTTTATAGATAACTTTAGAGCTGTTACACGATCTTCAGCACACCAAGCACGCTTAATTTCATCCTTCAGCTCATGTAATCGCGAGACATACTCTTGCCCGGTTATCACCTTGACACCCTCTTCAGCAAACTTCTCTGGATCATCCAACTCCTCTAGATGCATATTTGTTGAAGATTTTACATGTGCTGCAATTCAATGTAACCATATAATTATTACAAGCAAATACAACAACTATTCTACATACATCTAAATAATATAACAAGAATTATATAAATATTACTTGCCACTGAAATAATATGATTCCAATTAAAAAGAAACAGAGTAACAAAAAGAAAGATAAGAAGGTCCGCATACCCTTGCCAATTCGAATTATTACATCAGACATCTGCAGAAAACAAAAACAAAAATAGTCACATTATGACTAACATGCAGTAAGATCAACACGAAAAGATTTATTCTAATTCTTTTCAATTTGACATGCTTTATAAGAAAACCACCACACATCCCCATAAGCCGCAACAACTTTTGACAGATTTTGAAAACACACACCACACATGAATTTAACTCACTATCACTGATTTTAACAGAATCAATTTATATACACACAAAGTAATACAGATGATTACCGCAGAAACCGAGACCATTTTGGAGATAGGAAACTTCTGCATTATGAATCTCTTAAAAGATGTCCATTCTTTTACTGGAACTTGAACAGCAGTTTTGCTTAGAACTCTAGAACTACTCTCACTATATTGTATATCCTCAACAGATACCGCCAAATTAGTATCTGTCGCTCTTAGTGGATCAACAAAATCACTATTTTCATGATCCTCAACATCATCCACCTACAATAAAATTATATAACCATATAAATGTAAAACACAGTCAACCAAAAAATATTCTCAGCTATGAATTATATAACGATTCAATTACTACAGTGAACTATTAATGTGATATACAGTGTTTGGTTGATAACAAAATCAATAAAACAATCAAGTAAATATTCTAAGCTATGAATTTTACGCTCAGTGGCAGTTACAGAAAAACGAAAAAAAATAAATCAATTCAACGAACAGGCAGGAATTCAAAATTTAAGCAACATTTTCCCTGGAACCAAACAGAAAAAATATGTGTGTGAGTGTGTGTGTGTGTGTGTGTGTGTGTGTGAATATACTATGTTTTGCTGCAAAGAAAATCAATGTAAGAACAAGAAAATTCTAAACTATGAATCTCATATTCACTGACAGTTACAGGAAAACGAAAAATTCAATTCAACTAACAGTCACATCGAGAATTCAAAGTTGAAGCAACATTTTCTCAGGAACCAAACAGAAAACAAGAACGTGAAACCGAAGTCAGTTTAGCGGCTAATGGATTCAAAGTTTTGCGAAGCTGAAGAAGTCAAAGTTTGAAATTGAAGAGTGAGAATTTGTTAAACAAATTCGAAGCGAAATTTTAAGTGAAGTGAGACCTGGAGGTAGTTTATAGACGGAGGAAAAGAGAAGAGAGGGTGGTGGTGACGGTCGGCGCGTGAGCGAGGAAGCGCGTGCGAGTCGCGTTCGGCTTTGTAATTTCGGGGTCTGAACTCCATCGGAGGCTCGGTTGTTGTTGCGTATCGTAATTAGACGGTCGTTTTTTTTTTTTAATTCCCTCGTGATTTATGATCGGGATCACATTAGTAAAACGCACCGTTTTAGTCCTTCGTTGTGTAATAAAATTATTTTGTTTGATTTCAATTAAGAATTCATACTATTTTTTTTAGTGAATATTATTAGTATTGTTCGAAAATTAAAATTCGTTTTCGGTCCATTAAAAGGTTAATCATTTTTTGGCCGCAAAGAAATCCCAAGCGAAGAGTTAAACATATACGTGGAATGTTTTATTGAATTCAAATAAATTAAAAACGATTGAAATTTTATTTAAAACAAAAAACAATTAACTTTTATGGACCATAAATGAAATTTTCTTTTGTATTTTTGCCAAAAATAATTTTTTTTCCTATTTTTCTAGTTATAATTAATTATATTATAGCTGGGAGAAAATCCATTGACCACCCAATGGCCAAAAATTTATTGAGCATAATGATCAGAAGTATGCTAATAGTAGGACTCATATTTTGAATATATATGTGAAGATAAATTGCACAAATCATTTGAATTATAAATGCATATATAAAAATTCATTAACTATTATTCATATACTTAGTTAAGAACAAATTATCATCAAAAAATAAAAACGAACCTATAATGAAAGAAGTATATGTATTAGGAGATGAATGTATTTGAAATGAATTAAACGCTCACTAAACAACTGTAATTTATTTATAAAATAAATAAATAAATAAGAAAACTACAACGTATTGCACATTTGCATTGGCCCGTGATTATTTGGGCCTGGCGTAAATCTAAGGGCCTTTGTAATGCCCACCTATACATGCAAAACGTCAGTAGGGCAGCCAGCGATTTCTACTCTTATCAGGCCTCCATATTTCTTACGTCCAACTGTTTGACCTTAAATTTTTGTAGTTAAATTTATGATTTGGATACCTATATATTTGTTTTATGATAAGTTACTAATAGATAATAGATTGTAATCCTTAGATTGATTGAGTAGATGGCTGTTGAAATCATAAGTTTAAATAGAACTGTTAATATAGTCTTGCCAATCTTGAGACGTACTCCTACGCAGCGCTTACATTTAATATTGGATTTAATATATTTTGGTTTTGTAACACCAAAAGGATTACAGATGAAATGAGAATATATGAGATATAATATTTAGGTGTTATAAATCAAATGAAATATCCTCCAAATCAAATGAGACGTTGTTTTAAACAAACTTGACAGTAACTCAGAGAAATTATTTTCTCCATCCAAGCCAATTTCGGGTCCTAAGAAAGTCATGAGTTGAGTCCGAGAATGAGCAACAACATTAGCCTCATGATAAATAAAACGAAACTCAACATTTGAACGCAAAGAATACAAATGAAGCACATACTACTACTCTTAACACCACTCCAATCTCATTTTGTGGAGAAGGATTAGAATGCAGTTTGACACCATTAATTTATGATTTCAATATGGTATACCGTTATTAAACACAATGGATATATACATAATCTTACAAACCCTTGAGTCTCACACTCCACTTGCTAATCTGATCCAAACATTAACCAACAAAAACCTCTTCTTCATCACTCTTTTGTATGTCCACCGTGAATATTGTTGTGATTATAATTTATAGACCTAGACCACGCAGCATCACATCTCTTTTGTTAAATACCATATATATAAGTGGACATAAACAAATATTTTTAAAAAATAAATTAAAGTGGGAAAAAAAAAAAAACAATTTTCATTCCTACCATGTAAAAGGTCATTGACATATTCATTCCTGTAAAAAAAAAAAATATATATATATACATACATACATATATATATATTAAATATAACAAAAATATTCCTCCGGAGAAGCTGGTGGCGGCAGCCACCAAAGAATGGAGGAGGAGCTGGCTCCTCCTTTGCACCACCACCACCTCCAACAATAACCAATACAAGAATGGATGAAAGATATATTTAATATAACAAAAATATTCCTCTGGAGCAGCTGGCGGCGGCAGCCACCAAAGCATGGAGGAGAAGCAGGCTCCTGCTTCGCACCACCACCACCTCCAACAACAACCAATACAAGAGTGGATGAAAGATACAGCAAAATCTTAGTAATGAACGTGTTGTTACAATTAATTATAAGATTTTGTTGCATCTTTGACCCACGTTTGTGTTGCAATTGAGACAACATGAGACTTGACAATATTAGTTGAGTAAGATGCTGCGTCCCCTAATTTGTTGTATTGAAAAAGCCTTACACTATAGTGGATGAAAAATACCATGAAATCTTACAAATCGAATTAACTTGTTATACTACCATAACATAAGATTTTGCGATATTATTCATCCACGTTTGTGTTGCGATTGAGGCATGAGATTGAGATCTAGATCCAGATGGACTAAGATATGAGATCTAGATCGAGATGGAGACGAAAATGAGGGGTGACATTTATAATATATGGTATGAAACTTAGGGTTTTGCATCAAACTTATTATAGTCCAGGAGAGTTATCTGCTGCGCTCAAGTGTACAACAAACACAAAAGAGAAGTGATATCAGGCCACGTGTTATGCTAAAAAATTTGAACGTACATGGTTTAACACATTCGGTTGGGTTGTTTTTTATTAAATATCAAGAATAATAACATCGTAATGATCCCCTAAATTCGAGGACAAATTATAGGTTCATGAACCATATATTAATTATGATAAACAAGATCAAACATGTGAATGCAAAATCATAAAATCATACCTTAAAATTTCTTGTCTCTGTCAAGGATCAAATGCAATCATAGTAGAAAGAATGGACCATTATTTATATATATATATATATATATAATACTTTTATAATCAGTATCTTATAAGTTTAAAAAGTTACAACGAACCAATTAAATTCATTTATTGCATTCTCTTTACTAAAATAAATTCTCTCTCTGTTTAATTCAAATATAATAGATGAATTTGATTGGTTCGATATATATATATATAAAGCACTATATATATGCACATTTTAGCATACATTTGACAAAAAAAATGTGTGATCGTAATTTATTATATATGATTATAACTAAACATGTAGGATTAGAATCAGTATATGTGATTATATTTATTGATTTAATTATTGTAATTACATTTACTGATTATAATCAAATATGTTTAGTTGTAATAACATATAATAAATTATAATAACATATTTTATAATGCAATCACCTTTTTTATTTTTTTGGTCAAGTGTATGCATACTTAAATGTATCCAAATGGACCTCATATTTATATATGTATATATATACATATATATGGAGAGACAAGAGAGTGAATAATTTTACCATCGGTGTTTCCTAATTTTAAAAAATTAAAATGAATCAATTCAAATTCATCTATTGTATTTGAATTACATAAAAAAGATAATTTATTCTAAAAGAGAGAATATAACGGATGAATGTGATTGATTTATTCTAATTTTTTAGAGTTAAAAGACATTAATAGTAAAATTACTAGATATATATATACATATATATGTACCATGTTTTTATAATCAGGACGTCTTAACTTTAAAAAGTTAAAACGAATCAATCAAATTTATCCATTGCATTCTCTCTTCTAGAATAAATTCTTTCTTCTATTTAATTCAAATGAAATGGATGAATGTGATTGATTCATTTTAACTTCAAAAAATTAGGACGTCCTTATTATAAATACACTATATAAATTCATCTATTGTATTTAAATTAAATATGAGAGAGAATGCAATAGATGAATTTAATTAATTTTCCTTTACTTTTTAAAGTTAGAGAGTTCTTATTTTAAAGCACTATATATATTACTATTTATGGTGGGAGAAAGAATATTAAATTCATAGAAAACTATTTATACTTTGTGTTTTAGGATGAGGATGAAACTTAAACTTTTAATCTCTAAGGCTAAAAGAAATGTTCAACCTTTTATACTAAGGGGTCTGCACCACAATATATCAATAATAGCAAATCTAGCAAATAGAATTAAAGTATTCAACTCTATGTTAACCAAGTATAACGACGGCTTTCCAAATGCCCAGTACTAGAAGTGATGATTCTTGACATTACTCGATGATATGACAAAAATATGATATGAAATTAGTAATTTTAGTTGAATTTTATTGGATTTGGGTCACTTATAGGTTAACATGTTAAATTCATTAAATAATCGAATCAGGTTTAAATTGTAACCCTCCTAACTCAATAACCTATATAATATCATTAAATATCAAGCATGTCAAGATTTAGTCCAAAAATCAAATTTCTAAATTATCAAGCAATTTATCAACTTGTAATGCATCACAATAGTATTGAACACTAAAATTATGGGTGGTAATTACGAACACCATACGAAATTAACGAGTTTAAACCTTATTAAGTTCGCTTCTTTAATGGATCAACATATTAAACCCATTACATAAATAAGATAGTATGTAGATCGTACATCTTTTAACCCATAAACTTATTTAACAGAATAAAATATCAAGTATATTATTTATTTTGAATTAAATATATATTATAGTATACTATTTTCATTTTTGAAATGGGTTTAGTAGATTGAATTATGTAATTAAATAAAAATTTTAATTATTTTAAAATTTTAAATAATTAAATTGATTAATCAAATTGGGTTCACATAATCGATAAAAGACCTAAAAATAATGGGTTAAATAGTCTTATTGAGTAATCCCTTAATTAAATGGATTGTGTTTACTAGTAACACGATAAATTTAATGGATCATGTTTGGGTTGAATGAAAAATTAGCAGGTTGTGTTTGGGTTGATGCATACATGACAAAATAACCTATGTAGACACCTTTAATTACAGTCAATTGCACTTAAAATAAAAGATTACCTCATATATTTGCCACTCCATTGTCATCCTCTTTTGTAAAAGTGATTTTACCTTTGTTTTCCTAAATGACTTCAAGTGCATATCATATATCTTTGGTGATTATCCGTATAGAAATTCTATTGTATACAATTCTAATCAATGCACAATGTCAAATAAGAAGAGCTCTAGCATTTAAAGAAAGCTTATTTTTGTCATTTCCATCCCGCTTATTGAAGAGTTCGGCAACTATTTGATTTTTTTTTGGAGAAAAATTCAAAATTACCCAAATTAAAAAAAATAAAAAATAAAAAACCCTTTTTAGCCCATTCCGAAAATAAAATTTCATTTTAACCCCTAAAACAAATTAATTGCATCCAAAATCCCTTATTGACCACAATATCCTTGAGCGTGACGAGAGAGCTCCCGCCATGCTTTGTCGTGACGTCATGCTTGGTCGTGACGGGACAACCTCCCATCATGCTCAAGGCAAGAGTGACAGGAAGGTTTTCCCCCTCAAGGTTGTGCGTGATAGGACGTAAGCGTGATGAGAGGCTATCCCTTCACACCTATGCATGATAGGAGGCAAGCGTGATAGAACAACCTCACGTCACGCTCCTCTTGTCATAGAATTTTTGAAATTTTACTAAGAGTGACATTTTGGGAATCACGAGATATTGAGTGTAATTTAATTGTTTGAGGAGTCAAAAACATATTTTATTTTGTAAGGGTCTAAAAGCAATTTTTCATTTTGAAATAGGGGTCGGTTTTGAAATTATCAATTTTTTTTACTAGAAATATAAGGATCATTGCAAACTCATATATCATCATCAATACATTGCAAATAAATGGTCATCTTAATCCTTCAACAAGCATAATCAACGCTTTCAAATAATGAATGTATATACAATTCATCAATTATTGGAATTAACCTATGGTTGTCAAAATTACGAGACAATTAAGATTATCTAGCTGTTCTACCAATTGTGAGGATCAAAAACTTACCACCACCATGAAAGCTATATCTAATATTAGCAACATAACTTTATTTTCTCATTGTGCGGCAACACAAAGCCCCATGCCTATACGTGTTGTGGGTGGGCCTAAGGAATAGTACTAACATGGCACCAACTAGTTTTTTTTATTTTATTTTTTGGGTGTTCATGATATTGTAGGGATAACTGCGATATAATTTAAAAACGTAATCTAGAGCTCAACTTTTAAAAAATAAGAGAAAACAACTTACATACATGAAAAAAATTATTCATATTAAGTAGGATTTACAAATTGAACCCCACAACCTTTTATAAGGCAAGTGGGAGTGCATTTGGTTTTATCACCACACCAAACCCACTTTCTTGTGGCTTTAGTTAGTTAGCATGTTCAAGTGTCAATGTCTACATGACAATAAGTCTATAGGTTGATCACTAAACCCGTAAGGCCAACAAAGCATATATATCTCATTGTAAAATTTATTTTGAATCGAGGTGATTATTTCATTTGTTAAAAGAGTTTATTTGGCTTCATTTAAAAGGTTTAAATTATTTTAACTTTCAAACTAGGTGAATGAATTAATTGAATTGTTCTTATCACATAATTAACATGACCTATAAATCAACGAGTTAAATAGGTCTTATTGGATGACTTGTTAATTTAATGGATCATGTTTGGATTTAGACATTACATGATATAAGTTTAATGGATCGTACAAATGTGACATTATAACCCAAACTGTCACCCTTTCCCAGTACTTAAATTTCCAACAAATGCCTTGACTAAATCTATACTCAAGTCTAAAAATTCAGGAATAAACTAGGCATATGTAATTAGACAAAGATGATGGATATATAATCTGAAAATTACCTCGGCCTCGACTTGGTATTACAAATTTTTCCCTTTAATTTTTCATTCTCAATCTTAGTATATTCCACTCTCAGACATTGGTGACAATTTCCATAGTTCTTTTAGCTTACTCTTTTACCATGTCAACCATAAAGGTGATTACGTACATAAAATTTTGACAATAATTAAGTTGGTCAGGTGTTAATTGATTAGAAGTAGCTACATTTAGTGGTTGATAACCTACGAACCAATCTATGTGCATATACTGTCTGTTTACTTTTTTATTTTGACTTATTATTAATTTACTTACTATAAATGATAAAACGATTTTTTCTTGATTCAACATAGGAGATATCCTTTAAAATATATATATATATATATATATATGAGACATATTTTTATAATTTTCTTTAAACAGGCCTCCAATTTTATACAGGAAAAGTCTTAGATAGAGAAATTAATTTTGGTCAACTATACACACCTTTAATTGAAAGATTTTGTCATTAAGAGCTTAAAGGGGTGTAAGTGAGTAATAAATGAGTTGACCTTCGAATACTTATATTAAACAGGAAATTACTCTCCCTTTTAACATTGATTAACTATTACTTAAAATTGATAATCGTTACATTCTGAAGATATAAACACTTATAAGCTATACCGAATTTTTTATTTTTGTTCTTTAATTGCAATCGATCTTACTTAAAACTTGCAGCGTTTAATTCTTCCGCAATATAAACCTCAACCACCCCTCATAGTCGCATTCATAGACATTCGAAAGAGAAAAAAATTAATTAACAATACATGTACATAAGATATCTTTGATAAAAAATTATATATTTACATAGTCAAATTAGCCTATGACGGCACGCTAAGCACGTAGTAATCCAATGGCGTCCCATGATGTTCATACTAAATTGGTACACAATAGATGTGTGAACTAGTGATTGGTTCTTGATTGCTAGTTAAGTTGCAGTGCTTGACTCACAAAAAATAATAGCAATAAAATTTTGGGAGATCAATTGGACAAAGACCCATCTTTGAGCTCAAGTTTTGTTTCAAGAAGATATGAAGTAAGATTTTTCTTAAAAAATTCAAGTCATGTAAACGAGGCCGTTTAAGGCTTTGCTTGCTTGAATAGGATTGCAATACTTTTCTTAAATGATAAATTCATTGAGAGCTAACTAATTCTTCCACTTTCCTTCACCTCACAGAATGCCTAAATTTCCTCAGGTCGGCCATTTGGGGCACCCATTGTTTAGTTTAGTCAGTGTAGCACCCTCTTGACGCCTCTTGATCACAAATCAAAAATTGTGAAAAGCCTTAACTACCCTTTCCAATTTTCAAGTGTTTAGACAACTTGAAGACCTTATAATTAAATATCGAAATTGTATCGCAATTTAGTTGAATTCAATTCAGAGGACCACTTCCTATATTTTATTTTGTTGCTTTTGGATATTTGAAAATTTTTATAAGGATTTGACTAAAAATTATGTGTGAAGACTCTTTTCAATAATTAATATAATAATTCTAATTTCAAGTTTCAATCTACCTAGATTCATTATTCAATTTAACCTAACAGATTTTATACAAATTCGGTAAGAATATGCATACAACTTAACAATTCTTTCTAATAAAATAATGTGAGGATTTTAAAACGTTTCGCTTCATTCATATTTATCTAATTGATGACCATAACAAGCAAAATGTTCATATTAAGCAAAACGAATGAATAAATATTGAATGAAACTCAAAAAACAAAATTTTATTGGATAGTACTGGTCTTTTCACAACTCTTGCATTGTTAAGTGGTGCGCCCAATTTCATAATTCAAACTTTCTTAAGAACTAAACCCTTTAAAATTCGAACACACTTTACTTCAAAAAATAAATAAATAAATCAATACTCAAACACACTCTTTGCATCACAACCCAAAGAGCTTCCACCTTTTACCAATTTTCCCGCGTCAACTCCCTCCCACTTTAGTCCCACTATAAACCCTAAGTCGCTCCTCCCATTTCCTCTTCAACTCTCTCTCCCCACACAACTCCAACCTCTCACACACCATCTCTCTCTCTCTCTCTCTCTCTCCCCTTCTCTCTCCAAACTACAAACCCTAACCCTAACCCTAGCATGCCGCATAGCCACTCGTCTCATTGAAGCAATGGCAATAATGAAAATCATCTTCACCCTAGCCATAACAATGGCTATAACCCTCACTCTCACCATGCAAGGCATCCACTACCTGGACGAAAAGAAGCATCCTTTAGAGCACATATCAACAGTGGATCTAACAACACATGCAGACAGTAACAACCTAGTTTTCCCATCTAGAAAGACTAGTCGGTTCCTCGCGGAGGTCATGAAGAACCCTAGAGCTGCTGACCATTGCCACAAGGACAATGAGGTTTGCTACCACCAAAACCACAACTCCGCCTGTTGTAACAACAAGTGCATGGACTTGTCGACTGATCAAAACAACTGCGGTGCTTGCAAGCGCAAGTGCAAGTTCACGGAGGTTTGCTGCCGTGGAGAGTGTGTGAATTTGGCGTTCGATAAGAGGCATTGCGGGCGCTGCAACAACCGGTGCGAGCCTGGCCAATATTGTGTGTATGGAATGTGTGATTACGCATAGTTAATTAATTATTTAATTGATTAATTAACACACCGTGCATGTGTTGAGTCTTTGAGATTCGAGATTATTACAATAAAAAGCCAAAATTAAATTTGGTGGGTTATCAAAAAATATTATAGTTGATGATTAAATACTTTCTGAAAAAACATTTACAAATATATACTCGAGTGTTTATTAATTGTGTCTAAATGTACGTGTTACTACAAAAATGGAATTACTTCAAGAAATGTGTACTGTTGTGTATTGATTACTTGTTATTGTTACAATTTTTTGTTAGAGAGGGAGATTATTAAGAATCTATATAAGAGAGATAATTTAATTGTTTTGTAGTATTGTTATTTGACAAATATATTTCTAATTTCCGTTCAGGTTCTTAATGTTAAATAATTATAATGTTAATTAGAATTATCATATATTTTAACTAAGAATTAATTATGATCATATTACACTTGAAAGCAGTTTTCTTTGGAAGAGCTACTCATGGATGATACACGTACATGTATGATCAAAAGAATAGATGTATTCTGAATCATTTTAGTGTTTGTGTAATTACATTGACCGATTAAGGGAAAAAATTAAGGAGCTTATTATATAATTAATTAAGAATTTGAATTGCAGATTGCATTGATGTCAAGTTTAATAGAAGAACTAAACTGTGTTATTAGGTGTGTCAAAAAATATATTTTATCTGGGAAAATTTTTTTCCTTTTTTTGTTATCACTTTGTTAATCAATTAATTCTCTCAACTTCGTTTGTGTACAATGTCGTTGTTAAAAAAAAAAAAAAATCGATTAGTTTTTAATTATTCTACACTGTAACAAAGAAAAACCAATACCAAAAAACTTAAAGGAATTCAAAGGGATAGAATTTTATATATAACGTCAATTATTTATTAATGTTTAGTGTCTATTGTGCATGCATGAAGGAGGATGAGAATTTAAAAAAGTGAAAGAAAATATAAATTTATAACCAGAAGGGACATTTTTTTAATTTTTTTGATAATTTAGAAATATCCGAAAACTGCTTAAGAATTTGAATTTAAAACTGGACCTCCTGCTAAAACCTACAATATTGAGAATCAGGAGTGACTATTTTTAAGCAATATTATAGGGGTTTTATGCTTCAAAGAACTGTAGTCTGCTCCTAAAAGTTGTTTAAGTAAATGGCCACAGTCAGCATGCATGCATGATCGTGACAAGCAAAAGCCAGCTTTGATTTCGTTGAATTTTAATGATGATGTCCACAAAAAAGGTTCCTTCACTGATACAATATAAAAGTTGGCCCCTAAATTGATGCTCAGTCGCCGTCAAATTGCCCATTAATTTCGCTATTGTAACAGATGCGTGCAGGCTCTTTAATTCTAAAACTAACCCTTAAAAATTGGCTTCTTCACATGCATTTAGTCCACAATATGTGTAGCTAGGTTACGTTTCAACAAGACAAAAAAGAAAACCAAAAAATTTGCACAATCATCACAATCCAAAACTCACTAATACGAAAATAAAGTTTTAATGAGATAGATGTACATAGTGATCTATGATCCTATAAAATAACACTAAATTAATTTTGAATTTGAAAAATAGTACTCAACTATTAAAAAGAGTTTTGTTAATATATATATATATATATATATAAAGGAGTTTGAATTTACACCTAAAAGTATGAATTACTAAATACCCTTTATTAATAAAATGTTTGAATTACTAAATATACCCTTTATTAATAAAATGTCTTTATTCTCATTTCTCCTCTCTGAACAAATTTCTCTTCTCGTCTGGGAGATTTCTTCATATCGAATCACTCTTCTTCACTCATCATCGCTCTCGCTTGTTCATTATCGCTCTTGCTCACTCAAGCCTCCTCTCTTATTAAAGCTTGTCAAACTAAAAACAAAATTTTTGGACATAGATAGTTCACTCTGTCACATGAAACTGTCTTACGAACATTGACGGTTTTATTTATAAAAGAAAAAAAAAAGAATTGTATTATAATACCATGATAACTCATTTTAATAATTGAGGCCATTTTTAACTCCCGATACTTTATTAGTGTCATATAAAAACATTTTATATTGCTCATGCCAAAATTATTAATGCATTCATTCTGTTATAGTAAGATAATTGGTCATATATATGTGTATTTATTTTCAAATTTTATCCCAACTGTACTATCATGGCTTAGTGTAAATTTATAAAATGGTATGCATATGTGACAATTTTTTATTGGATATGAACCTACCTATCATGTAAGTGTTTGGGAATTAAAAGTGTTCCTAGCTAGCGTGATATGGAAAAGTGCTTCCTTTATATACTTAATTTGTCATTGATATTGTCTTTTGAGAGACAAAAGAGAGAGACAGAGAGAGAAACACTCAACTTTTTCCTATAAAAGAAAAGTATCTGTTGAAAGAAAAATTCTATACTATATACACTCAAATCTTCCTCAATTTTGGCCGTGAATTTAAAGATCGAATCACTAAAAAGAGAAGTTATTATTCTCATATTAGACGTCATCAATATACATATTTTAAGGGTGTTTAATTTTATACGATTTCACTCATATATATCATTCCATATGATTTGAGTATCCAGTTATCTAGGATATTCATACAATGGAACATGTAGAACCGAAGACACCATCAGGCTTTTTAAAGAAGCCGAGATGTTGATAATTTATAAGTAGTTTATTTAGTTAGTTAGGTTGTATAATTTTCGACATACTCATTAAGCATGCTCAAATATGGAATAACACAAAGGTTTAAAAAGAAAAAGAAGAGGCTATGTACAGAGAATATTTTCTTTGTTTTCTGATCAATATGTGTTGTTGAAGCAAATTAAAGGTGTAAGGAATTGCTTAGTTTGTTGGGTAAAGTATATAAGCTTAGACACATGAAACACGATTTTTTTTTATCTTTTTTGACCAATCTCAGAGATAAGCAAAGCATTCTACAATCTACGGTTACAGTTGTACTCTAAAAATATGGCCTGGTATATGTAGTCTTTTTGTTAACTTTAAAAAGGAAGACTATACATATTTTAAGCCAAGTCTCATCAATTTCCTTAAAATATCACTTGTTGATAAAAATTTTATATTAAAATATCAGAAGAATTCTATTAATGTCTTTTTTGTATTTTAACTGATACCTTAACTGACTGATCAAATGGTGAGATTAATCAAGGCCTATTTAGATAGATTAGACTTCAAACTTGGCTTAATTAGATGTCTACTTTCACATGTAGAGAGAATTAATATTGGTCGTACGTATTTTTTTATGAAAAAGGTGAAACTTAAATATTATTAAAAAAAAGTTACACAATCAATTTAACTAAAAATTAATATCCATACTTCAAATATACCTTAAATTTTATATATGAAAATATATCTATATATTGAAGTTCAACCATCAAATATTTTTATGCGATTGGCCGATACATTATAAAGGGGAAATGTAAAAACTAGCTATATGACATACGTGACCAATAAATTACATTGAATTAATAAACTATACCATATAACCTATTGTTAATTGTTATAATGTCCGTTGTATTGGATTTCTTCCTCCTTTAAAGAATATCTTTGTCAGAGACACAGAGTTAGTGCAGAACTAGCTTTCTTAGCTGGTCGGTCCAATTATATATAAATTAATATAACCCACCCCAGTAGATTTTAATTTATTTTACGCTAAAGAAGCTGTAAAGTCAGATTCTAAGGCTTCTTTTTTCTTCTTTTACGAAGTGTCTACAGATGTGACTAAAAAGACCAGAGAATAGAAGCTAATTATCCATAACTTGTTCACAGAGAGATTGTACAAATTTCTTTCACTTTTGCATATATATATATATATATATATTATCTTTTTTTATAGAAACTTGTGATGAATTTTTAAAATTCGTGAGCAGCAGATTCATGCAATAAAGAGTTCAATTCTCAATTATTTAATTAACATCATGATCAGCCTTACATGACCATAAATGCTAGAGTCTGATCATGCACAATCACAACAACCATGTACATTTTCGAAGGGCCTGTAACATTCCTCTTCATTTTGGCCTTGTTTTCTCTTCTCTCCACCGCTTCTCAACACTCCACATGCAGTGAAACCTTCACTAAATTGATAGAACTAAAACAAATAAAACACTGCAAGAAATTACCAACTCTTGGAGCTGAATTGGGCTGGAACTTCACTGAAGATGGTCACAACAAGACTGCCTGTATTCAAATCGACATTCTCTTCGGGACCAGGCTGCATGCCGAGATGGGGTGGCTAGCTTGGGGTGTCAACCCTACAGTCAGGCCTAATATGGTCGGTACTCGGGCCATCATTGGCATTAGGCTAGAAAATGGTTCCACGGCCATTGCTACATACAATGTAACGCGTGACACCAAGCTAGGCTGCGGGCTACAACCTTCCAAGATCGATGTTTTGGTAGAGAATATGACGATTGATTACAATGATAATAATCGTTACTTCACTATTTCCGCGAGGTTGCATCTTCCTCAACCGGATTACAACATTTCGAGGCTGAACCATGTATGGCAAGTCGGGTACCACACCATTGACATGAAGCCTTTGATGCACCCCACATCTCTTCAAAATGTTGATAGTGGAGAGACTACAAATTTCAGGACTGAGGAGAGTCATGGTGTTGGACAGCACAGGCATCATCTAAGAATGGTAAGAATTTATTTAACCAAAATTTTAAATTTCTCTTTATAAGGTCTCTTATACATATATGGCTTCATATGTTTTTTTTAGTAAAATTCTTTCTCGTTCTACTAGTTGGATAACCTTATCCATTAATTACATCTATTAGATTGGTTGTAAGAGTGACTATTAAAGTTAATTCAATAGTTATAATTATTAGATCAGATTATTCAATCAATAAAGTAGTCAAATCCAAAAGGTTACTTCGAGAGACTATATATATACATCTTGTTTCTACAGTAGCTCATGATCTAACTCAATTCAATTCTACCTAAACTTGTGATTCTAATATTTAATTTGTTAGCCTGCTTGGTCTGATAACTCTTCTTCATTGAATGATTATTTATAATTAATCTAGAAGATTGACCACGTTGTACAGTCAATAGTTAATTTAAAGTTCGAAGTCATGATATCAAAATATTCATGATATATGATCAAAGTAAGTGGTTGCACTTTACAGGTGCATGGGATATTGAACATTGTGGGGTGGGGGACACTTTTGCCAATTGGTGCGATGCTAGCAAGATACCTTAGAGTGCATCCAAAGCAATCAGAGTGGTGGTTTGTTCTTCATGTTTCTTGCCAAAGTATTGGCTACACACTGGGCACTATTGGCTGGGCCATTGGAATTTGGCTTGGACATGTTTCCAGATATTACACATTTCACAAACACCGCACTCTCTCTATTTTCATCTTCACTTTCGCATCTTTACAGGTAAGTCATTTTTCACTCCGTTTTTGGTATATATCCTCAAATGTGCTTTTGAGCAAGCAAAAAAATATATATATATATATATATGTATATATATATATTAATATGTTTATGTATGTAGTGTTTGGTATTGTGTTTCTATATTGAAATGAGAAAGTATTTAAGTGATAATTTAAGCAAAGTTTATGTTTATAAAGCATGCTTCTCTAGAAAAAATTACTTGAGTTAAAACAAATAATAATAATAATAATAATATTTCCTTAAAAAGAAATTAATAGGGATAATTATAATTTCCCCTATAATTTGATATAATAGCAAAAAAACTCTTTGATTTCAGAAACCGTTAAGAATTTTCAATAGTTTGGCATAATAGTAAAAAAAAAAAATCTCTATCGTCAGGGGGTTTTTTTGCTTTTTAATGACCAAGAGGGGTTTATTGACTATTTTTATTAGTTACAGAGGTTGTTAGTGATTTCATAAGATAGGGGTTTTTTGGCCATTAAACTAAACTACAGGAAAAAAAAAATATCCCTATTTTTTTTTTTAAACATAGAATTATCCCTATTTTATAAAGCAGAGTATTTGAAGAGTTTTTATATAGAAGTCTTGTTCTTTGTTTTTTTTTTTTGGGGGTGAAACCGGAAATCTTGTTTCATATACAAATACAAAGTAATTACATATATCATCATATTTTAATTAAAAGTATACTTAAATTGCTTCTCTAAAAGCACTGCAAGTACTTTTTGTTTTCCGATAATTTTTTCTAAAAAAAAAAAAGAGTTTTGATCAATTTTATCTAGCAATATTAATTTATTTCCAAAAGAAAAATCATTGTCAGTGTAATATTATAAATTAAATAAATACAATAACATTTTCAACAATTTAACCTAGCTTTTGGCCACACATTTGACATTAAAATCACTACTAAACATATGATCCATATATCATTTTTTTTTTATGACAAACACCTTCTATAAAAGCACTTGTTGGGTTTTCAAAAAAACATAAAAGCACTTGTTGGAGATATCACATAACACCCTAAATCATATACACTATATATTTGTTGGAAGTAATTTTGCTACCTATATAATTAGTAGTAAAAATTATTATAAATGATTCAAAGAAAGTAAATTTCATTTTTATCTACAAAAATTATTCGAACCTAATCTTAAACTTAATATTAATTGTTTTTAACTTTATGTGAGTCCTTAAAACATTTTATGTGCAACAATACATATGACCTATTTTAAAACGAAACATTTCATGTACAATGTGTGCCTAATTAATATGATTAATGTCTCTTGTATATGATATATTTTATCCCTGCACACATGCAGATGCTGGCACTGCGTTTGAAGCCGAAGAGAAAAGATGAGTACAGGAAATTTTGGAATTTGTATCACCATTTTCTGGGGTATGCATTGCTTGCTGCAATCTCAATTAACATATTTTTTGGAATTGGAATTTTCAAGCCAGCACATCGCATTTGGAAGTGGTCTTACATTGGAATTCTTGGGATTTTGGGTGCCACTGTTCTTGCACTTGAGATTTATAGTTGGTACAAATTCCTTAGCGACAAAAGCAACAAAAGCAACAAAAGCAACCAGAAGCAGAATCCAAGTTCACACAAGTGAAATAATATTGATGGGTAGTGGGTGATAAATAAACTTGAGAAATCTGCTTTCGTTTTAAATAAAATAAATTTGTAGTTTATTTTTTATTTTTTTCTTTTGTTTGGGTTGAAGATTTGAAGTTAGAATTTGTGAGTATAGGAATTTGGAGTACATATAATCTTTGGTTGGAAATAAAATTTGAAACTTAAGTTACTAATATGAGGATTTGGGAAATGAGATTGTTCCTATATATATATATATATTATCACTGGGATTGATCTAGAGGACAATAGATGCCAAATGGGAGAGGACATTGATGACGCGATCCGAAATATAATCCACACATAGGTGGAAGAACAACCTACATAAAGATGAGGGAAAAACTAACCACCCTTTTGATGGCATGAGTGTCAAATTCGTGACCTTTGTTGGTCACGAGTGGTAAGGCTACCACCACGGCTACACTAAATTATTCCTTTTAATGACTTCATTTTGTTGATGTTAATGAGATTCGCTCTAAATAAAGCCAAATTCAACTTTTGCTTCTCCCCTAATGAACTTCTATATAGGGGGATTTTGTAAAAGAGAGACATATAATCAAGTTTTTGATAAATTATAAGATAAATTAAATAGGTTTAGTTGTTTTATTCAATTACTAACCTTATTCATAAATTATAGTCATTGGCATTGATTTTAATAACTATCTTTACAACTAATTGAAAGGCTATAATTTATGAGTAAGATCAGTGATTGGATAAAGTAGGTAAATCTTAAAGTTAATAATAAATTTATTCAAAATAGTTCTTAAGATTCGGATGTTAAAAAAAAAAAAAAAGATTTTCGAACTAGTACATATATAGTTTTGACAGATTTGACCAAAATTTTAATCATTATATTGAAAATTTTCTTTTAAAATAAATTATTTAAAAAAAAAATTCAAACCACCTATTCTCATTCTATTTTATCAACTACTATTTAAGATTCAAAATAAACCTATCAATTTTTCACATGTTTCTCATAAAAATTACCAAATAATATATATATATATTTCTCAATATATTAAACTATAATTTACCACTCCAATATAATTTGATGATAAAAGAGGATGATTTATCTTAGCAATGTCAAGTGGGCTCTACGACACTGTCACATATTTAATATAAAAATATTAAACTATATTTTAATTAACATTTTTTTTAAACCATATTTACTTTAATCATTTTAATATTTTTTTTCTAAAAATTATTTATATAATCAAACATTGGATCCTTTTTTTTTTATTAACAAAATATCCGACTAAAACTTTTTTTTCACAACCATAAAAAAAAAAAAACAATAATAATAATAAAATCTGTCTCAAAAAAATTAAAAAAAAAAATCAACAAGTGAAAAACGCTCGAGCCACCACACGTCGACACGTACGAGACAGCAACAACAACAATGGCAGCGCCGGCCGTCGAGGGGCGCCGCCGTGACAGCCCTCCGCTCCGTCATGCTCCGAGTCCGCCAAGCTGCGGAGCGGTCGGGTCGCCAACTCGAACAAGTGCGGGTTGTCGGCGTGTCCAAAACCAAACCCGTCTCTCTCATCCATCAAGTCTACGACGCCGGTCACCGTTGCTTCGGCGAGAACTATGTCCAAGAAATCATCGACAAAGCTCCTCAGGTATTGTAAAACAAGTAAATGAACATTTTTTAAACATTTTTGTGGTGGTTTTTAAACTGGGTTGCTGTTAAAATTTTGTGGGGTTGAAATTTGGCGCAGCTACCAGAGGACATAAAATGGCATTTTATTGGGCATTTGCAGAGCAACAAAGTGAAAGCGCTTCTGGGTGTGTTAAAGTTTGGATTTTTATTGGTACTTGTAGTCTTAAAAGTTGAAACTTTTTTGCATGGATATTGTAGATGTTATGGTCATTAAATTGTTGGTGGAATTTTATGGATGTGAGTTGTTTTTTTTTTTTTTTTTTTTACTTGTTTTAAGCTCATTTAAGTGGAGGTTAAAGGTAGTTGAAAATTGTTATTGAATTGTTTGATATGTTAGCAATGAGAGTGGTGATATTTGTGTACTTTGGGTGTTTAAGTTTGTTTTGGTTTTGTTTTTTTTGTTTTTAATCTTTCCATGGTATGTTAAAGTTTGCTAATTTGTTGATACTTGTATTGTTAAAATTGAAACTTTTTGCATGAACAATGTAGATGTTATGGTCATTGAATTCTTGGTGGAACCTCATGAATATGAGTTGGTTTTATATCTTGTGTTAAACTCATTTGAGTGGAGATTAAGGATAGTTTGTGTGTATGTTGGTAATGAGACTGGTGATGTTTTTATGTACTTTTGGTGTTCTTTGTTTTTATGTTTTTGGATCTTTGATGGTCATTCGGTGAATTATGCATTGTTTGTTTCAAAGCGGCTTATGTTTTATGGTGCATGGGAGAGGCTATGGTGGATTTTTTGGGCTTTGTTTCTTATGTGCAAGTGGAGTGCCAAATCTTGGCATGGTATGTTAAAGTTTGGTTTTTATTGATACTTGTATTGTTAAAAGTTGAAACTTTTTACATGAATATTATAGATGTTATGGTCATTGAATTATTGGTGGAATTTCATGAATATGAGTAACTTTTGTATGTTGTTTTAAGCTCATTTAAGCGGAGGTTAAAGATAGTTTATGTGCTGAATGGTTCTTGAATTTCTAATGTGTTATAAGATGGTGGAATTTCATGAATGTAATTGGTGATGTTTTTATGAACTTTTGGTGTCTTTCGTTTTTATGTTTTTGGATGGATTATGGGCCTTTGATGGTCATTCATTAGAATTGTGTGTTGTTTGTTTCAAAGTGGCTTATGTTTTACGGCGTGTGGGAGAGGTTATGGTGGGTTTTTAGGCTTTCTTTCTTCCTTACAGGTGGAGTGCCAAATCTTGACATGGTTGAGGGTGTTGATAATGAGAAGGTAAAGACTTTTATGCAAATATCTGTCATAGACATGGAGTAATATTGTTACATGAAGAAATGTTAGATAATTGGATTTTGGCTGTGCTAAGCTGAGGTGTGTCTTAACTCTTATTGGCACTTGGATAATGCTTCTCTGTTGACTGTTTTATAAATTTTTCTTGTTTATACATGCTATGTTCTTTGAATCTTTCCACAGATATCTTGAGCTTCAGTAAACAATTTTAGTGGCATTTATAAAACAATTGTAAATGGTCCCAGTAGGAATTTAGCAGTAGCTCACAAAGACATCTTGACTTATATCTTGTTATCTACAGATTGCAAATCATCTTGACCGAGCAGTTTCAAACCTTGGTCGAAATCCTTTGAAGGTTCTTGTTCAAGTGAATACCAGTGGAGAAGCATGTGAGTAGATAATGCTAATTCTCATTATAATCTTAATTAGTTTGTGCACTGCCATTGGAAGCAGTTTCTTTTCGAAGGCGACCAGCTAATTTGTTCCTAAAGATCCTAATTCAGGAAGCGAAACTGAAATTCATTTCAGAATATCATAGTATCTCTGCTTCTATGTATCACTTTGTTGTATAAGTCATTGTATTAAATTTCAGTGCCTTCCAAATCTTGAGTTACATAGCATTGTAACTGTGCCAAAACAAGTGAAATTCTCCTTTCTAGTTGATCACTTATGCCCTCTGACCTTGTAGCAGTCAGTTTGGTGCTATACATCTCTAGTTTCTTCCATTCGTTTTAATGAATTCCTCTTCGTGCTACAGACTTAAAAATTTGTTTTCTGGGCAACCAAAATGTTGAACTTTCAGGATATGTATGGTCACATGTCATTTTCTTAAAGCTATTACCCCTTAAAGAATTGTTAGATTGACCGATTGATTTGTTATTGATATTGTTGCAGCAAAATCAGGCATAGATCCATCAGCTTGTGTGGGGCTTGTGGAACATGTTAAACAGCAGGTGTCCAAATTTGGAATTTTCAGGGTTAATGACAATAGGGATGCCTGACTATACATCAACACCAGAGAACTTCAGGGTAATTTTTCAGGGCCCAACATATATATGATAATTTATGGCTTTCTTGGAACTAATTTACTTCAGGTCTTCATTATCATATAGAAGATACATGGCTGCATGTCTTAAATTACTTCTTGAATTATTTCTTCATATTTTGTCATCTGTTTGTTGCATTGCTGTTTCCTCTATTTAGTATAAACATTCAGGTCCAAAAATGAAATTCAATTGATAATTCAATTATGCAGGAATATCATTTAACTTTATAATGAGTTTTCCTTTGCTGCATTGCCTTTTGTCTCTGATTATTATTTGTTAGCTAATTTTCTGGGGAATCACTTTGTGTTTTGACCGAACAACAGACCTTATTAAATTGTAGACTCGAGGTTTGCAAGGCACTTGGGTTGGGAGAGGATCAGTGTGAGCTGTCAATGGGCATGTCTAATGACTTCGAGCAAGCGGTATGTGATAACTGATGGCTTCGAACTTACGCTTAAAGGGTGGCAATGAACTTCCATTTTCTTAGTGCCTGGTTTATCTCTTTTAAATGTGACTTGTTGCACCTCAAGTTACCACGAGTTCTGGAATCGAAATCCTTTGTAAGATCATGATTTGATCAGTAGTCACTCATATATCTTGGTTTTGGTTGGTATTGCGAATGCATTTCCCTAGCCATTTTCTAGTCTGAATTGAAACAAAATTTCACCGAAAACTATTTCCAAAATACCAGGAAAGTATTGTATTTTAGAAATTCCTATAATAGTTTATAGAAATGCTCAACTTCAGTTGAAATCAGGGTATTATTTCTATAACTAATGAGAACTGTATCTTGCATAGATTAATAAATTTCTTGCCTTTCATTTCATTAATGATAAATTTGTGGTCTAGAGGCTTGTTCCTGAAAGAACCAGCCTGTGTACCCAAGATTTCCTCACCATGTTTGAAGCTTAATCTTGTCGAACCTTTGGAAGTGTAAGATGTGTAGTTTGTATCATCTAAGTGTCCAGTTTCTCGCTCCAAAATTTAGTGTTCGTGCAGGTTGACTGATGGTTTTGCAATCTGATATATGCAGATTGAAATGGGAAGTACCAATGTCAGAATTGGATCAACCATATTTGGACCGAGGGAATATGCTAAGAAGCAAACCTAGTTAGTCCCCAAAATCAACTGTCCTCTGCATGACGGTTATAAAATGTACTTTACGTTGCACATGCAATCTTTTCTCGATATCACTTTTTTAGAGAATATAGGTTTAATAAGACCATCATCGCGCTCCCACTTCACATTCCAACAGATCAGAGGTCATGTAGCTGGATGTGTCAAGGGTACTGAAGGCCAAATGTTGAGAAGTACTACTGAATTTCTCTTGTATATGAGTGTCATTGAATGAGTTTCTGACTCGTAAAAACTATTCTTCAATGAATTGCTTATTTAACCAAATTATTGCTACATAAATCATAAAGACTAATGATTTTTGCTATTGCTGTTTCATTTTATCATAAACCTGCAATATATGCATTTTTGTTCATGCAGTAAGGCACTATTGGACAGACATACATTTATCCCCTGAAACTTTCCTAAACCAATACATTGGATAGACACATGCATATAGTCCCTGAAACTTTCCTAAACCGATATAGTCGAATCGGGTACTTTATTTGATAGACATACTTTTATCCGAGTAGAGGTTTAAGTCCATTGCCATGTAAGTGTTCCAAACAAAATGTCTAGGACAAATTCAAAAGTGACTAAAATTAAAAACAAAAAATCGTTTTTGGTTACAAAGATTAAAATAAAGTGTCATTCAGAGTTTAACACCAAACGAAACTTCAATTACCTTAGCCTCTTTTTATCAACCTCCCGAAACATTTCTTTTTTTTTTTTTTTTCTTTTTTTTTTAATTGCCTTTTGAACCATTTCATCTATATAATCACATGTGAAATGATTTTTAAGGATTGAAAAAGGGATAAAACAATTACAAATAAAAATCAAATAATTTTTACCTGGACAAAAAACAATTTTTTGTCATTTCTAATAAAATAAATATGTTCCTATATATATATATATTTGATGAGTAGAACCAATTCTGGACATAATCGGGACTAATAATGATAGACAATTTAGTGTGATCCGAGACCAATTCGAGATATAATCGAGATTAATAACGATAGAAGTTGTAGTATAATTCGAGATCAGTTCTTAAGAACAGGAAGGGATAACCTATAGAGAGTAGGAGTCATCTCACAAATAGTGAAGGAAAAATTGCTACTGAATTGAGCGGCCTTGGTAAGCGTAAAATTTGGCACACATGCATGCCTAATTGGGGTTGCCTTTACTGAGACAATCATCGTGATCAATATGTTCCAATATTATGCCAATAGATTTTGTATGGTATATATAATATGTAATCCCAAAAATAAGAACAAACAATCAGAATATCCTGAAATTATTTAAAAAATTCACATTAAAGGAAAAAAAAAAAAAAAATAGAACCGATTCAACTCAAAAACCCCTCAACTTTGTAATGAAAAAATCCCCATGCGCGCCTCTTATGTTTACAGTTTATATAACGAAGTCTTATCTATAAACCCACCAAAAACCACCAAAAAAATGTCTTCACTTTCTCTCAAAACCAGAATTTCTCTCCATCCAAACACCTCCACACTCCACTTCCTCTCACAAAACAGGCTTCAAGCCATTGAATTCTCCAACAAACTCAAACCGAAAACCAAACTAGCTTGCTCAGCCACTGACCACCAACCCCAACAACCGAAAGCAGCTAAAACACTCAAAAAAGAAGAGACCTTCAAGTGAGGAAGACAAAGGCATCGACCCAGTTGGGTTCCTGACAAAACTAGGCATTTCCCACAAAGCTTTTTCTCAGTTTCTTCGAGAAAGGTACAAGCTTTGGTTGAAAAATCGAAAAGAAGTGGAAAAAAAAAAGTGGGGTTGTGTTTGTTTGGTGAGAAAGTGTGGGAAAATGAGAAACGATAAGAACTTAATGTGTATATGTGTATGGTTTTGTTGTTTGTTTTTCATAGTTGAAGCTAAAAGTAATGGAGGGTTGTGAATTTTTGTTTTTTTTTTTGTTTTTTTTGTTTTTTGCAGGCACAAGTTGTTGAAAGACTTGAAAGCTGAGATTTTTAAACGGTTCCTGAATTTGAAGGAGCTTTCCACTGGGTTGGTTTAATAGAATAATTCCTTTTTTTTTTTTTCTTACATGATTTATCTTGTGTTGAAGCTTGTGGGTTGGCATGAGTCTGTATTGAAATAATGGTGTTTGATATGTTTGCAATGTGGTTTGGATGGTTTGGTCTCCAAATGTTGCAAGTGTTTTTCGTGTATGATATGGTTGAGTTAATGAGGTTTTGTGTTGGTGAGCTATATTATGCATGTGTTAGAGGTTGTGTTGAGTTATGGTGGTTTTTTTTTTTTTTTTTTTTTTGTAGATATGAGATAGTAGGTGTGCATCGAAATCCTGAGCATTGTGTGGACTTTTTGGACTGGGCTCCAGGTTTGATATGCTTATTTTTTTGCTTGGGTCAAGTTTTTGTTGAAATTGTTATATGTGTTGGATTGGGTGTGAAGGTTGAGCATGTTGAATACAGGTGCTCGTTATTGTGCATTGGTTGGTGAATTCAATGGGTGGTCACCGACAGAAAATTGTGCGCGAGAGGGTCATTTTGGTCGTGATGACTATGGTTACTGGATTATTAAGCTTGAGGATAAATTGAGGGAAGGAGAGAAACCTGATGAACTTTATTTTCAGCAGTATAACTATGTCGATGACTATGATAAAGGTGACAGTGGCATTACCATTGAAGAGATTTTCAAGAAAGCGAATGATGAATACTGGGAACCTGGAGAGGAGCTAAAACCCCGTTTAGAACTGCCAGCAAAGTTGTATGAGCAACTATTCGGGCCTAATGGTCCACAAACATTAGAGGAATTGGAGGAAATACCAGATGCAGAAACGAGATATAAGGCATGGAAAGAACAACATAAAGATGATCCACCAAGTAATCTACCTCCACTTGATATAATCGATAATGGGAAAGAATATGATATCTTCAATATCCCGTATGATCCTGTATGGAAAGAGAAATTTCGTTCTAAGGCCCCTCCCATTCCATACTGGTTAGAGACACGTAAAGGAAGGAAAGCATGGTTGAAGAAGTACATTCCAGGACTTCCTCATGGAACCAAATACAGGGTCTATTTCAACACTCCTGATGGGCCATTGGAACGTGTGCCTGCTTGGGCTACTTATGTACAACCAGGTAAATACACTTTGCATCTGTTCGAAGTCATTTCTTTGTTCGTCATGATACTTTTGTCAAGGAGCTGATTTTGTATCTTGTTCACTTCTGGCCTAGTCCATGAAGAATTCAAAGAGTAGATGAGAGATTTATTTTATTTGTATTTTGTTATTATTTTTTTTTAAATTTTTCTGAACTTGTTTAAATATCTTTACCACTTAAACATTTTAATCAACATTAAAATTTGTTTAGAAATTTGAAGTTTTCACTGTATATGTTTACATTTCTCAATCTGAGTTTTGTTCATCAAATTCAGATGCAGATGGAAACCAGGCTTATGCTATCCACTGGGAGCCACCCCCTGAGGATGCATACAAGTGGAGAAATACAAGTCCAAAAGCACCAAAGTCATTGCGAATATATGAATGTCATGTTGGAATTAGTGGGGAAGAGCCAAAAATATCTTCGTTTAATGATTTCACTGCAAACGTAACTTCATGACTCATGCTTTTTGATAATATGGTAATCTTCTTCTTCATTTTGCACTAATGTTTTTTCCTTTGTAGGTCCTTCCTCATGTTAAGGAAGCTGGATACAACGCAATCCAATTATTTGGAGTTGTTGAGCACAAAGATTACTTCACTATTGGTTATAGAGTGAGTTGATCTAACACGTTCTGGTTTGTTTAAGTTCAATTATCTATCATAATTGGCATAAACAATGCATGTCACTAGCATAATGTCTATATATCTACATGTAGTAGTAGAGGATATGAATACATAATTAATTAAGGGTTCAGTTTTTTTTAGCAATTATACAATACACATCAGCACATTTCATATCATTTTTTGTTGATTTGCTACCTTTTTAATTTCTTGTCTTTGCTATAGTTCTATTAATGTTATCAACATCTTTATGGTAATTCAGGTCACCAATTTTTATGCTGTTAGCAGCAGATATGGGACTCCTGATGACTTCAAGCGCTTGGTTGATGAAGCACATGGTTATCATTTTCATCTAATTTTATTCACTTTATATTCCATTAATCAACCTAATAATTTCCTTTATGCTTTGCAAATGGCCGAGCGACTTCAATCAGCTTTTATGGGTTCTATGTTAACTATGTTGCACTTTCGGAGTGCTATCATGTATTGTAGTTGTTTTCAAGGGAAGATGATAACACATGGTAGTGTAGTAAGATGCTGCTGATTAAAAGAGGTTTTGATACTGAACATAATATTTTCGTCTCGCAGGATTAGGACTACTAGTCTTCTTAGACATTGTCCATTCCTACTCTGCTGCAGACCAGATGGTTGGACTATCACAATTTGATGGATCAAATGACTGCTACTTCCACACCGGTAATAGTTGTCCATTCATTTGCTTTTTCATATGACATGTAACAAATGCTCTATAAAGTTTTGGTATTATGTTTGAAGCTTCAAGTACTGTTTGAAGCTGCTGTTTATGTAGTTTGAAGCTTCATGAACCCGTGTGCCGTATATTTTAATTTTTATGGTACTGAAAGCCATTCTTTTCATCTTGAATAGTCTCTGGCCAATAATTCCCTATATGTATTTCTGTAGTACCATTGAAAGAGTAAAAAGTAATTTAATGGCTTGAAGTTTGAATTCATCTTTACTCATATCTTCATATTTACTCATCTTTTCGGTGCCAACTTGGGTAGGAAAACGAGGACATCATAAATTCTGGGGAACCAGGATGTTCAAATATGGAGATATTGATGTGCTACATTTTCTCCTTTCAAATTTGAACTGGTAAATACGAAGAATGCCAATCTTTTACTTTCTGAAGTGTATGTTAGCTGTTGATTGCTTGTTTTTCTTTTTGGTCGAGTTAACTATGCCTTCTTAGGGTAGGCAATATTGGCATCTCTTATGAGATGATACTTGAGCAGGTGGATTATGGAGTATCAAATCGATGGTTTCCAGTTCCATTCTCTCTCATCAATGATATATACGCACAATGGTTTTGCTTCTTTTGCTGGTGATTTGGAGGAGTAAGGCATCTATTTAACGTTTTTTATTATTGTATTTGTAACTAAATGTCTTCTTCTTTATCCTTAGAGTAGCTTTGGTTAACTTCGTTTGGGCATGGTCTATCATTTGAACTTTATTGGGTTTTGTTCTTGCATGCATGATCTGCCCATAAGAAGAACCTCAATTGATTTGTTAACATATAAAATGACTCACCTTCATTAATCAAGACAATACAAGCGATCAAATTGATGACTGATTGGACTGAAAATTTAAAATTGCCCCTGAGTTATGATGGCTCGGCCTCTCAGGTTATATTGATGTAGAATGAAGTGGATAGCCTCTTAACTCAAATTTCATATGAGAAGAAAAGAAAAGGGAATTTAAAGGAGAAAAGGATGATTTGAAACTTGTATGCTGGAGCCTGGAATGCTACTTATAGATCCTGGATACCATGTTTTAATTATTCTTGAAAGTTTGCTCTGTACGCATGTTATGGGGCAGTTTTAAACTTTGAAATGTAAATTTCAGGTATTGTAATCAATATGTTGACAAAGATGCATTACTGTACCTCATTTTGGCAAATGAGATCTTACATTATTTTCATCCTAATGTTGTAACAATTGCGGAAGATGTAAGTGTTTGCTTCTCTCATCACCATTGCAATCAGCGTTCTGTTTTTCACTTTAGGCCTTCTTGTTATTATTCACAAAGATGAATAACTAGCATTACTCAACGAATTATTATTTTTATTTAGGCAACATATTATCCTGGATTATGTGAGTCAACTTCGCAAGGTGGATTAGGATTTGATTATTTTGTTAACCTCTCTGCCTCAGAGATGTGGTTGTCTTTGCTAGAGAGTACTCCTGACCATGAATGGAGCATGAGCAAGGTTTGATGATTGGATAATTGTCGTTGCAGCATTAACTGAGACATTTTTGTTATCTAAGAATTTTTTATCTAATTCACATTTGTTCTAATTTTAACATTGTTATACTACAAATGCAGATCGTCAGCACATTGAAGGGCAGTGGACAATATGCAGATAAGATGCTTATGTATGCCGAAAATCATAACCAAGTAATCGCCTACTTTAGTCTCTTGTTTAACGTTAAAAGTTTCAGATTTTTTTTTTTTTTTTTATGGGAACTATTATAAAAAATAAATTATTAATAGATATTGATTTACATCTTTTTGTATGATGGTTGCTACTTGATGTTGCAATCTTGCATGTTAGTCCATATCGGGAGGGAAGTCATTTGCAGAGATATTGTTTGGTGAAGTCACAGGACATTCTCCTTGCTCAAATGATGCCTTGCTTAGAGGGTGTTCACTACACAAAGTATGCCATACACCCTTTCTTTTTGGCTTTTCCTGCTTTTTTTTTTTTTTTTTTTTAATATATATATTTTTAAATCAGATTTAAAGTTTATGTTTCATTCTGCATTGTAATAACTAAAATGTATGTGTAGAACTATTTTAATTTGATTTGCTTACTCTCGTTGTTCCATATGTCCCTAATTTAAACAGCTCCTTTGTTTCAGTAGCCTTGAAATGTAAGAAACAGTTTTACACTGCATGTTACATCTGCATTGCATTCCCTTTTGACCACCAATGCATATTCATGCTTTTGTGTGCTTTATTTATAGTTCACTAGTTGTATTTTGATTGGATATAGATGATCAGATTGATTACATTTACAATTGGTGGTCGTGCTTACCTTAACTTCATGGGCAATGAGTTTGGGCATCCGAATGTGAGCTTACCTTCCCTGTAGTAACCTTGAATTCTTTAACTATTTTTTTTTTTTATGGTAATTGATGATTTCACACGGGCCAGAGAGTTGAGTTCCCTATGGCAAGCAACAACTTTTCATTTTCGCTTGCTAACCGTTGCTGGTATTTGCTGGAAAATGGAGGAGTATATAGCAACTTATTTAACTTCGATAAGGTGTGTCTGTTCAACACTTGTATATTATTATCTTCACAATATGAATGGAGTATAGTGCATGTGTGTTACTACCAGCCATCTGTGCTTTTTATCGACTTTTTTCTTGCTTTGGTTATTAAACAGCAAACAAGTTGATGCACCAGTACTAAGTTATAACACTCTATCCTCTTTCCTAGGAATTGATGAAGTTAGATGAAACTGAAAGGGTGCTTTCAAGGCGCTTGCCTAACGTCCATCACGTGAATGATACCAAGATGGTATAGACAAACCTCTTTCCTTTCGATTACTTAGTTTATGCATCATGTGCGGTGGTGTGTGTATGTGTGCATCTAGACAGACCTTCAGCTTAATTAACTAGTCAACGATTTTCAGTAACTATTTGTGGTTCATGTTGCACTGATTGGTTTTATGCCTATATGCTTGGCTGTTAAGAGTTGCTGTGGTATGAATTTTTCCCAGTACTGAGGTAAACCAACAGAATAAGTCTTAAGCATTGCTGTTGGTTCTGTATTTTCTGCTGGTTTTCCGTTTTCTTCCTTCTGTCTCCACATTGTTGATCTGGCAATTCTTAATAAATGTGCCTTTTGGTCAAGTTGTTATGTGGATTCCAGCAGTAGTGTTCTAATGCTTTATTATACCAGGGTTACTGTCTGTCAGAGGTTTAGAGCTAGTTTAACATTAATCTTTCATTGTGAGTTTTTGGAGGGCGGTAAGCTATATAATTTTGTTACTAAATGGGGCAGCTTTTGCTCTTTACAGGTAATATCTTATTTAAGAGGTCCTTTTCTCTTCATATTCAACTTTCATCCGACAGATTCTTATGAAAAATACAGTGTTGGCGTGGAAGAAGCTGGAGAATATCAAGTAAGAAGTAGTTTAATGCGGTTGTGATTACGTTATCAGTTATGTCCAAAAGTTCTAATTCTTACATATCATCTCTGAACTGTAATAATTACATATTTACATAATTACAACAACACAAACACATTCTCTAAAATAATAATAATAATAAAAAAACAGTACAAACACATCTCCACTAAATGCAGACTACGTGTACATAAGCTGCAAGTAGTGTAGAATTGTTAGAACACTGATGGACTTTATAAAGAATGACACTATTTTGTAATTGCACAGATTATACTAAATACTGATGAAAACAAGTATGGTGGTCAAGGGCTTATAAAGGAGCACCAATATATTCAAAGGACCATCAGCAAAAGGTATTAATCAATGAACTTCCTTTCTCTGCCTTATATTTTTTGTAGTTTCTTTTCTTTGCATGAATCTAGCACCTCTGTCATTGCAGAGTTGATGGCCTCCTGAACTGCTTAGAGGTGCCTCTTCCTAGTAGGACTGCCCAGGTGAGTAAATTTTGCTACCATTGCTTGTTTTGCTCTTTGCCACATGTACAGTTTGAGCATCACTTTATCATTTACTTCACTGCAGGTTTACAAATTAAGTCGAATCTTAAGAATTTGAGTCGTCAGCATCCTCACCGACATTGCAATGCAGAAATTTAAGAACGGAAGTAAATTTTAGGTACCCTTTCATTACTGTTGTATCACTATACAATTACTTCCAACGAAATGTGTCATTGATATAGAAGTTCCTTGATTCAGAAACCAAAGTAGTGTAATAACTAAAGACTGCATTTGCCGCCACATCAATATCCTCTACATTTTGGTCCTCTGCATATCCAAGCTGGAACGGTCCAAGGACTATCATCTCAAAATCTTCATTCCGCCAACATCAAACAACCAACTGATCTCTTCTGAGTCTAAGTATGGTATGGTAAATTAATCAGATGATGGTGCTTGAAGAAACGGCCTCTCATGATCAACTGACAGGAACATTTAGTAGACACCAAATTTTCACAGCCCGGCTTGTCACTGATTTCTTCTCACTGGGTAAAGTCAGGCTTCTCATACAAATCTCATCCTACTTATTAGGAGTGTATTTGTTTGTAAATAGAGACATGGTTTTCAGGTGCATTTACACATTCTTGCACAAAACTGAACAAGTTACATTAAGTTAAATGTTTCAATTTTTTTCCCAGCCACCTTTTAATGCTCTCATGTTAAAACAGTAGAAGAAACCATTTAGCATGGAAGAAGTTAATTTAGTCCAACTTTTGGAAATGAGTTGTGGTTTGTAGATGTCACATTAGATTGATATATGTTTCAGGGTTTGTTAGTATTTGCAGAGATCAATCATTATTTGCATGATCTCAATATCTACTCCCATAATGGTAGGTTGAAAACTATCCACACATGTAAAATATATTTCCTTGATTTCAACTTTTAGATGTAGAAAATTTCTTTATCCTCACTAGTGGTTCAAATAAGTTAAATTTAGTTTGGTTTCAGAAAATGAGTTTTTAATTGGTTCAAAAACATAATTTTGGTTGAACCTTTTTGTTTTAAATATAATATCAATTATGATGCAGGTAACTTAAATCTGAAATACTATCCAATTGAATGAAAGTCTTTTCATCATCAAGTCACATTGAGTGATAAAAACTTTAATATAAGGTTTTACTTTTATATATACCACCTACGATATAATATTCTGCCAGACTAGGGGCTATTTATTATTATTTTTTTCTCATTAAGTCTTATTTGAACAAATAACTAAAATTAAGATACATCTTTCCCAATTTAGGTCTTAAATTAAGATATATATGTATGTCTAAAAAAAGAAGTTAAAAATTTTGACTTTCTTCTTAAATAAAAAGTGATGGTTACATTGTTACTAGGCTACATCTAACCCAAAAAATCCTCAAATTTACACAAAACCTAACCTTAACCCTAATCCTAAAATTTAACCTTCTTAGGATTAACGGTTGTTATAGTCGATCATTGATTGATCATCAGAAGAGGTCGGCCAGCCTCCTTCCATTTGAACATGAGAAGGCAGCAACCACCTCCATTCCCAACGATTGATGCTGGCCTTAATTGCCGTTTAAGAGGAGGCAAATAACCTCCTCTTACATCGTGAAGGAAGAGCCCTCCTTCTTCGTCATGGTCCATGACTCCATGCAAAAGGAGGCCACATCGCTAGTGATGAAGGAGGAGGCAGCTCCTCCTTTATCTACTTTTTAATTGTCATTTTTTTAAAATTAAAAAATTAAAAATTATTTCATTTATATAAGATAAAATAATTAAAATATAAAAAATTATAAATAAAATTTAACTTATATAAAAATAATAATAATCTATCTTAAAAAACAATATAAATTAGTATTTAAGAAAACCGGTATAATATTAACAGTTCAATCACTTAAATATTAAATATAGGAATCCTAAATAGAAAACCAATCAAAAATCAATATCTTAATTATAAAGTTTTATTAAATAATAGCTTAAAACAAGGTATTTTATGATTTAAGATAAAAAAACAAACAAACAAACAAACGCCTAAATGTCCTCTCCATGCCATTGTGAAGAATACAAAAACAATTTTTACATTGCTTACAAACGCAAATATTTCACAGAACAAAAGTTGAAATGGAGGAGTCCAGAGGGTTTTGGGTCGGTCCTGAATGTGGGTGGGTTTAAAACACGTGGGTCGGGCCTTTAAATCTAAATGAGTGTATTGTTTAACATTGACTATTTATCGATGTGCATTATGTATTCAAATTAAATATTATATAAACAATTTGGATCAGTATTGAAAAAACTGGGTGATAAGTCTACTCTCACAAAAAATGATAACTCCATACTTTCAATTTTTTTATTTCCAAAATTCAAAAAAAAAAAAAAAAAGAGAGACAAGACTGTGTTATATTGATTAGTTAGATGTATAGAGTTTATCTAATAGCAACAATACTCTTGATTAAATAGATATCAAATTTATCTTGATTACTTATATGTACGGAGTTTATCTAATAGTAACAATACTCTTGATTAATAGATATAAAATTGATCTATTTAGTCTCTTTTAAGATTCAACCAAAAAAATTAGTCTCTCTCGTATTGATTGTAAATTTCCTCGAAAATAAGAGAAGTGTATAATAAAGGATACTAAAACATTAAACCAACCATATCATTTTATATTTTAGCCAAATTCATTAAGCAAACAAAAATGAAATGATGTTCTCTTAAAATAAAAGGAAACCATAACAAATAAGGTACATTAGCTAAATTTGAGAAAAAAAAAAATCTAAAAAAAAAAATGAAACTTATGTGAATTCAGAAAGAAAGAACACTTGTAACAATCAAATGGCAACATGTGTCATTATAACCACGCTCATGTCAAGCACATATCAAGAGATCTCTAGCATCCCAAACCATTAATAATATATATATATATATATATATATTGCACAAATTAAAGAGTTTATTAATAGAGAAATCAAACACAATGATTTTTATATGGTTCAACCAATTTGCTTACACCAACGTTTTCAAGCCCACCAAGCTTGAGAATTCTTCACTACTCAAGCTCTTCAGGCCTATATTTCTTATTTTCCTATATAATATGGCATTAGTGATACCACAAATGAATCGCCACCAAGTGATTCTCCACACTTAAATTTCAACCCTTAACTTGGCTTCCTGTACGAAACTAATGTTTTCTATGTTCAAAAGAAATATGAAAGATTAAGGAAACTTTTCTCTCGAGAGTAAATGAGAAGATTTAAACATTAGTAACTCTTTGATGTGTATAAATAGCTTATCTATGCTTAAAGTTATATAAAAACCTTCAGAATTTTGATAGAGAAACTGTAGGGCTCTTAGAAGACTCAAAATAGGGTAAAAAATGCAAGTTTATAAGAAAAACTCAGCGTTATCATGGTAAATTGTAATTAGTCCCTATAACTTTCAAATTTATACACTTAAAGCTTTTATAACAATTACAATATATTCTTTATATATGTATAACCTTTCACTTATACTCCTGACAAGCTATTATGCATTCCGAGTAAAGTTGTCATATGAATATGAAAATTCGAACTTCCTACTAATCTAGATGAAGTCTAAGAGCACAAACACATGCAAATATGAAATAGTTTACATAATATTAAATAACAAGCCTATAACTAGTCTTGTTTGCTTCAAATTTCAATAAAATCTTATCCGAATTTTGATGTGTTGTCTCTCCATGCATATAGAGTGATATCAAAGGTTTAGATCATTATATGATGTCTTCGCTTCTATTTTTTTTTTCCAAGAAAAAAATGTTAGCATATCATGATGAAATCAAACAAATAACCATGTCAAAACATTATATTAGATAAATATAGAAAGAGTACATAAGAAAAACAAAATGTGTCTCTCCTCGTGAACTAAAAAAGAAAGAGTAACTACAACAATAAATACGGAAATTACGGTATGTCAAGCACATATAAAAAACTCTCTAAAATCTTAAACCATCCAAGAAACAAAATTAAACTACTAAAAAGTAACGTCTAACCTTGAGAATAAAATTATATATACTTAATATGGATATTAACTAAATTTTAGAAAAAAAAAAAAAAAAAAGGTTCAGTTAAAACTAAAACTTAAACCACCCACCTTAAGTAAATCCAAAAAGTACTTATACCAAATACGATATTTTAGCTAAATTCAATAAAACAAATAGTTTAAAAACAAAAACTGAAACCATCTACCCCTAGTAAATGAAAAAGTAACTCCACGAAATATGACACATCGATTAAATTCAAGATAAATAAACCATTAAAAACTAAAACCAAACCCACTCACCCCTAGTAACTCAAAAAGAAACCATATCAAAAATGACGTAGTGGCTTAATTATATTCAAAAGAAAAGATACGTTAAACAACAAAAACGAAACAACTTGTCCCGGTTATTCAAAAGAAAAGCTATATAATATAAGTTCCGTTAGCTAAATTTACATAAAAATTTATTGCAAACAAAAATGAAATCGTCTACTCTCAGAATAAAATAAACCATATACCAAATACGATATGTTAACAATCAATATGAAAATCACGGTATGGTAAACACATATCAAGAACTCTCTGGAATCTTAAACCATCCAAGAAAAAAAAAAAATTAAACTACTAAAAAGTAACATCTAATCTTGAGAATAAAAAAATATACATGTAATACAAATATTAACTAAATTTGAGAAAAAAAAAATTAAGTTTAGTAAAAATTAAGGAGTCGTTTGTTTTTACCACTTTTCACTTAATGTGTCTAAATTACATATTTTACGTGATTTTTGTTTGTTTTTTTAAGTGATTAAACCACTTAAAACTATCCAAAAATCACTGAATATAAAAAGCTACAGTTTTTTACTTTTCACTTAATGACAAATCACTTAATGATTTTTTATATATATTCTTCCAAATCTATCATTCCCAAAAGTAATATATTTCCAAATTAGTTCTAATTTTACATTATACAGATTTATTTTAAATGTAATCAATGAAATATTGTAATGACTAAAATATATATTACTTTACAGTTTCAACTTTTGTTACAATAGGTTTTTAACTTAAGAACATTTTGTTCATTTTTATTTAAATATATAATTGAATTTACTTTACTATAATAATTTATTTTTGTATATATAATTAAAAAAAATTACTTTACTATAATAATTAACTATGTTTAATTATGAATAAAAAATGTTATTAATATATACATAAAAGTGTTTTAGTATTTTTTAAATAATTTATTATAATTGTTTATATTATATTAAATGAAGTTTCAAAACAACTAATAGTAAAAAGATATAAGTGTCAGATTACTAGTTTTCAGACAATTTTAACTTTAAAAAACAAATGAGATTACTATACATTCAGAGGTAAAGGAAAAAAAAAAACAAAACAAACATGTCATTAAGATTTCAAGTTTCAGTCACTATTCAGTCTTCAGTCTTCAGCAGCACTGTTCAATCTTCAGACAAAAAAATAAACGACCCCTAAAACTCGAACCACTTGCCCCTAGTAAATTCACAGAGTACCTATACCAAATATGACATATTAGCTACATTTAGTAAAACAAATATTTTAAAAACCAAAACCAAAACCGAACCACCCACCCCCAGTAAATCAAAAGTAACTCCATAAAATACAACATATCATTTAAATTCAAGATAAATAATCCATTGACAACCAAAACCGAAACCACTTGCCTCTAGTAACTCAAAAGGAAACTATACCAAAAATCGATCTAGTAGCTAAGCTATATTCAAAAGAAAAGATACGTTGAGCAATAAAACCGAAACCACTTGCCCCGGTTTTTCAAAAGAAAAACCTATACTACATATGTTATGTTAGCTAAATTTACATAAAAATTTATTACAAGCAAAAATAAAACTATCCACTCTTATAATAAAACAAACCATATAGCAAATAGGCTATACTAACTAAATTCGGGAGAAAAATATAAAAACGAAAACGTCGGTTCACTTGAAACCGAAGAAAAGCAACAATCAAACTACAACAAGTGTCACCCTGAACCAATAGCATGTGAAGCGCCTATGAGTATGACCAACTCACTTGTAATACAAAAACCACCACCAATTCGATAGTTTTCAGACTCTTTAACACACACACCCCTCTATTTATACGCCTCTCCACACCTCCATTACTCTCCCGTTAAGAAATCAAACCCCATCGAGCAACTCAGTGAGTCAAGGCGTGGGTGGAGTAAATGGCTAATCTACCCCAGTCGTTGAACGCACCCTTCAGCGGCGGCGGCGGAGCAGGGGTTGGCGGAGGCGGGCCCAACCCGCCTCCCAGCCCTAACAACAACAACGCGGCGGCTGCGGCAGCCGCCGCCGCCGCTGGAGGTGGAGGTAACAAGGACAGGAAGATGGCGTCGGCCGAGCACCTGGTGCTGGATCTCAGCAACCCCGATTTGAGAGAGAACGCTTTGCTTGAACTGTCGAAGGTGATTTTGTTATCAGCTCTGTTTTTACTTTTGTTGTTGTTGTTTTAGTCTTTGTAATGTGATTCGACTTCAAATTCAAACCCTAGAAAGTTCTGGTCTTTGGGTTTTGATTGTGTTGTTTTGATGTGTTTATAGCTTGTTTGTGTATTTGTTTTGATGGGTTTCGATATTTCGATGTGGGTTTGTGATTAGGATTGTGTGAGGTGTGGTTTCATGTTGCTTTGTTGTTTTGAGTTTGTAGGGGAAATTCTTTGAATTTGAATTCCGATTGGAATTTGTCTGGTTTGATAGGTGGTAAAGCGGTTTTCACTTGTTTGGAGGGCTGATTGAGAGTTTGTTTGTCATAGTTGCGATTTCTAGTGTTATAAGGAGAATGAACTATTGGTGGTTGGTTAGAACAATGCGATTTCGGTCTAAAAGTAGAATGCTAAGTTTGCTTCCGTTAAGTTGTTGTGAGCTTATCGGTGGGTGGAACTATAGCGAAAGGGAAGTGAATATCGATGTTATCATCTGAATTTTGGTGATGCTGTTTGAATTTTGTGTCATGATGTTGAAAATATTGTTGAAATTCTAATGTCGGAATAGTGGAATTCTGACGATATTTTTGGTACTTTATTGATATGTCCTTGGGTCTAGACCCCGGATGTGTCCATTGAAACTGAAATTTACTTCCTTGAAAATCGGTGAATGGTAACTGAAACTGCTATAGTTGTTTCATACCCGTGATGTTATGCATCTCGCTATGGGAAAAGCAAAAAAATGGAAAGTGATTGAGAATGCTGTAGATGTACTGTTGTACAAGTTAGTGGTAACTGATGTGGTTGTATGATAGCAAGGAGATTTTATTATGTGGTTATGTCATGTAGATTTTTTTATTTTGTCATTGTTGTGGCAAAGATAATTTTGGAACCTCAAATCTTTGATCTTTTTAAAGAATTAGATGAATCAATTGAATAGGATTTCAGCCGTGCAATGAGTAGGCATTAGTTGACATCAATGAATACGGATTGGCCATTCCTCTTTTCTTTCTGTGGTTATGCAGTTTAGCTGTTTGACATTTGTGTGCTATAATTGTAAACTAGTGTCCGCCTTTGGTTTCATTTTAGCACAAGGAATTATTTCAAGATTTGGCTCCTTACGTGTGGAATTCTTTTGGTACTATAGCTGCACTCATACAGGTATGCCTAATAAACTTGTGTTTTGTCTTTGTTTTTATTTTTAGAAGAGAGAATTATTTCAAGATTTGGCTCCATTGTTGTGGAATTCTTTTGGTACTATTGCTGCATTGTTACAGGTATGCTCTTTACGTTTGTATTGTATTATTATTTTCCTTGATCTATTTTCATCTCGTTGAATACCCCACTTCACTATCCTTTTTCACTTGCAGGAGATAGTTTCAATATACCCTGTTCTGTCTCCACCAAACCTGACACCTGCTCAGTCAAACCGAGTTTGCAATGCTCTTGCTCTTCTTCAGGTCAGATATTCTTGCCTTATAGTTTTTCTCCAATTCATTACTTAGTTTGATTAGTTGCTTTACAATCTTCTATTTACCATTTGGAGGCATTACTAATGCTTCGTAATCCTTATAACTTTTCCTGCAGTGTGTTGCCTCTCATCCAGACACAAGGATGTTATTTCTCAACGGTAAAATATATCTTACACTTTTGCAGTGTATCTCAAACATATCAACTAAAGAGAGAAAGAGAGAGGAAGAGGGGTGCCAATGGTCATAACTCTCTCTCTCTTTTTTTTTTTTTTTTTTTTGCAGCTCATATACCATTATATCTGTACCCATTCCTGAATACAACAAGCAAGTCAAGGCCATTTGAGTATTTGAGGCTTACTAGCTTAGGTGTCATTGGCGCTCTGGTGAAGGTACTTCAATCCTTGCTGACATATAATTTCATGAGTCTAATAATTTTTGTCCCTTTTGACCAATTTACTAGGCTGTTTTTCTTTTTTTAAGCTTTGTGCTTCATAAATTCTGTTACACTTTGATTCCAAAATTTGGAGATTATGTTCTCATTACTTTTCCACTGTAGGTTGATGATACAGAGGTCATTAGCTTCCTTCTTTCAACAGAAATCATTCCTCTCTGCCTGCGCACTATGGAGATGGGTAGTGAACTGTCAAAAACGGTGAGTCTGCTAATTTCATTGTCTTCTTGATCTTCTTCTTCCATTTTTTAAAATCTCTAATCTTTTCTGTTTCACCTCTTATTCCACGTGAAAAGGCAATGTGTCTTCGACTGTACCATTCCTGCTCAGAATTTTTGTTGCAAACTATACATCAGTTGAAAGCTATAGGATGATCAGATTTAAGGGTCATTTGTGCTTGACGATATTTTGTGAAAGCAGGTGGCTACATTCATTGTTCAAAAAATCTTGCTGGATGATGTGGGCCTGGACTATATTTGTACTACAGCAGAGAGGTTTTTTGCCGTGGGGCGTGTTCTGGGAAACATGGTTGCAGCACTTGCTGAGCAACCCTCTTCTCGGCTGCTGAAGCACATCATTCGCTGCTATCTCCGGTTGTCTGACAATCCAAGGTAGGTTGCATTTTTAAATTTCCAGTATTTCTCTATATCGTCCCATAAATGTTGCCTTTAGCAATCCTACCTTCTGCTCTTCCTTCCTCTCATAATGGTTCTCTGGTTCATTCTCTTGAAAAATATGTTTGTTGGCACCTTTATGTTGCAGGGCTTGTGATGCACTAAGAAGCTGCCTTCCAGACATGTTAAGGGATGCCACCACCTTCAATGGCTGCCTTCGTGTAAGTCTAATTTGCAAAATTCATATTCACAAATGGTATTTTACCGGCATGGTCTCCCGTGGAGATGGATAAAGTTAAGCTGGTTTTTGTGTTGCCAATTTATTTTGTCCATTCCCAACCTCATTTTCTTTATCAATGCTCACAGGAGGATCCAACCACCAGGCGATGGCTGCAGCAGTTACTTCACAATGTTCGAGTTCCTGGAATTCAAGCCAATGCCACCTTTGACCATATGCTGGTGAATTGAACCAAAACAATGCAAATTTCATCCTATTGGTGTCTATTCTCTCAGCCTCAAACTGGGCATCATTGGCCGAGGCTTGTTAGTTTAGCAGCTTTTACCTTGTCATTATAGGAGCTTCCGTAGAATAGGTTTCTGTAAGTAGTCTCTTCAAGAGAAGTGGGTGTGTAAGAGAAAATCCAGTCTGGCGCGTAAAAGAGGAATGGGGATTTTGTGTTATCGACTTGTTCATAGGTCATAGGGAAAATGTGTAGTTCATCAAGTTCTCATATGTAAATGATCTAATTGTTTGTCTTACAATAAAATTCTTACATGCTCTCAACTCTTGTATGGAACAATCTCCTTTGTTGGGATTGGTTTTTTATTTTATTTTATAATAGTTGTGTTGTTTTCTTCAGATAATTTTCCCTGTTATCATTTAGATGTCGCATGTTTGACCACATCGTTACAAGTTCATGTTCTTGAATTGAGAATCGGTGCTTTCTTGTAAACTGATTCTTGATTTTTTCGTTTTTTTCCAACCACTTTGAAGTGGTTGATGTTATTTCTTAAATGTGTGCAACTACTTTCACTTACACATTAGATGTTCCTAGGGGTTATTAGGGATGTGTAGGAACAAGCACAGTTGTGATATGGAAACATACAAAGAGTTACATTCCTCGTCTTGTAATATAATATGGAGAAAGATTAGGTGGGGTGGATGAAGATGTGATTCATAGCCCATAACGCGGCATTAGAGTGATTCATAGAACATTATGTGATGTTAATATGCTGTGAAACGCGGTATTAGAGTGATTTACGGAATAACGTGTGGTATCGATGTGTTCTCACAACACATCCTGTGGTATCAGGTGTGGATGATGTAGTTTGCCCGGAGTTGTCATCAACCCATATCATGAAACATGAAAAGAAAGTAAATATTATCTGTATATAATCTTTAATTTCTGTAGTGGATTGATTTCTATAGTTGTTGATGTAGTAGCTTGGTTTTACTTCAGCTTTTTGAGATCTAGCTACTAGTAAAAAGTCAAATGAAACGAACGTATTACCTTGACTCTAGGTTGATGTCGGTTAAAGACATTTTGATGCTCAAGTTATAATTGTAATTGAATGTAAATAATAGTATAAAGAATTGGTGTACGACAAATAATGACAATACTTAAAAGTAGAGCATACGACAATTGATGATTATGATAGTTTACATGAGAGAAGAATGTCGAGTGACGGTGAATGGAGAGTTGGCTAAAATTTGGCAAGATGACAATAGGGAGGCCAAAATGTCGTCCTCTTCACTAGTCATTCCTCTTTTATAAGTGAGGAGTAGACCGTTGTCGAGCTGTAGCAACTATTGTGTTCAAGGGATTCATTCCCTTGATCATTGTCTCTACATTTAATTAGCTAATTTTCCCATTTAATTGGTTAACCTTCATTAAGTTAGTCAAATTTGACTAGACGTTACAACTTGATATAGGTTTCTGGGCTTTAATTGGGTTTGACTGGATATTGGCCCAACATATGGATACTATATTGGACTTTATCAACAACTCATCATTCTCATTCTCTAATTCCTTCAGTAAACACATCACTATATGGAAAGTGAATAAAAAATTGCCCCTATAATTTATAGATGGACCCATGTCATTTAATTCATTACAATTTTTAGTAAATACTCAAATTATAAATTAAGAATTAATTTTCCTTTTCTCCCAAAATATTCCCTATTTGTAAACCTCATAGTCTTCTATGGAAAGTAAAATAAATAAGTAAACAAATAAATTTCTATTTAAATATAAGCGTATATATAAAATTTCCTCCCAACTAATTTTTTTTAACTATATTTAATATCAAGTACAAAAATAACATTTTTTTTTTAAAATTAAGTACAAAATAACATATATAAAATTTCTTCCCAAACAAGAATTTTCTTTTTCTTTTAAGCTTTATTTAATTGCAAGTACGACAATAGCATATACACTACACAAGTCACTCGTCCCAACTAAAAACACCCAACAAAGTTCCAAGTACAAACCACTTCCCCACACGTGCATTTCCCACCTTGCACGTGCCTCCACTTTACGTCATCTATAAAACCCCCTCACAGTCTCCACCACGCGCCGCCTCTCTCTCTTTCCAAACAGATCAAAATTCAAAACTCATACATGGACCCGGAGTTCTTCTGCGACGCCTCCACTCACAGCAGCGGCAGCCCCACCGCGACCGTCAACAGCCACCCGATCGTCCCGCTCTTGCCGCCGTCGGCCGACATGGAGGCGGCGGTGTTCTACGTGGAGACAATCCTCAACTACAGCTTCAAGAACAAGCGGCTACTGGAGGAGGCGCTGACTCACTCGTCGTATACGGACTCGGCGTCGTACCAGCGGCTGGAGTTCATTGGCGACGCGGCGCTGGGGCTGGCGCTGAGCAACTACGTGTTTTTGGCGTACCCTCAGCTGGATCCGGGACAGCTGTCGCTGCTACGCGCCGCCAATATCAGCACTGAGAAACTGGCGCGCGTAGCCATCAAACATGGGTTTTATAGATTTGTCAGACACAATGCTGTCTCTCTTGATGACAAGGTACCACATTGTTTTTGTTTTGTTTTAAGTGTTTTTGAAATTAGATTAAAAATTAAAATAAAAAAACAAAAACTTAAAATAAAATAATTTGTTGGGTGTTTTTTTTTTTTTTTCAATGGTTATAAGTTGTTAGTGGTTCGTGAAAGCAAAATTGGAATTGTTTTTTTTTTTTTTTTTTCCTTTGATAAAAGAGTTCTTGGATGGTGAAAAAGTGTGTTTTTTTTTTTTTTTGGTAATATAAAGTTTTGAATGTGTCTTAAAGTGTCTATTTATTGTTTTCAAAAGTGAAATTATGGGTACTTAATTTGTACTTGGCAATGAGAGAAAAAAAATATTTATTTTGAATTATAAATGTAACGTTAGCTCTTAAACGGTTTTTTTTTTTTTTTAAATGAAAATTGTATGCATTATTACAAATTAAATATTAAAATAATAAGCCAGACAGTTTGGTTATAATTTTTTTATTCTCTATATTTCATTTTATTAAAATAGCTAGTAATATGGAAAGTGGTTTGCGTTAATAAAATATCACTTTATTAGCCATTTTAGCTAAGGAAAATGGATAGCTAATATGATTGTAAAGTGGTTGTTCTTAATAAAATGTCACTTCATTAGCCATTTTAGTTAAGGAAAATAGATAACTAATATGATTGTAGATTTTCTAACCATTAGCTCTAAAAGTTATTAAAGCCAGTTAGTTTTAGGACAAAGGTTACTTCACTTGGTGTAATTGGGTGTTTTTCTAGTTAGGACCGGTAAATTTTATGATAACAGGTAAAAAATTTAGTATATAGTGTTATCTCATGTAAAGTTGTATAACTTTGTGTGATCAGGTGTTATTCTAGTTAGGATCCGGCAATTTGAGTACATCGGTTACATAACTTTGTGCAAAGTGTAACCTTGTGTAAAGTTGCATAATGTTATGGTCAGAATTTATATATATAAATCAGAAACTGTAAGGTATTAGTAGAATATAAATTTTGACCTTTTGTTTTGTTTTGTGTTATTGTTTTAACACTTTTTGGGGGTTATAATTTTTGTTGGTCGTTGTGTAATATCAAAGTAATTTCTTGTGATTTAATGAAGCTTAAGTTGGCAAATTTGACTTAGTTTTTATAGCTTTTTATAAGCTTGTGTAAAGTTGCATAATGTTATAGTCAGAATTATACATATGTGTATATATATATATATGAGAAGACGTAGTAGAATATAAATTTTATCCTTTTGTTTTGTTTTGTGCTATTGTTTTATCACTTTTTTCCGAGTTTATAATTTTTGTTGGTCTTTGTTTAATATCAAAGTTGTATCTTGTGATTTAATGAGGCTTAAGTTGGCAAATTTGACTTATTTTTTGTAGCTTTTGACAGCAAAAAGTGTCCTGAAATGTATTATAAACTAGCTATACAAATACTTGCAAAAGCTATCATCAAAATTGTACCTTTTTTAGCATATCATTATTTATGGGGTTAGGATTTATTGCTTCCTGTGAAAGTGCTTTTTTCTTCTGATGGGATTTGTGGTATATTTTATAAGGTTAGGGAATTTGCTGAGGCTGTGAGTCAAGAAGATGATGCTGCTGTGTATGGTGGATCAGTGAAAGCTCCTAAGATTCTTGCTGACATTGTAGAATCCATAGCAGCCGCGATTTACGTAGATGTTAATTTTGATCTTCAAAGATTATGGGTGGTCTGTCGTTAGTTATCCTTCAACTTCACTATATAGTAATAATGATGATAATCTATTTAACATTTTTAGTAAAAGTTCACTGAAGTTGGGATATAAGGCGATTATATTTTTCAATGTGTTTAGATCTTTAGGGGTATTTTGGAGCCAATTATAACTCTTGACGACTTGAAGCAACAACCCCAACCGGTTACACTGTTGTTTGAGCTATGCCAGAAGCAAGGAAAACAAGTTGATATCAAGCATTGGAGAGCGAAGACAAAAACTATTGCTAGTGTGTTTGTTGATGGCGAGTTTGTTGCCTCAGGTTCTTCCGATCAGAAGGAAATTGCCAAGCTTAATGCCGCTAAGGAAGCTTTGCATAAGTTATCGCAATCTATGCCCATCAATGTTGGGATGTTTGAATTGTTTAATGATATTGATGGGAAGTTCGAGATTGAAGGAGCAAAACAGAAGTTACATGAGCTCTGTTGCAAGAAGAAGTGGCCAAAACCAACTTACAAGTAAGAACTTTTACTTCTTTTGGAATTGATTTCCGTTACTCTTATTTCTTTGTGCTACATGTTAGTGTGTTCTTTGAGATATATTTCTTCATTCTGTATAAACTTCAATGTTCAGTTCTATCTATGATGAAAGTATTTATTGTGATTGTGGGTAAAATAGTTGTTGTACATGACATCATATCATGTGGATCGGTCTGTTAAATTTGATTGACGTTGTAACTTTGTGCTAAATATCATGTTAAGAAGTTTTGAAGTTTGAAACATTCTGTCAATTAGTTGTTAACACAATGTATTAGTTTGCTTGGTTTAATTCTTTGAATCCATTAGTGATGTTATGCTACACTTTATTTGTTGTATAATTAGAATAAGATATCAGAAAAGAAAAGATAATACAAGAGAAAGGAATTCAGTTTTAGGAGCTTGATCCAGTCAACCTCGTTTCATTCATGTTATATGAGACACAAGGATGGGCACCTCATACTGTTTTGTTGGTTGATCTAGCTATTCTACATGTGTGAGGATTAAATTTCTGGCATTTTGTCGGCTAACTTGTTATCTTCTTATGAACTTAGTTATTAATGTTACCTCGCTAGCTCTCGTTGATCATGTGTCTTTAGGTCTGACTGACTCTGAGTCAGAGTTTGCAACTTGGAAGCATAATCACTTGATAACAATAGGTCTTATGAGTTTATACTCTTGTTCTTTTTGAGGTTCTACATTGGTGTAAAACAAGCACATTTTTAAGGCAACAGTTATTAAGCAATTTATTACAGTTCAAATTTACTAAGATGGAAGTTAAAGTTAGTATACATAACCTATTTCTTCCTTTGGTGACTGATGCATGTCCAACACTTAGCTGGATGTAATACTAAGCAACATTTTGCTACTTTACAAGTTAACATCTAGTTCATTTTTTGATGTTCAATTTTATGCCATGCACCTTTCTTGTTAGATATATACTGATCTTAGTCTTCCCACTCTTTCTTCCTCGAACTTGCAGAATTGAGAAGGATGAGGGTCCTGCACACGACAAGAAATTCGTGGCTTCAGTTCAAATTGCAACTCCAGAAGGTGTGCTTTTCATGATGGGAGACGAAAAATCAAGAGTAAAGGATGCAGAGAATTGTGCCGCTTCCTTAATTATTCGTGCCTTACAAGATTCTACTTATCTGTAGATTCTGTAGCTTCTCTGTTAACATTATCGACCGTGGAACAGCATCTTTTTCCTAGGCTGTATCATTGGGCCAAGCTATTATCTGCTCTTACAATCCCTTGAATATAGCCATGCCCCCAGCTCTTGAATATACTGGACAACCCTGTAATCTCATTGTTACACCGTCTGATCTTTGGTTAGATTGCTCCATTTGACAACTTGATGCGGCCACAAGAAATGTCATTCTCAACGGCAATGTATATCGAAGCTGTCATAACCAGCTTGTCATCAAACTATCTTGTATTCTCCGTGGCCTATCTCTAACTTACCTTTTTATCTCTTGATTATAGATGGTTTATTACAAATGCTGTGCAGAGTTTCCTAGCTCTGTTAGAACATAAGAAAACTCATTATATTATATATATGAAAATTTTCAAGGTAACCTGTCTTTGCCTCTTTGGTTGTTCAATTGCAGCTCAATAAAATGTGAGATTTTTTTGTTCTATTACTAAAAAAGGCATGAGTTTTCGACCACATATTAAAGAATTGAAATGGATTTTTTGTTTTTTTAGTTTTATTAGTGTTCGTGAATGTAGTTCGCGAAGAAAGGATGAAAAAAAAACTGTACTTCGCATATTTCGTTTACAAATTATAGTTTGCAAGTATTGAAAGTGAGGAAAAAACTTATTTCAATTCATAGATGGTTCAAAAATTCTTGTTTGGTTTAAAGCTATCCTACATTATTTTCTCATAAAGTACTATCTGCATTTCATATTTTTTTGGACTCACGTAAAATTTATATTCATTTTGGAGGATTTGAATGATCGATAAGTTCTATTGCTTGAACAAGGGTTTCCCTAAACCTGCCTAGAATGACCTTCAAATTCTGCCCCATCTACATACACGGCTCTGAAAGTAAAGTATCCCTTGCCTGACAAAGATCCAGGATCTGTAATGATGGGGTAATCTCTACCATATTTCTCCAGGAGAGAGCTCTCCTCTGGTTCAATCTTGTACTCCAAGTAATGCACACCAATCTCACTTGCTGGTTCACCAAATAAGTAAGTTGATGCCCACTCCAGCCCCAGAGGCACCAACTGCACCACCACAGCACCAGCCGGCAGGAACAGCTCGTTTGTCAGGCCAGCACCAAGCACGCCAACCATAACACTACATGAGTTCACCTCCTTCGCGAACTTGCCCACATTTGACATCCTGTTAGGCCTTGGCTGAACAACTTCGAATCCCAACTCGTCCATCATAACCACCATTTCATCTTCATTGAGAAACACTCTTGAATTCTGATGAGATATGAACATTAAACGTGGCTTTTTACTCTCTATTTCGGAGGCATTGTTGATTTTCAGATTGTAGGTTCTTCTCAGGAAATACCTGAAGTCAAACATTGAGTACACTCCTGGAATATCAGTGCTGTTGAGGGCCAAAAGGCCATGAAACTTGAGCCCCACGACACCTCCACGAAAGCAGTGAACACTACCATTTGTTAAGGGATTTATAACCTCATAATCAGACAAACGGTTCAGGATTCTGCTGTTTTTGCTCACCCACCAGGCCATGTAATCAGTGATGACGAACTTCACATGTGATCTAAAATGGCGACTAATGATGAACAAAGGGATAATAATTTCATCCATTTCATGGAAAAGGTTTCCAGCAAATCCACTGGAGGAAAAAACCACAACTGGGACATCATGAATGAAATTACAAGCCGGTGAGTTAGAGTCTCCAGCAACTATCCGAACAGACGAAATTGACTAGGAGCATTTTGATCTACATATGGCTTGACCACTCTCTCAGCTTTGGATTCTGACAAGGGAATGTGAACTGTTAATGCATTGTTGTCAATCCTGGCAGGTTTGCTTGCAACACAAACTTCAGAGTGGCAAGAAAATCCTGTGTTATCAAGCTGGATCCTGTCATCACCTATATGCAGCAAACCATTGAAACATTAATTCTACAAAACAAGGAAACATAAATCTACAACTTACAAGTATATACTTGTGATTGAATTATAACTTAAAACACCTCTCACAAGTCTGCCAAGCAGAAATTTCAAAGGCTCATTATTTACTTCATCTGTGCCTCTGTCACCTTTTTTGCTGCTGAAACCAAAGTGGTCTTTCCCTTCAAAAAAAAAAAAGAAAAGAAAAGAAAACGCCCTTCAAACACTAAATTTTGGTAATATTTTGTCACACTAATGCAATGAAAATGACACAATAATTACATGAGTCATGTGGGTTCACTTCAAAAAATGAAGCATAGAGCTAAGTAAGTAGAATCAAGAAAGCTACTGATGATGTTGCACCAAGCAGCAGCAGCAGCCCTCCCTTTTGCTGCTTGCCCATTTAATGATAACATCAAAATAAAAATTAGTTCAATTTTTTTTTGCGTTATTGAGAAGATCACGATATCATATACGTATAAAGAGGTTACATTAATCAAGCAAAAAATCTTCAGTTGATAGGTGTTAATCAAACTAAAAAAAAAAAGGGATAAGTCTAATCTACTCCCCTGTAGTTCAGCATAATAGCAAAAAAAGCTCCCTAATTTTAGAAATCACTAAAGACCCTTATAGTTTATAAAAAGTCAAAAAATTTGTTATCGTTTATAAAAATAGCCAAAAAAAACCTTGATTTCAAAAATCACTACGAAGTTTTTTAGCTATTTTTATAAATAATAAGAGGTTTTTTTTTTTTATTATTATATCAAATTATAGGGATACTTTTAGTTTTGAAATCGGGGTTTTTTTGGATATTATGTCAAACTACCGAAGGCGCATTAGACTTATCCTTAAAAAAAAAAAAATGGTAAATCTTGTTTGTGATGCATTGTTTATTGTACTTTATAGTAATATTATTATAATTTAAAATTTATTCACTGATTTTACAGGAGAATAATTTTACTTGCTTTTAATCATATTCCTGGGATTCTTCCATAGCAATAATTTATAAGATTATTATTGTCTTAACCCCTTAAATTGAAAATACTGTTAAACCATCTTAAATTTGAAAATAATAGCCCAAAAAGACCAACCGTTAGATGACTGATGACTTCTGTCAAAGAAAGTAACGATTCCGTTAAATGTGAGAGTAAAATGGTAATTGAAGATTGAGATGAGCAATGGATTCTAACTGAATAGCACAACCTAATTTGTTTATTAATAAAATAAAATGAACACCACTCAGACGTCGCCACATGTGACATATGAAAGATGGTCTAGTTTTAAAAACCAAAACCCACTTCTTCCTCAGAATCTCCATATCCCTCCGTGCCCCTCGCTTGTGGTCCCGTCATCTGGTAAGGAGGACCACAACCTCGCGCCAAAAGAAACTTACAATGTTCGCTGCATCGGCGTTTGATGGTGGTGGTCGACCAGGTTCACTACTTCTAACCCATAGAAAGTTATTTGAAGAAGGCTGGACTTGACGGGAGAAGGCGCTGCTGGCGGAAGAATGCAAGGTGAGGTTTTTTATGGGTAATATTTGTGCAAAGTACTCAAGCTTTAGAAACTTATCTACCTTGTTGTAAAGTTGCTTTACTTTTTTTTTCTTATTTGAGCATAATGTTGCTTTACTCATTGCAGAAATGAAACTCAGAACTTTTGGGATGAGATCGTTTTAGTGTTATCGAGGATTCACTTTTGCAAGTCCATTATTCTTGTGCTATAACAATATCGTCATTGTCATGAGTCCATGACCAATGATTGTATTATTTTTTTTGAAACATAATAATTGTATTATTTGTTGCCGTGAATTTATTGATTTAATTATTATTTACCAGGTCTTTTGTTTTTCAATTTGGATAAAACTGTGTTTGAAGACAGAAGAATTGTTAGTTACATGACATGTATTTAGCATATGATTTACTTTGTCATTGATATATTTGATTCAGTTTCCTATATTTTCCTTTTGGGTGTTTAAAACCTTTTACATGATGAACAAGTTTCTATACAGTGTCATTCAAAAGTGCATAAACTAGGAACTCACTGCATTTCGACCTCGATTTTTATAAATAATACATATTTTCTATGTTTCGGTTCGCACTAGCAAACCTATTTTTGAAGGTCCTTTTAACTACTTTCTTTGTTCATACACTAGGTTGCTTGTTGCTTGTTTATTCATATAATATATATATATATATATATATTGTTGCTTGTTGCTTATATATACATATACATATATTGTTTATATACTATTCATATAAAATAAATTCTGCTTTTTGATATATACCATTCATACATATATATATGTGTTTAATCTGTTATGAGGTGTGTGTGTGTCTTTGTGAATTGGCAGTTGAAGTGTCTGTGTGTGTGATGGGTGTCTTTGATCTATTAGCAGGTGTGTGTGTGTGTGTTTTTGAGCATGGTAGAAGCCTGTGCGTGTGTGTGTGTGTTTGCGAGCATGGCATAAGTGTGTGAGATATGGGGAGTGCGTTTTGATTACCGTTGCATGGGAAGTGTGTGAGATATAGGAAGTGTGTTTGGAGCATGGCAGAAGTTTGTTTTTGATTTGTTAACAGGTGCCATTGCTTTCCTTTTTACAGGGAGTGTGTTTTTGTACTTTTGGTTACCGTTGTAGCAACGGTTATATGTAGAGGCAAAGCTGTAATTTAGAGTTGCTAAAGCTGCCATTTGTAGGGGATAGATCTGTAATTTCATTTAAGTTTATTTTTGTCTTTTAATGGTTAGACAGAGGTATATCTGTCCTTTCATATCACTTTATTTTTGACTTTTTTGTTTCTCCCAATACAGTCCAACAAAGGTATTTTCGTTTTTTATTGTTTTTGTCACGAAACCACCTAAAACTTGGATGATGGAAACCACTTTTGACTCACAGCAATGGATTTTTTGGCTAAAATTTTGCAAAATTGGGGTAAAGTGAGGTCATTTTCCATTTTAGGAGGATTTTAGATTTTTTTCTTAATTTATAAGAATTATGTTCTCTTACTATTATTATTATTATTACTTTCTCTTATTTATTTGATTAATCAAATAATTAACTACCAATAGCCATTTTGTACTTCTCTTATTCGCTATGACAATAGTGAACCCAGAAAATTTAATAAGATGACATATGAATAAAGTAATAAAAATATCAAAAATTAGTAACATACTAAATATATAATGTTTTAGTGGTCCTTACCCTAACACTGTGTTGGGCTGTTAATGGGCCGAAGTTGGTTTTAGTGGGATTTAATGTCGACTAGGCACAAGTCTTGATCACGAGAAATGATCATTCTTTTTTAAAATCAAAAATTCAGATATAACTTATGGTATAATAAAAAACAGTAATATGTTTTATAATAATAATAATAATAAGCAACAATAATAATAATAAAAGACCATCACAACACACCGTATTTTAATAGAAATGGTTGAATATTCATTTTGATCTTAGAGAGATCAATGATTCAAATCTTATGTTTGTATTATAAAACATAGAATATATGAGTTGTAAGTCAATTCTTGGTAAGAATTACTCTCTCCCCAATTGTGAGAGTAATCATCCGACCCATGGTATTAGTGATCAATCTTGACAAATCCTGATAATTACCTGACTTGTAAAGTGTTAATATTTTTCAAAAATAATAATAAAATACTATCTAAATTAAATTATTACTCTTTATCTTCTGTTACTTGCAGCTCTTGTATAGTTAGTTAAATGAGGGATTGATAATAACATCATTTAAAAAAAAAAAAATGATGAAAACAATTTATGTACAACAAATTTATCATAAATCATAAACACAAATGTCAAATTTAGCTCCTTCTCATAGTACAAAAATGTATAAATTTGCTTTAAGTGGAATGGTGCAGTAACACTCTTTCTTCTTGTTATTGCTCCTCTTGAGTAGTCAATCATAAGTTCGAGCTATAAGTCCGATATTGATTTGTGGACAATTTTTTCATTTTATGTGAGTTATCCCTCCCATTTCTAGGAATTTACTTTTGGGCTGCGCTTTAATGTCCTAAATTAAAAGAACTCAATAGTTGTAATTGTACTTGCAATATGTTAAAAAATAAAAATAAAAAAAAAACCTTGAATATTGGCCCACATTCATGTATACTATATCACATCACTTACAAAAATCATCCCAACAAAATATGACATCTTTTTTATTTAAAAAAAAAATGACATGACATCTTTATAATTATGGTTGATATTTGAAAATTAACAATCTTCAATTCCTTACTATCAAAACAAAAAAAAATGACATTACTATAAAATGAAACAACATTAATATATCAAATTTCCTTTAAACTAAGGCTAGACAAATAAAAATAAATCGATCAAATAGACCTAAAACCAAATTGAACAAAACCGATTTTTTTTTCGATTTTTACACTCATGAATTGAACATGAACTGACCCAACACAAAAAGCGATAACTCACATAAAATCGAAAAGGGTCCTCACCCTAACATTGTGTTGGGCCGTTAATGGGCCGGAGTTGGTTTTAGTGGGCTTTAATGTCGACTAGGCACAAGTCTTGATCATGAGAAATGATCATTCTTTTTTAAAATCAAAAATTCGGATATAACTTATGGTATAATAAAAAACAATAATATGTTTAATAATAATAATAATAATAAGCAACAATAATAATAATAAAAGACCATCACAACACACCGTATTTTAATAGAAGTGGTTGAATATTCATTTTGATCTTAGAGAGATCAAAGGTTTAAATCTTATGCTTGTATTATAAAACATACAATATATGAGTTGTAAGTCTGTTCTTGGTAGGAATTACTCTCTCCCCAATCGTGAGAGTAGTCATCCGACCCATGGTATCAGTGATCCATCTTGATAAGTCCTAATAATTATCTGACTTGTAAAATGCTAATATTTTTCAAAAATAGTAATAAAATATTATCTAACTTAAATTATTACTCTTTATCTTCTGTTACTTGCAACTCTTGTATAGTTAGTTAAATGAGGGATTGATAATAACATCATTTAAAAAAAAATGGTGAAAACAATTTATGTGCGACAAATTTATGATAAATCATAAACACAAATGTCAAATTTAGCTCCATTCTCATAGTATAAAAATTTGTAAATTTGCTTTAAGTGGAATGGTGTAGTAACACCCTTTCTTCTTGTTATTGCTCCTCTTGAGTAGTCAATCACAAGTTGGAGCTACAAGTCCGATATTGGTTTGTGGACAATTTTTTCATTTTATGTGAGTTATCCCTCCCATTTCTAGGAACTTAGTTTTGGGCTGCGCTTTAATATCCTAAATTAAAAGAACTCAATAGTAGTAATTGTACTTGTAATATGTTAAAAAAAAAAGAAAAAAAAAACCTTGAATATTGGCCCACATTCATGTATAACATATCAGTATATCACATCACTTACAAATCACCCCAACAAGACATGACATCTTTTTTATTTCAAGAAAAAAAAATGACATGACATCTTTATATTTATGATTGATATTTGAAAATTAACAATCTTCAATTCCTTACTATCAAAACAAAATAAAATGACATTACTATAAAATGAAACAACATTAATATATCAAATAGACCTAAAACCAAACTGAATTTGGGTGTTCGGATCGCTTTTTGTGTTGGGTCAGTTCATGTTCAATTTGTGAGTATAAAAATCTATAAAAATTCGGTTTTGTTCAGTTTGGACATTCGAACCTAAGTGAGAACCGAACCCGACTACTCTCTCTATATATATGCTAGTTTTTTGCACGAATCCTAATCACATAATCTTTTGCACTCTCTCTCTCATCAGTTACCAGTCCCCTCTCATTTCTTTTCTTCATCTCATCCTATCTCTTCATCTTTTATCTCAAGATCAACAAACCCACCCATCTACTTCTTTTCATTCACTGCCTCTATCATTTCTACCCTCTGTTTTCGCTCTCTCTATTATTGACCCTCTCATCTCCCATTTCAAGAATGCGGGCACAAACGCCTATAAAGATTTGCAAAGACTGAAAGATTGGTGGAAGAAGATAGAGTACTGGTAGTGTTTTCTATTCCCTTCATCTTCACTTTCTCATGACTTTTTCTCTCTATCATTGATGTTTGTTACTTTGTGTCTATTTTATGAGATGCAAATTGGGTGGGTTTTAATATGTGTATTCGAGTGGATTTTAGTTATAAAGGTTGGTTTTTAGGTGGGAGATTAGGTTTGTAAGTGGTGGTGTTTGGGTTTTGCAAATGGTGGTTTTTAGGATGGTATTTGGGTTTGTTTAAATATTCATGAAACAGTCTAGAGTTATTGAGACCGACCTTGTTTGGTTCAGGTCGTTTTCATCCCTCAAATAGAACATGTGCAATTATGATGTTTGAAAACTGACAAAAATTTGGTTCATCTTTGATTCCAATTGAAACCAAAACGAACATATAAGTGTCCACTCCAAATTTAAACTCTAAAACTATCATGAATATTGATTTACATTATTGAACATTACATTAAATTAATAATTTACATGTTTTGAAGGAGAAGAGGTTGACATAATGGTATATCCGTTATATTCAGTATTCAACTCCAGGTTGTATGAAAAATAACTTTGATTTCTTTGTTTTCCTACTAATTTTTTAATTTACTTAATACTTTTTTTGCGATGCAGTTAATGGAAGAAAAGCACAAGGAACACAGGCACACACTGGATCAATACCGTTCAAAAGCAGAGTACTATCTATGTGCATGCCTTAACAAGAACAATAGCACCAATGTGCACCGCACCCCAGGGGGCTTATTGTACATCCGCCAATGGAACAACATGCAGTATGTATCAACGGCAGCATTTCTCCTCACAGTCTATAGTGATCATCTTGATTCTACCAATGAGATGCTTCGACGCGATCGTGGCACGTTGGCCCCACAAGAAGTCTTTGCATTGGCCAAATCACAGGTTGATTACATATTAGGATCGAATCCAATGGCTATAAGCTACTTGGTTGGGTATGGTGCAAATTTCCCATAAAGGGTGCACCACAGAGGAGCATCCATTGCATCATATCGAGAGGACAAGGGTTTTATTGGGTGCACGCAAGGGTATGATAATTGGTTCAAGAGGCTTGATCCAAACACCAACGTTGTTGATGGGGCCCTTGTGGGTGGGCCTGATGACATGGATCAGTTTAGAGATGAACGGTCCAATTATGTCCAAACTGAGGCCTGTACCTATAATTCAGCGACACTTGTTGGAGGTTTTGCTAAGTTACATAGATTATATACTAATGGTTCACATCATGGTCCTCTAATTGCTTCTACCTAATTGAGGTTTAGTGTTTGATGAAGTGGTTTTGGTTGGCTTGGGGTTCATTTGATACAGTTTCTTTAAGTAGATTTTTTGAAAGTAGATCTTTTTATAAATAGAGCTTTTAAAAAGAAGTTGTTAGTTGTTTAGTTATTAAATTCAAAAAGTTCTTTTAGATTATAAATTTACTAAAGATGATTAAATAGTTTTAAGGATATAATGATATTAATAAAATTATATTAGACATTTCAATTTTTTTTAAAAACTTAGAAATATCTATTTGAAAAAGCTCAAAATTTGAACTTCTCTAAGTAGATATTTTTTTAGCTTTTTTAATTATCTAAAAACTTTACTAGGATGACAATCAAATAAGTAAAAAAAACAAATAGAGCTTTGGGTATTAAAAAAATATTTTTGACCAATAAATAAACTACACTAAACATACACTTGATCAAATGTTCTAACCCTATGTACACACATTTTAAACATACAGTGAAATAAAGTTAATAAAATATTATAATCGTTTTATCTACAATTTAACGTAATAAACTCAATTAATCAGCGAATAACAAAAGTGGAATAACATACAAATACCAAGATATAAAGTTTCGTGAAAGATAATGATGTAAATTTTGCTCCAAAAATTCAGAAATTTTGACTTATTGATATGATGATTAATTTAAGATTATGATATTAATTTCATTATCAACTTTTCGGAAAGTGCCTCATCACCTCTTAGAATGGGTAACTGTACACCTCATGTTCACTCAGAAGGTGGGGGTCAAATTTCAAATTATTATATTTTACAAGTTTACATAAAATATTTCCTCCCCTCCTATATTATAGAAAGTATGCCAATAATGTAGCATGCCATAGACAAGAGTTGAAAGATGGTTCACATGTAGCATGCCAATAATGTAAAAACTTTTTGAAGAACTGTTAACTACAGAATGTGATTGAATGCTCTAAGCGAAAAAGATGTGACCTTGCAGAATGGAATTAAATGAGTGCAAGAACCAAGAGCTGGCAATAACAGGAAGGTTTTTCAGCGTGAGATTTGTAACTAAAGCAGTAGAGCGTACTTCAATGTACAAACACTTCAAGTTGTGAACTTTAATTGGCCAACAAAAGCATCAAAACTCTAAACATATAATCGAAAAACAAACATGACGAACATATTCTAAATGCATGAATACCGCATTACAAACTATTGTTCTTCGACACAAAATCAACCACATAACTAATAACCAGTAAGAGCTTTATTCCCCACCAAAAAGTTTGATATATTAGAGTTTACTAAAGTTTTTTGTCATGATGACGAATAAAACTCCAAATGGAAGCAGAATTCCTATCAAAACAGCGGTGGATGAGCAAGCCTAGGAAAAAATTCGAAGGTTGCTATGCTATGTCGAACTGGTTGAAGAACTTGAAGGACTTGGGTGATGACTAATGACCAAAGGGGGGCGTAGAGCTCGGTGGTTGGCTTCGTTCTCCTTGCGAGCCTTATACATCTCTTCTGTCTCAACTACAACCAACCTTTTTACCTACACATGTGACTTCATAACTAAAATTAAAGTGAATCTTTAAAAAAAAGGAACGAAATCCTTAACATATCGAAAAACTTAACGCAAAATATTGAAATGCATTCACATCAAGCTTGTTCTGTTACCTGTTGAATCATTCCTCTGACAGTGGGAGTGTTGTATCGCTTCACAGTGCGGTTGCATTTGCCTAGGCGTAATGCCTCTAAGGTGCGCCTGTGAAGCCTCCTCGTGCCTGGCATCCCCCTCACAAGGGTTATGTACAGATTGGGGCTCCATGCGATGGGAACACAAGCTTTAAAAGCTTTATATGCACTCATTTCTTCAGTGTTCCACTAATAATCCTAGACAGTTCAAATCAATGACCTCGGTTCAGATAAGTAACAAGAAAGTATGTAAAACATTAAACGCTAAAAACAATAAACAAGTTCATGTATGCAAGTATGAGATTAATCAGGAAAAGTCACAAACATCAAGTCTGCTTTGTGATGTTTTTTATGCTGCTTTTGCGACACAATAATACAAGAAAACTATGTCAGGACAATAAATCCTCAAATCATTCAACCTTTTACATTGCAAATAATTTTCCAGCAACCATATGGAATCTAAAGTTAAAGGAACCCAGCAAGAATCCTGAAGTCATCACAATTTTTGAGACCATAATCAAAGTTCATTCAGTACGACAAAAATAAACACAATAAATGTCAGTTTAACAAAGTCTCAAGATATGTTATGCAAATACACATTTCCGATATTCTGTTTAACGGTACATGACTGACTAAATGAAACTTTATTTTCAACTACTCTACTTTCAAAATTGATGAATTTAGGGAAAATGGAAAAAAATTTATAAACGAATGATAGTCCTTCACTGTAAAATTTGCATCAACATTTCAGCTAGAAGTTAAGAAGAACAATCAGCCATCTGTCAGAACCAAAATATTTGTGTAGCGAAGATCTTGGTATCCCCACTTGAGGCAATGATCCACAACTACAAGTTAGAGCAAGAATTGAGACCGACAATAAACACCAACATACTAGACTTGTATAATCTGTCATGTCTAAAGTGGCCATGGTGACAACAACTCACTCAATATTTAAAGGAGCTATGAGCTGCCAGAAAAGTTATACATATGCCCTTCTATGTCTGGAATGAAGCCTTTCTCCATCATTTCCTCTCTAACTATCTCATAGGTTGTCTGATTTGGGATCAAACCCTTCTCCAACAGCTCATTAAGAAGCCTATTCGCATCTTTTAGCTTGCCCTTCTGACAAAAACCCTTTATTAGTATGTTATACGTCACGATATTAGCCTGTTTCTTTTCTTTCTGTATCCGTGTCTTCAAATTTAATGCCGCCACAAGGTTCCCTTCCTTACAGTAACCATCCATCAAAGTATTATAAGTTATATGACCTGGATTCAAACCCAGCTTTAACATCTCATCCAAGAGTTTTGCTGCCCTTTTCGAATCGCCCTCTTTGCACAATGCACCTATCAAAATGTTATACGTTATACAATCAGCTCTTAAACCCTTATTTATCAATTCATTTCTGAGATTCTTAGCTCCTTCAAGATTTCCATTTCTGCATAAACCTGCAATTAAGCAATTATATGTTGAAATGCTGGGTAACAGTCCTTTATCTAACATTAAATTACACAGAGAAAATGCTTCCTCCATTCTCCCATCTTTGCAATAGGCATCAATCATTATATTATATGTTAAAACAGTGGGAACCATTCCTTGATTTGCAATACCATCAAACAAATGTCTAGCCTGGTCCACCATTTTCTTCTTGCAAAACCCATTTATAAGCGCGTTATAAGTAACAACGTTTGGCTTCAAACCTAAGCACAGCATTTGGTAATGCAAACCAACAGCCTCATCAGGTTTCCCACAACTACATAACCCATTGATCAGCGAATTATACGTAATCACATCAACTTTCACACCCTGACTCTTCATTTCCTCGAACACCTTCATGGCAGCGGATATATTCCCATCCTTACAGAAACCATCAATCAAGATATTAAAAGTAAACTCATTTGGGCAAATTCCATTCTCCACCATCTCCCTCATAATTGCATCAGTTTTGTACATTTTTCCAATCTTACCTTTCTTGCAATATCCATCAAGAAGAGTATTATACGTAATCACATTTGGCAAAACCCCCAACAATTTCATGTCCTCAATAACATCACTAGCTTTATTCAATTTCCCAGCTTTACATAACCCATTAATCACAATATTAAAGCTAATCAAATCAAACTCAATCCTCCTCTTTCTCATCTCCTTGTACACATACTCCATACTCTCAATCTCACTCTCTTTCACTAAACCATTCAACAACGGATTACAAGAAAGAATTGATAACTTCAACCCATAATCACCAGCTCTCTTAAAAGCCTCAAAACTTAAATGGGGTCTCATATTTTTCACATAAGCCACCACCAACATATCAGCAATTATCGAATTATCACACAAACTATTACTACACAATGAAAGCGCATGAAAAAACGAAGAAACAGAATCAAAGCTCCCATCTTTAACACATCCATGCAAAAAAGACCTCATCTTTGGATACATTTTCGCATTCGCTAGCAAATGCAACAACCTACAAGCAAATTCTAAATTGTATGCCACTCTAAGCTCTTTTGACGACCAATTAAAGTACCCCAAAACCACCTCCGGGCCAACCCCCAAATCGAAGAGCTGTCCAAGTAGTGAGGTGGGGTTTGTGGTCTTGAGGTGGGTTCTCAGTTTTGACCAGTGCTGCTTCCTTATCAGCTCTGCAATGGTGGTGGTGGTGGGTGCGTTTTGTGGGGAGCAGAATGGCCTGAAAGGCTGTCTGTTTCTTGGGAAAATTTTCCCATGAAAAGGATTTCTTTTAAGGGTATCTAGGAGCATGACTCTGTGATTGTTGAGCCAGACAGAGTACCTATAATTGCAGCTATAGTTATCGTTAACATGGAATACACAACTTACTTTGATTTTGTTTTTATGTTTTCATTGATGAAGTGTGTGGTTTTCATTGGCTCTATAAGCAAAATATCATTACAAAAGATATGAGAAGCTGCCAAAAACACAAAAACAAAAGGCAGAGACAAGGAAATGAATAGAGTTTGTAAGGAACTTACCAGATGTTGTTGTGGTGACGGCGGCTGGCGGCGGGGGTTGGTGGTTTTTGGATGAACGAGTTGTGAGTATGATACTCGTGGGGAAGAAAGAGCGAAAGAGGTCCTCAGCACAGTCGGCGATCTGGTTCGATCAACGGCAGATCTGGTTCGCGCCCGGCTCCGCGACAACTGCAGGTCCGATCGGGTGAGCTTGGTTCGCGGCGAGTTCGGTCGGTTGCGCGACAGCTTTGGGTGGTGGAGGTCCGGTCGGCAGCTGCAAGTCCTCCTTCTTCTTCTTCTTATTTTCTTCTTTCTTCGCGAAATGAGAGACTGGTTTCTGTTTTTGTTTTAAAAAGTCAACACAACATTTTGGCTTCTATTTTCCTCCCCACAAATCTCAATAATTCCACTTACGCCCTAAGAAAATTTCATTCTCCTCCCTTAGCTTTTAGCTTAATCTTACTATGGTCACAATTATGGAATCGAGGGTTTACATTCATAGCTAGCATGAGGGCTCTACTAACTTCAAGAAGGTGTCTATTTTTTCGTTCAACAACCCCATTTTGTTGGGGTGTATTACGACAACTAGATTGATGTTGTATACCTTTTTCAATGAAAAACTGTCTTAAACATTGATTGAAATATTCCTTGCCATTATCCGTCCTTAAGATACTGATTTTAGTTTGAAATTGTGTTTCAATCATGTTATAGAATGTTTTGAATAAAGTTTGAACCTTAGATTTGTGATTCATTAAGTATACCCAACACAGTCTAGTATGACCGTCAATAAACGTTACAAACCACCGTTTACCAGATGAAGTAGAAGTTTTGCATGACCCCCAAACATTACTATGAATTAAATAAAAAGGTTTTGACGCCCTATAGGGTTTTGACGTATATGGTTGCCTTGTACTTTTAGAGAAAGAACAAATATCACATTGAAGACTTGAACATGATACATTCTTAAATAAATCAGGAAACATATGTTTTAAATAGGGAAAATTAGGATGACCTAACCTAAAATGCCAAATCATTATTTGTTCTCTAACATTGAGAGAACTTACATCACAAGATAGTCCTATGACTGATTTACTGACATTGTCCTAAAAAAAATAGAGACCATTGATTGCTCTAGCACTGCCAATCTCCTTCCCCAAATTCCTGTCCTGAAAAATACATTTTTCAGAGGTAAATATAACAGAACAATTAGCATCATTTGTGAGTTTGCTGACAGACAATATATTACATGATAAATGTGGAACATGGAGTATATAATGTAATGTAATTGTGTCGGATAGTTTGATAGAACCTTTTCCAACAATGGGGGATAAACTCTCATCTGCAATACGTACCTTTTCATGACCATAATAGGGTATATAGTTTAAAAATAGGGAAGAGACACTTGTCATGTGATCAGATGCGTCTGAGTCAATGACCTAAGGCACATTAGTCGACTGACTTAAGAAACAGTGGGATAAATTACCTGTATGAGCAAGGGAACAGCTGCTGTTAGCAGTGGAAGAAGATGCAGGTACCAGTTTTAGGAGCTGGTCAAGTTGATCCCGAGTAAGAGTGACTTGATCTGCTGAGTTGGCAGTAGGAGAGGGTCTTTCCCGTGGCTTTCAATTCTCAGGTTTACCATGTAATTTCCAACAGGTTTCTCTAGTGTGACGAGGCCGTTTACAATAGTCACACCAGATCTTCTTTCTTTCCTCAGGTTTGTGATTAACAACCTTAAAAACTACTGGATTGTCATAGGACATCAATGCAGAGGATTCAATAATACTATGTGAGCTCTCCTTACGTCCCAACATTACTGTTCTACGACTTTCTTCTCGACGAACTTCTGCAACGGCCTCATTTAGAGTTAGAAGAGGTTATCGACCTATGATACGACTCCTAACATCATCAAATTCCATATTCAGCCCTGCCAAAAAACGAAACACCCTCGTGTTATCAACTTCCTTTTGATAGTGAGCGCCATCAATAGGATTCTTCCATGTATAATCACGATACATGTCGAGTTCCTGCCATAGTCGCTTAAGGGCAGCAAAGTATTTTGTGATATTGTCAGTCCCTTGTTTGAGTTCACCAATCTTCAACTGCAACTCATATATTTGGGACTGGTTTCCAAGATCGGAATACATTGCCGTAAGACTTTCCCACATCTCGTGTTATCAACTCATATGTTTGATTTTTTGAAGACAAAAGAATTGTTAGTTACATGACATGTATTTAGCATATGATTTACTTTGTCATTGATATATTTGATTCAGTTTCCTATATTTTCCTTTTGGGTGTTTAAAACCTTTTACATGATGAACAAGTTTCTATACAGTGTCATTCAAAAGTGCATAAACTAGGAACTCACTGCATTTCGACCTCGATTTTTATAAATAATACATATTTTCTATGTTTCGGTTCGCACTAGCAAACCTATTTTTAAAGGTCCTTTTAACTACTTTCTTTGTTCATACACTAGGTTGCTTGTTGCTTGTTTATTCATATAATATATATATATATGTATATTGTTGCTTGTTGCTTATATATACATATACATATATTGTTTATATACTATTCATATAAAATAAATTCTGCTTTTTGATATATACCATTCATACATATATATGTGTTTAATCTGTTATGAGGTGTGTGTGTGTCTTTGTGAATTGGCAGTTGAAGTGTCTGTGTGTGTGATGGGTGTCTTTGATCTATTAGCAGGTGTGTGTGTGTGTGTTTTTTAGCATGGTAGTAGTCTCTGTGTGTGTGTGTTTGCGAGCATGGCATAAGTGTGTGAGATATAGGGAGTGCGTTTTGATTACCGTTGCATGGGAAGTGTGTGAGATATGGGAAGTGTGTTTGGAGCATGGCAGAAGTTTGTTTTTGATTTGTTAACAGGTGCCATTGCTTTCCTTTTTACAGGGAGTGTGTTTTTGTACTTTCGTTGCCGTTGTAGCTGCCATTTGTAGGGGGATAGATCTGTTATATGCAGTGGTAAATCTGTAATTTCATTTAAGTTTATTTTTGTCTTTTAATGGTTAGACAGAGGTATATCTGTCCTTTCATATCACTTTATTTTTGACTTTTTTGTTTCTCCCCAATACAGTCCAACAAAGGTATTTTCGTTTTTTATTGTTTTGGTCACGAAACCAACTAAAACTTCGATGGAAACCACTTTTGACTTGCGACAATGATTTTTTTGGCTAAAATTTTGAAAAATTGGGGTAAAGTGAGGTTATTTTCCATTTTAGGAGGATTTTTAGATTTTTTCCTAATTTATAAGAATTATGTTCTCTTACTACTATTATTATTATTATTATTATTATTGTTATTACTTTCTCTTATTTATTTGATTAATCATATAATTAACTACCAATAGCCATGTTGTACTTCTCTTATTCGCTATGACAATAATGAACTTAGAAAATCTGATAAGATGACATATGAATAAAGTAATAAAAATATCAAAAATTAGTAACATATTAAATATATAATGTTTTACTGTGAAACAATATTTGATAACATTATATAGTTTAAATAAAATGAAACACATATAATGTTTAAGTAAAACAAATAGTTTTATACTTAAAAATCCTAATGAAATCATTAAAATAAATAAGAATGAAAAAAAAACCTATGTAAAATTATAAGAATGAAAAAAAAAACCTATGTAAAATTATAATTTTTCTCAACGAGATTTTATATCATTTCATTATAACTTCTTTATCAATTTGGTCAAAAATATGTTTCTCCAGATGTGCAAACAAGCTATAATTTAATCATTTATCTCCCGTTATGATTTAAAAAATAAATAAATTGAACCATGACAATATTTGGAAAATTAGAAAAAAAATAATCAATTTAGTAGACTAATCTAGTAACTGATAAAATATCAAGTGAAGATGAAAAAAAACAAAAGAAAAAGAAAATATTCAGTAAAACTATAAATTGTCAATGAATTTTATGTAGTGCATACAAAATAGAAGTAAATATTAAAAATATAAGAAAGGAACTGTAATATTAATTAATTAGGAATAAGAAAAATATCAGAGATAGAAAAACTAGATATATTTGAAATAATACAAAAGGAGGAAGTTAATTATATTAAAAATAAAAATAATAAATAATAGTGTTAAAAAAATAATTAACCATTAAAAAAAGAAAAGGAATAACTGGCAGCTTTTCAAACCGTCACAATAATAAAATAATATAATTATTACTTTATTGGAAGTCAAGTCAGGAAAGGAACTTTTAAAATAAATAATAATAAATTAATAATAAATAATACTAATTAATGAAAGCTGCAGTTTTTCCAATAAAAAATCTTAAAAAACCACTTGTCTTTTTAATGATTATTCATTTTTGCCCATATGATTTTATTTTTATCTAAAATATCTCATATGTTATCAAATTAATAAAAAAATTGGATAACAAGTAAAATGATACTTCTAACCCTCAAATTTTTATTTAAAAAAATAAAATAATTGTAAAATAATATTTTAAAATAAAAAATTATAAACTAATAAAAAAAACTTAAAAAAATAAAAACAATGGAGTTGGATCTTTACCAACCATTACATCATCATCGTCAACCTTCGGATCCACCACTAACAATGAATAACCAACAATCATCATAGATGAACATACCAACAACACAATCAACATACCAAAGATGAACAACAATAAATCAGTAAACTCACATTCAACAACAATCAATCAATAAACCTCAAAGGTTGAAAAAAAGAATCATCAAACATCATCAAACACACCTGGAAACCCAAAAAAATCATCTAAACCCAAAAATCATAAAAAATCATCAAACATCAAGCATTAAACCTTTAACTAGGTTCATTTGAGTTCGAACCTAGTTGAAGGTTCAATTATGTTCGAGTTCATCTAGGTTTGAACCTAATTGAGGGTTCAACTGAATTTAAACCCAAATGAACCCTCATCTAGGTTTGAACCCAGTTAAGGGACCCAGATGAGGGTTTCATCTGGGTTCGAACCTAGATGACGTTGAACCCAGATGAAACCTCATTTGGGTTCAAAAATGGTTAAGGGAACCTTCAACGGGGTTCGAACTTGGATGAGGTTTCATCTAGGTTCGAATCTAGATAAGGAAAAGAAAAAGGAGATGAGGGAGAAAAGGCGGTGGTAGTGTTAGAGAGAGTTAGAGATGAAAATGAGTCGACGTGGAAGAGGGCGGTGGTGGATGTCTGTTGGAGATGGCGGCAATCGATAAAGTAAAAGAAGAAGAAAGTAAGGTTAGAGAGAGAAAGAGCGACAGAGTAGGAGGTTGAGGTTAGAGAGAAACCTTCATTTAGGTTCATTTGGGTTCATCTAGGTTCAAACCCAAATGAGACCGTCATCTAGGTTTGAACCACCCAGATAAAGAAAAGAAGGAGGAGAAAAGAAAGAGGAGGTTGTGGCGGCGCCAGAGAGAGATAGAGATGAAGAGGAGTTGGGGTGGAAGGAGGTGATGGTGGATGTTTATTGAAGGCGACGACTACCGACGTAGTAGAAGAAGATGATGATAATGATAAGGTTAGAAAAAGAGAGCGATGGAGCATGAGGTTGAGGTTAGAGAGAGACTAGTGAAGTTAGAGAGAGAGAAAGACCAGTAAGGTTAGAGAGAGAGATGGTTGAGTGACAAAAATTTTTTTTTCATTTTTATTCAATATTTTTTATTTTTTTTTTTAATTTTTAAATAAAATATCTTTATATTTTTATATTTTTATATTTAATATTTTTTTTTCATATTTTAATTGATTTTTTTTTTAAATTTTCTTCGTATTTTCACTTTTGCCTCTATAATCAAACAGTCAACCTTATCCACCTAATGGAATTTATTACTGTCAGAGATGTTATCGTCATTTCATAAGCTTTTAGAAGATATTTTGGATGTTTGTTTAAAAGTTAGACTGTATTTTAAATAAAAACAAAATAATATGGAAAAAAATTGATAATCTATTGAAATTTAAGAGGTCTTTTGGAATTATCCATTTTTTCAATGGTAAGTGTATATTGTGCACATAAAACAAAACACGGACAGATCTTAGAACCAACTCACGATTTGACGGTTAGCTTTTTTGTCTGCACTCGCTACATTTTTTTTTTTGTTTTTTTAAATACATTGTTTACCATTTAATCTTTTCTAAAATTTTAGGAAAGCACATGACCCACTAGACCTATGGTGGGTTTGCCCCTGGTTTGGATCACTTTTGAAAATGATTTTTCACTTAAAAAAAAGTGTATAAATGTGTTTGGTGACTTTGGTCTATATATATATTTAATGTATTTTTGAAGATGCATGAAAAACAACTTTGTATCACTTATTATTAAAAACGTAAAATAATAATAATAATAATATATTTTACCATTTTCAAAACAACCATTTATAACAAAACACTATTTTTTCCTCCAAACAAAAGTTACTTATTTTCAGAAATAATATCAAATATATATACATCATTGTCATTTTTTGAAAATATCATTTAACAAATTTTAACAAACATGTTTAGATATTCAAAAAGACTATTACTTTTTATTATTTTTTAAAATAGACATGATATTTATTTTTAAAAGTACTTTTTGAAAACATCATTTTAGAAACAAATTTAAAAACACCTAAATTAACGCATAAACAAAATCACATAACAAAATTTTTATATCAAATTTGTCCATCATTTCAACTTTAGTCTTGTCAATTATGGATTATGCATGACATTATTTGTTATATAAAGTGTGTAGCAAATTTACCGAGACAAAGACTTTATTTTTCTACCTTTTTTATTTTTTTTCCACATGGAAAAGCTACAAGAGCTATCTTTTTTGGAAGAAAGTTAAGGCTTTATTTTTCTACCCTTTTTTATTTTTTTTTTCACACGGACAAGTCACAAGCATTATTGTTTTTAGAAGAAAGTTAAGACTTTATTTTTCTTTATTTTTTTTTTTCACACAGAAAAGCCACAAGTACTATTGTTTTTAGAAGAAAGTTAAGACTTTATTTTTCTACCCTTTTATTTTTTTTCCACACGGAAAAGCCACAAGCGTTATTGTTTTTAGAAGAAAGTTAAGACTTTATTTTTCTATATATATATATATATTCACACAGAAAAGCCACAAACACTACTTTTTTAGAAGAAAGTTAAGAGACGATGTTTTTCCCCGTTTTAATTTCTTTTATGTGTTTATTACATATTTTATATTGGATTTCTCTTTTTCTTTTAAAATGATTTAGTGTATGAGCTTATATGAAACTTAAAAGTAAGCATGTAAATGCTTCCTTTTGGAAATGGTATTTGCTTGAAGAATAAAAATGCTTGTCTCTCACTTTGGATGGAACCCATATAAGTGTTTCCACTGTAGAAGCTAAATAGCTAATGTTGATGATTGCAAAGAAAAATAATTGAAAGAAAAGAAAGGTGGCAACAACACAAATAACGTTTAGTTTCATTGCAATCGACTCTATATTTAAAATTATAAATTGATCACGTTTAGCGTGATATTCACAGAGTCTCATTATCCAATTAAAATCACCCACTAGTAGTAGTACTATGAAAATTTGGAAATGATCTACCTAATTTCCTTGATAATTACAAGATTTCAAAGACTTAATTGCTAGAGGTCCCATGTATTGTGGGCTTGGAATATAACAAAGACTCCAAGTTAATAGCAAAAGTGAAAATAATTTAAAAACTTTCTAATGACTTTTGGAAATCATCCATCTAATAGTAGTACTATGAAAATTTGGAAAGGATGTATCTAATTTCCCAGATAATTAATTGCTAGAGGTCCCATTGTAGCCTTGGAATATAGTCAAGATTCCAAGTCGATGGAAAAAGACTTAATAATTATGTTGCATCAATATTTCAAAAATTTAATTGCTAGAGGTTCGATTGTGGCCTTGGAATATAGCAAAGACTCCAAGTCAATAGAAAAAGTGAAAATAATAAAAAAAACTTTCAAATGATTTTTAGAAATTTTAATTGTCTTTATTGATTCTTTCCATCAATTCTTGGAATTTGAAAATTACCCATCTATTAGGTGGGAAAATCTTCCATATAACTATCTTACAATTGATGTAGTGAGACAGATCAATAAAATAGTATTATTATTATTTTTTTTTTACCTTTCCCTTTGGTCTTTTCTTTTACTTTCATTTTTCTCATTATTTTATCTCACTACATTAATTATAAGACAATTCCTTAAAAGATTATTTCCTATTAGGGAAACCTCGAGTGAATGAAAAATTGGAAATGATTTAAAAACTTTTTATTCTTCAAAACGTTTCCATATATTTTATCTTTGTTGCTCCTTAATTTTCATGAATCCTTGGAGTTACATGAATTGTAAAGTATAGAATATGTGGGAATAATGTGTTTTCTAAATTAAAGATACATATATATTCTTTCCAAATTAAATAGGGATCAAAACTCTGTTTCGAATGAATTAATAGAGGACTTTTGTATGACTATTTATGGTGTTAAGCAAAAATTGACTGAGGAGATATGTGTTAAATTATGTGTATTACCATAATTGTACAAGCGAAATGCCACCCGTCTAATAGGTTAAGAGTAGTCCAGTTTGGAATAGTAATTAACTTGTTGGACTATGACTGGATTTGTAAAAATTCCTTCATCATCACTTTATTAGATTTCATTGAGGCCTTGGAAATGTTACATAATTTGGTCAAATAAGTCTAAATAATAATTTTACTGATCATAATTATTTTTTTTAAACCTATTATTTTATCATCTAACCCTGGATTATTATTAGATTAAAAATGAAAACTTTAATGAAAACCTTTTATCATTAAATCGCATTGAATGGTGATAATATTTAAAACAATCTTTTAAGTTCACATCTAACCAAAGTAAAAATTAATGAAAATTTTACTTTCACCTCAAAAGCAAAAATCTTTTATTTTTTAGCCCTAAACAAAACCTCAATCGATTCTAATATTACACATAAAATATTTTTAAATCAGTACAAAATATTTACCTACAAGAAATAGATATAACCAACCGAAATTTTATTGGATCCAGAAACAAATGTCTTTCTAGCCAAAAACAAATTTTATGGACCCGTTTTTATAATTTCGAGTAGCTACAAAGTCCTTATTTTTAATTATTTCATTTTTGTCTCTAAGCTCACAAGGGCTTTAATCAATTGTTGTTGCTGTTTTATTAGCCAGTTCTTATGTCTTGCAGTGTGGCATGTGAGACATGTTATTGTTTAATATAGTTTGTTAAAGAGTCTAAACATAACTTTTCTTGCGTCCACTTCTATACAGTTGCTGGGTGGGTCATTTTGGTTTCTTGTCTCTAGAAAGAATTTGCATATTGATTGTGTTTTGCGGGTTCATTACAGTTTTGAACCACCCTTTCGGTGCATTTTAGAACCTATTCATACAAGTGATTTCAATGATTTTTTTTTTTTTCCTTAGAAACGCTTGAAAATGTATATTGAAAATTGAAAAAGCAATTTTGTAAGATAAGTTTTTCGATATATTCGTTTAGTCGAAATTAGCAGCCTTGTAAAACATTATATCTTAAAATGTTTTTCAGTATGTTGTTTCTTAGATAAACCTCAGGCTGAAAAGAAAATTTTGTGGGGGATGTATGCGACTAACCACTAACATGATATAGGATAAAAATATAACATGTGAACAGATGGTAGGTTATATTGACAAATATATTCATATTGTATGACATATGCTTCGAATAGACTAGTGCACCACATTGAGGTGTCAATTTAGCGGCGATATTGGTACCCCTAAAATTCCTTATGTACACCTTTTTGCATGTTCACCCCATCAATTTTTTTATTTTTATTTTAAATATTAAAAATCTTGTAATTACACCCTATAAATTACTAATATATGTATATATTTTCCTAATCTCCATCACCATCATTAGCTTTCCATCAAAATTCCTTTTTTTTTTTTTCAAAAAACCGGTTCTCTTTTCAAAACAACCTGATCACTTATATAAACTGTTTCATTTTATTCATCACAAATTGTAAAACCACTTCGTTATCTTAATTAACATACAAATCAAACTCAAAATTTCTTCACAACAATACAAACCCATGAAAGCCAAATCATTCAAACAAAATAAAACACCTACTGTAATTTTAATCAAAAGCTTCTGGCCCTAAAAGCCCAAAAGCCACACAATCGACTTCACAACAAGCCACACAATCGACTTCACAACATCCCACCACCATCATTGCCTTCTTTCATCGTAGCCTACATTGTTGTGTTCATCATCGGCCGGTCGCCAAAATCCATACATTTGCGACGCTGATCTATTGGCCGGAAACCATTGACGCTAATCTATCCGTGACGCCAATCACCAAAATTTGTACATCCAAACTTTGCTGTATTGATTGGCTTGTGTGATGAAGAAAGAGCAAAAGCAATGGGGGATTTGTGTGATGGAGGAATCTAAAAAAAAAGTCTCTCTAACAAGGAAGCCAAATCCTCGTTCCAAAGAATGTGGAATGGAATGCCTTCTTCTGTTATGTGATTGCAGCACATGAGAAGCATCCATGATCTAACATTTAACCACAAGGACCGGACCAATCTTTTGTCACTTATGCGGTTTATTTTCGATCATGATGCGGATGTGAGAGTGGTACTTTTAGTTTAATCTCTACTACTCCATCAACTTTGGCTTCTGAAACATCACCAAGCTTGATCGCATCATCCTCTTTCTGTAGCAAAGCAAAGGTTCTTTGCTTGACAGTTTTGCAATCTTGGTTTTTCAAGAATATCATGAAGGATAATGTTGAAATTTTTAAAATAATTATATTTTGGGGCGCATGTACAATTCTAGAGGGCTTACCCCTCCGTATAATAAATTTGTAATTTTTTCAACTTTTAAGCCCATTTTGCCTTGGAGTTCCCCACTTTTTTGCTCACAGGTCTTTATAATCAGTCCCAACACTGCCCTCAATTTGAAGGTTGGGCCTGTGTAGCGCAGTCCGATTGACACCTCTAACTGGGGGAGTTATGAAAACTGCCCCAACTGGCACGTAATTGCCTGGCAGTAGGCACTTACTTTTTCCATGCCAGGCAGTAGCCAGTGGGCACTTACGTAATTACTGTCTTCCTTTGATAAAGTTTCAAGAACAGAGGGCTGGCATTGAAGAATAAATTTACATGGGTACCATGCTTGTTTTTCTTCTGGCCGGTTTGCTTCATCTACAATGTCATGAATGCTACATACACTTCTGACTTTTCAGATCCAGCACGGCCCTTATCTGCCCTCCCACCCATTTTGCCAGCTGTGATCCGATTCAAGCACATCACATTTGGGGTGCGTTTAAAAGTGTGTAACTTATGAAATAAGTGATTGTCATGTTGAGCAAATTCAACTTTTGACTTTTTGGATCCTGAGCAACCTTGTGTGTCTGCCTTTCCATTTTTTGAGAATCCGATTCAAGCAGATCATGTATTCATGTTAGATGTCTAGGTGGAGATTGGAGTGCTATTTCTCGACATCATGAGTAGAACAAAGAGTACTGGGGTCTAAAACAGTGAAATGCTGCCTGTCACCAATTAGGAACCAATCACTGTAATTAAATTAGGTAGGGATTGGTTTTTAGTTGTACAAATTTTCAAAGCCATCAATGATGCCTCCGTAAATTTGTATGATAATTGCAAAGTCTCAGCATTCCAGCTTGAACCGAGTACGATTTAGATTCCTAGAGTACACATTCTACCTCGTCTATCGTCTTACAGCTGTTCTGTGCAAGAAGAACAAAACTTGTTTGGTCTGCCACTTACACATCAAATGTGCATGGCCTGGTCGGTGCAAGACACATCAAACTCGTTCAAATCAGTCCTTGTCCTTGACGCTGTCATCCAGCCATTCAAGCCCAGCCGCATGCACAACCAGTTCACACCATGCTTGTGGACATTTGTATGATAATTGCGTTTGTCAAAAGCAACCACCATGCTTGGTGGCTATACAGTCTCATCATTCCAGCTCGAACTGAGCACGATTTAGATTCTAGAGTACACATTCTACCTTGTCTAATACAGGCCTCACAACATGCTTAGTTCCACCAACTTCCCTGCCATTTTCCCATGGTTATTCAGTTTGTTGCTAATCTTTAGGTTCTCGACCCCCTCAACTGCCACAATCAACACCCTAGAGTCAGACCGTCTTGCATTATTGGCCATAAAGTCACAACTTCATGGTCCATCAGGAGTGACAAGCTCATGGAACAATTCTGTACCCGTGTGCTTGTGGAGAGGTGTTATTTGCGGTCGTCCACACCAAAGAGTCACTGAGTTAGAGCTAAGAAGCCAAGGCATAGGAGGTCGCCTATCACCATTTATGGGGAACCTCAGCTTCCTCAAATCCATCCACCTTGAAAACAACAATTTTTATGGTGAAATTTCCAATGAAATTGGTCGTCTATTCAGGCTTCAACATCTAATTTTGTACAATAATTCCTTTTTAGGTACTATACCAACCAATTTGTTTCGCTGTTCTAATCTCATCAGGTTTAGGGCCTTCTATAACAACCTTGTGGGAGAAATCCCAGTACAGTTGGGCTACTTGTCGAAACTTGAAATTCTGTCCATTGGTGTTAATCATCTCACAGGACCTTTACCAGCTAGCATATGAAATCTCTCAGCACTCAACGTAATTTATTTACCAACGAATAACTTAAGTGGGAGTGTTCCTAATACCCATGGCCAACTGAGAAGCTTAAATACTCTCAATCTTGGTAATAATAATTTCTTTGGTATGCTTCCTCCTTCATTTTATAATATATCTTCCCTTTTGGAGCTAGTTCTTTCATTCAATAGACTTGGTGGAGGTCTGCCATCTAATATTGGCTATGATCTCCCAAACTTGCAAAATTTGGCTCTTTATGGAAATCATTTTGTTGGTCCTCTCCCACATTCCTTGTCGAATTGTTCAGATCTACACCGTCTAGATCTTGCGAACAATTATTTTAGTGGAATGGTGTCGATTAATTTTGGTGGCCTTAAGAATATAGAAGATGTAACTTTAGGAGGAAATTATTTAGGGACCGACAAGTCCAATGACCTTGAATTCATAATCTCTCTAATAAACTACAATAGATTGGATATGTTCTCTTTCGAAATAAATCAGTTCGGAGGAGTTACCACACTCTATTGCTAATCTCTCCACAACAATGACCATGCTAAAGATGGGGTATAATCAAATATCAGGCACTATACCTCTAGAAATAAAGAATTTTGTCAAACTAATTGGCTTAGATATGAGTCAAAACCACTTAACTAGCACTATTCCTCCCACTATTGGTGAGCTTAAAAAATTACAAAATATTTTCTTGTCCGAAAATAGTTTACAAGGGAACATCCCAACCTCTCTAGGCAATTTAACATTGCTAATCGACTTTGAGTTGGGTGGCAACAATATACCCTCCACCCTTGGCAACTGTTAGAGTTTAATTCAGTTTGGTATGTCTCAAAATAGGCTTATTGGTTCTTTTCCTCGACAAATTTTTGATATAGTAACCCTATCACTAGGCCTAAACCTATCTAATAACCTTTTTAGTGGTCCCTTTCCCTTAGAAGTAGGCAACTTGAAAAATTTGGTTTCATTAGATTTCTCAGAGAATAAGTTTTCCGATGAAATGCCTGCAACTCTTGGTGGTTGTTCGAGCATAGAGTATCTTTTTGTGTAGGGCAATTCTTTTGGTGAAGATATTCCAAATTCTCTCAATTCCTTGAGAAGCTTTAAAGAATTAGATCTATCTTCTAATAATCTTTCTAGGCAAATTCCGAAATACTTTCAGGACTTCTCATTCTTGGAATACTTAAATTTGTCTTATAACCACTTTGAGGGAAATGTACCAACGAAAGGGGTTTTCAGCAACGCAAAAAAAATTTCACTTTGTGGGAATGAGAAGCTTTGTGGGGGTTCAACAAAAATGCTCTTGCCATCATGCCACTTCAAAAAATGGAAGAAAGATAAGTTTATTGTCCTCAAAGTTGTAATTCCGATGATTGTTTTATGTTTGATCTTATCATTGTGCTTCATAATAATCATTGCTCGAAGAAGAAAAGCTGCCAATAATTCGTCGAGAATATTGCACATGGAAGAATAGTTTCACACGGTCTCTTATGCGGAGCTCAACAAGGCAACGAATGAATTTTCATCATCCAACCTGATTGGTCAAGGAAGCTTTGGCTTTGTGTACAAAGGACTTTTGAGTGAATATCGAACGTTAGTTGCGATGAAAGTCATCAACCTTAAGCAAAAAGGGGCTTCTAAGAGTTTTATAGCTGAATGTGAAGCTTTCAGAGAGATTTGCCATCGAAATCTTATCAAAATTATCACTGTTTGCTCAAGCATGGATTATAAAAGTGCTGATTTCAAGGATGTCGTTTATGAGTACATGCAAAATGGAAGTTTGGCTGATTGGCTCCATCATAACATGGATAAACTTGATACAAGTAATTTAAGTGTCATTCAAAGGACAAATATAGCTATTGATGTGGCTTCTGCAGTAGAATATCTTCACCATCATTGCCAACCACCAATCGTATATGGTGATCTAAAGCCAAACAATGTTTTACTCGATCAAGACATGGTTGCCCATGTGGGTGAATTTGGGCTGGCGAAATTTCTACCAAATAGCCCATTGAGTCCTCAAGCTCAATCTAGTTCAGTTAAGATAAAAGGAACTATTGGCTATATTGCCTCGGGTAACTCTCTTATATGTTATATTTTGATATAAATATTTTAATAACTCTTTTATATGTTATATTGCTATATTTAATGTGATAAATTGACATATTTCTTCAGAGTATGGTATGGGCAATGAAGTGACCGTGCTAGGAGATGTGCATAGCTTTGGAGTTCTCATGCTAGAGATGTTCACTGGAAAGCGCCCTACTGATAGCATATTTAATGATGGCCTTACTCTCTATGATTTTGTCAAGGTGTCTTTGCCAGAACGAGTGAAGGAGATTGTTGAACCTTCACTGCTGTTGCAGGTCAGTGCTTTTGATGACAACGTTGAAAACTATGAGAGACGACATGGAAAAGTGTTTGATTGATGTGCTGAGAATTGTTGTTGTTTGCTCAATGGAGTCTCCAGCTGAGCGAATGGAGATGTCCGATGTTGTGTCAAAATTGTGTGCGGTCAAGGAGAAACTCAGCAGGAGAACTTCGATGTGAGGTTAAGTTCCCAATTATCACCATATTCATTTACAGAATTTGGCTAGTAAATAAAATGGCAGACTTGTTTGTGACTGCATCAAACATCTGTATACGTTTTTAGTAAAAGTTCGTTGAGATATATTTCTTCATTCTGTATAAACTTCAATGTTCAGTTCTACGTATGATGAAAGTATTTACTGTGATCGTGGATAAAATAGTTGTTGCACATGGCATCATATCACATGGATCAGTTCGTTAAATTTGATTGACATTGTAACTTTGTGCTAAATATCATGTTAAGAAGTTTTGAAGTTTGATACATTCTGTTAATTAGTTATTAACACAATGTATTAGTTTGCTTGGTCTAATTCTTTGAATCCGTTACTGATGTTACGCTACACTTTATTTGTTGTATTATTAGAATTAGATCTCAGAAAAGAAAAGATATACAAGAGAAAGGAATTCAGTTTTAGTAGCTTGATCCAGTCAACCTCATGTCATTCGTGTTATATGAGACACAGGGATGGGCACCTCATACTGTTTTGTTGGTTGATCTAGCCTATTCTACATGTGTCAGGATTGAATTTCTGGCATTTTGTAGGCTCACTTGTTATCTTCTTGTGAACTTAGTTATTAATGTTACCTCGCTAGCTGTCGTTGATCATGTGTCTTTAGGTCTGACCAACTCTGAGTCAGAGTTTGCAACTTGGAAGCATAATCACTTGATAAAGAAGGTGACAATAGGTCTCATGAGTTTATACTCTTGTTCTTTTTGAGGTTCTACATTGGTGTAAAACGAACATATTTTTAATACTAAGCAACGTTTTGCTACTTTACAAGTTAACATCTAGTTCATTTTTTGATCGGCAATTTTATGCCATGCACCTTTCTTATTAGATATATACTGATCTTAGTCTTCCCACTCTTGCTTCCTGGAACTTGACGAATTGAGAAGGATGAGGGTCCTGCACATGACAAGAAATTTGTGGCTTCAGTTCAAATTGCAACTCTAGAAGGTGCGCTTTTCATGATGGGAGACGAAAAATCAAGAGTGACGGACACAGAGAATTGTGCCGCTTCCTTGATGATTCGTGCCTTACGAGATTCTACTTATCTGTAGATTCTGTAGCTTCTCTGTTAACATTATCAACTGTAGAATAGCATCTTTTTCCGAGGTCGTATCACTGGGCCAAACTATCATCTGCTCTTACAATCCCTCGAATATAGCCATACCCCCAGCTCTTGAATATACTGGACAACCCTGTAATCTCATTGTTACACTGTCTGATATTTGGTTAGATTGCCCCATTTGACAACTTGATGTGGCCACAAGAATGTCCTTCTCAACTGCAATGTATATGGAAGCTGTCATAACCAGCTTGTGATCTAACTATCTTGTATTTTCTGCGGTCTATCTCTAACTTACCTTGTTATCTCTTGATTATAGATGGTTTATTACAAACGCTGTGTGAGTTTCCTAGCTCTGTTGACTTAGAACACAAGAAAACTCATTTTATTATATATATGAAAATCTTGAAGGACCTTTCAAAAAAATAAAAAAGAAAAGAAAATCTTGAAGGTAAATTGTCTTTGCCTCTTTGGTAGTCCAATTGCAGCCCAATAAAATGTCAGATCTTCTTTGTTCTAGGACTAGAAAAAGCATGAGTTTTCGAACCTGCACTAAAGAATTGAAATTAGTTTTGTTTAGTTTCACTAGTGTTCATGAATATAGTTTGTGAAAGAAGGATTAAAAAAGAGTTTAATTCGCGCCTTTCGTTCACAAAATATAGTTTGCGAATATTGATGATAAATAGTTTGCGGATATTGATAATGATAAAAAAACGCATTTCAATTCATTGGTGCTTCAAAAATTCATGCTTGTTTTAATGTTATCTAGTGTTATTTTCTCCCAAAATACTATCTGTATTTCATATTTTTTTAGACTCGCACAAAATTCATATTCAGTTTTGAGGATTCTAACGACCAATAAGTTTCATTGCTTGAAGAAGGGTTTCCCTAAACCTGCCTAGATTGACCTTCAAATTCTGCCCATCTACATACACAGCTCTGAAAGCAAAGTATCCCTTGGCTGACATAGATCCAGGATCAGTAATGATGGGGTGATCTCTACCATATTTCTCCAGGAGAGAGCTCTCCTCTGGTTCAATCTTGTACTCCAAGTAATGCACACCCATCTCACTTGCTGGTTCACCAAATAAGGAAGTTGATGCCCACTCCAGCCCCAGAGGCACCAACTGCACCACCACAGCACCAGCCGGCAAGAACAGCTCGTTTGTCAGGCCAGCACCATGCGTGCCAACCATAACACTACACGAGTTTACCTCCTTCGTGAACTTGCCCAAATTCGACATCCTGTTAGGCCTTGGCTGAACAACTTCGAATCCCAACTCCTCAATCATAACCATCATTTCATCTTCGTTGAGAAACACTCTTGAATTCTTACGAGAGATGAACATCAAACGTGGCTTTTTACTCTCTATTTCAGAGACATTGTTGATTTTCAGATTGTAGGTTCTTCTCAGGAAATGCCTGAAGTCAAACATCGAGTACCCTCCTGGAATATCAGTGCTGTTGAGGGCTAAAAGACCATGAAACTTAAGCCCCACGACACCTCCAGGAAAGCAGTGAACACTACCATTTGTTACAGGATTTATAACCTCATAATCAGACAAACAGTTCAGGATTCTGCTGTACTTGCTCACCCACCAGGCCTTGTAATCAGTGATGACAAACTTCACGCGTGATCTAAAATGGCGACTAGTGATGAATAAAGGGATGATAATTTCATCCATTTCATGGAAAAGATTTCCAGCAAATCCACCAGAGGAAAAAACCACAACAGGGACATCATGAGTGAAATCACAAGCCGGCGATTTAGAGTCTCCAGCCACTATCCGAACAGACGAAACTAGACTATGAGCATTTTGATCTGCATATGGCTTGATCACTCTCTCAACTTTGGATTCTGACGAGGGAATGTAAACTGTTAATGCATTGTTGTCAATCCTGACGGGTTGGCTTGCAACACAAACTTTAGAGTGGCAAGAAAATCCTGTGGCATCAAGCTGGATCCTTTCATCACCTATAGGCAGCAAACCATTAAAAGATTGATTCTGGAAAACAGGGAAACATAAAGCTACAACTTACAAGTATATACTTGTAATTGAATTATAACTTAAAACACCTCTCACAAGTCTGCCAAGCAGAAATTTCAAAGGCTCATCATTGACTTCATCTGTGCCTTTGTCACCTCTTTGGCTTCTGAAACCACCTCTCCACAATGACAACTGGTCCTTCCCTTCAAAAGAAAAAAACACCCCTTCAAACACTAAATTTTGGTATTATTTTGTCACACTAATGCAATGAAAATGACACAATAATTACATGGTTCAAGTGGGTTCACTTCAAAAAATGAAGCACAAAGCCAGGTAAGTAGAATCAAGAAAGCTACTGATGATGTTGCACCAAGAAGCAGCCCTCCCTTTTGCTGCTTGCCCATTTAATGATAACATCAAAATAAAAATCAGTTCAAAAAAATTTGTGTTATTCAGAAGCTCATGTATGTATGAAGAGGTTACATTTATCAAGCAATAAATCTAGTTGATATGTCTTAATAATTTTTTTTTAAAAAAAGTTGGTAAATCTTGTTTGTGATGCACTGTTTATTACAGTTTATATTAATATTATTATAATTTAAAATTTATTCACTGATTTGACAGGAGACTTAGCTGTACTTGCTTTTAATCATCTTCTTGGGATTCTTCTATAGCAATAATTTATAAGAATTATCTTCTCTTATGGCTGCTTATTATTATTATTATTATTATTACTTATTTTATTTGATAAATCAAATAATTAACTATCAGCAGCCATGTTGTACTTCTCTTATTGGCTACAAAGACCTTATTTTTAACTATTTCATTTTTGGCTCTAAGCTCACAAGGACTTTAATCCATTGTTGCTAACTGTTTTATTGGCCAGTTCTTATGTCTTGTAGTGTGGTTTATGAGACATGTTGTTGTTTAATTATTAATATTTGTAGTTTGTTAAAGAGTCTAAACATAACTTTTCTTGTGTCCTTTTCTACACAGTTGGTGGGTGGGTCCTTTTTGGTTTCTTGTCTCTTAAAAAAAAAAATTGCATGGTATTTGTGTTTTTGCAGGTTCATTACAGTTTTCAACAACCTCTGTCGGTGCATTTTAGAACCTATTCATACAAGTGATTTCAATGATTCTTTTTTCTTAGAAACGCTTGAAAATGTATATTGAAATAGCAATTTTGTAAGAGAAGTGTTTCGATATATTCTTTTAGTCGAAATTAGCAGCCTTGTAAAACATTATGTATCTTAAAATGTTTTCAGTATGTTGTTTCTTAGATAAACCTCAAGCTGCGAAGAAAATTTTGTGAGCGATGTGAATGTGACTAACTAATAACATGATGTGGGATAAAAGTATAATATGCGATTGGATGGTATATTATATTCAGATTATATGATAAATGCTTTGAATAGACCAGTGCACATGTTCAAGTGAGATAGCACAATGACAACCATCTTAACTTGCTTTTACTTAGAATCGTAATTTCAAGCGCAAAAAATGTCCCACCCTTTGTGTTGTATTATTCACAAAACGTGTGGAAAGCTCTCTCTTACTATTTGGAAGTAGTCATCTGAGTTATACTACTAGAGTCTAATCTAAGTTGATTTTCGGTAGTTCTTTAACCCTGAATATATGTCAGGAATTTTTTTTAAAAAATGGACTGGTGCACCATGTGCATTGAATTTGAGGTGTCTATTAGGTAGATTGGACCTAAAATTCAAGGCCCAACTTGCTAAAGGTTGTTTACGGGGTTCTTTAGGTTTAACCCAGTCCACATTGTTTAGGGTGGATTTTCCCGTCCAAACCTGTGTGGGCTTGGTTAGTCCACCGGGCTATAGTTTCTCAAAATATATATATTTTCAATTTTCAAGTTCGATCATACCTTCAAAGTTCGGCCCTCCGAACTCACCGGCTTTGACAGTAATGACTGACCGACACAACTTAGGGGCTCGAATGCGAAATTGGCCCTAAATTTGAGGGCCGGATGCGATCCAGACTTGGCCGCCAGGCCTGATTGACACCTCGACGTGTGAGCCACCCACGTTCACTTTTTCTTTGGATTGATATGGTCTTTGCATTTGCATTATTATTTGAGGGTTAAGCAATGTGGCAAGTGGGTGATTCCTGTATTGTATTTTCACACTCATGCTTGTGAAAACTTAAAACATTTTTGAATGGGCCAAAACGCCCATTCAAATTGTCTACTTTTCTTTCCCCGAGCTTTTGTTTGTGTACCGTTACTCCTGGCCATTCTACATCTACTTGGTACAAATTGATTAAGTGGAATGTGACAGAAAATCCACTTGTTTTTTTTGGCTACAAGAACCAGAAATGGAGGCTGCTAGGTACAACTTCAGTTATATCATTTTGTCTTGAACCATTTAAATCTAACTTGGAAGAAAGAAAAACACGAGTCAGATCAAAACACCAGAAAGTCCATATATCTTGTTCTCACTCTGAATAACTTTCCTCCGTTGTCAGATAAATAGAAAAGCAAGAGTCAGAATTTAAAACAGCAAGATAAGATATCACGAAATTCTATAAAGCACAAAAAACGAAAACAATGCACATTCTCATTCCTCAACATTTTTAAACCCAAAATATTCCATCTATCAATCAATAGAGACTCATAAAATTCAATGCAACTTAATATAATTCCTAATCATAAAATTCAACGCTGGCCATTCAATCAATAGAGACCCATTAAAATTATCTACTTTTCTTTCCTCGAATTTATGTTTGTGTACCGTTACTCCTAGCCATTCTACATCTACTTGGTACAATTTAATTAAGTGGAATGTGACAGAAAATCCACCTGTTTTGGCTACAAGAACCAGAAATGGAGGCCGCTACCAAATACCAACACAAGGAATTGGAGTCACAGCTGAAACATATATAGCTTGATTACCCTCTCAACGTTGGATAGAGACAAGGGAGAAACTATTAATGCATCGCTGTAAATTCTGACTGCTTTGCTTGCAACACAAACTTCAGAGTGACAAGAAAATATCGTTGTATCAGGCTGTACCTTGTCATCACCTGTATGCATGCAAAGCAATATTGAACCATTAATTGTACAGAACAATAAGCATAAAGCTAAAAGTATACTTGTAAATTTTAATTGAATTACAGCTTGATTGAAATACATCAAAACCACCTCTCACAAGTCTCCACAGCAGAAGACAAGATGCGGGAGGTCCAATCTAGTGATAATTAATGCTTTACAAGTCGTAAATTAGAGTCATGCATCCATCCTCCAAACCTCAATTTACCTCTCACAAGTCTCCATAGCATAAGACACGATGCGGGTGGTCCAATTAAGTGATAATTAAACCTTTAAAAGTCATAAGTTCGAGTCATGCATCCATCCTCCAAACGTCAATTTAATTATAACATATATATACATATAAGGGTCCTCTTGGATATACATACACTCGATAAAAAAAACACGTGATTACAATTTAAAATATATAATTATAATTTATTATTTGTCACTACTAAATATGTTTGATTACTATTAGTAAATGTGATTATATATATTAATTGTAATTCCACATATTTAGTTATAATTACATATAATAAATTACAATCACACAATTTTGAATGGAATCACACTTTTTTTTTTTATCAAGTGAATGTATACCTAAATATATGTTAGAACATGTCATATATATAATAATTTTATAATCAGTACCTTATAATTTTAAAATGTTAAGATGAATAAATTAAATTTATCCATTATATTTGAATTAAATATGAGAGAAAATTTATTTTAAGAGAGATGATACAATTGATGAATTTGATTGATTCATCTTAACTTTTCAAAGTTAGGAGATACTGATTATAAAAACTATATATATATAAATAAACTTTAAAGGCTTAATTATTATTATATATATATATATATATCAGGAATTTTAAAGGCTTAATTATCATTTACTTCTTCTATGTCTTGATCATCACTCTTTTAATTAACTTGCTGGTGAAACCACCTCTCTAGTACGACAACTGGTCCTTCCCTTCAAAAGAAAACAAAAATAATAATAATGAAAACGATCAGAACAGTAAAATTTGGCCCTTTCTTTCTCATTCTAATGCGTGAAAATAATATATCAGTTACATTATTCAAGTGGGTTCCCATCACAAATGAAGCCTAGTTAGAGCCAAGGAAGCAGAAGTAAGCTACTGATGCCGCACCATAATATAAAAATTAATTCAATTTTGTGTGATTCAGAAGAGATATATATAAAGAGGTTATAGTCATCAAGCAAAAAATCTTCTGTTGGTATGTTTTAGGCAAATCAATCTTTTCTATGTCCTTTTCATCAAGTTGGCTAATCTTTTTCTTTTTTTTTTTGCCATTGTTTATCTTAGTAGATAATTTTAAATTTAATTCAATGATTTGATAGGAGAATTAGCTTTACTTGCTTTTAATCAAATTCAGGGAATTCTTCTATAGCAATAATTTATAAGATTTCTCTTCTCCCTCTTGGCTGCTATATTTATATTTTTCTTATTTGATTAATTAATCAAATAATTAATTTACCAGCAGCCATGTTGTACTTCTCTTGTTGGCTGCAAAGACCTTATTTTAATTTTTTCTTTTTTGGCTATGAGCTCACAAAGGCTGAATCAATTGTCTTATGCTTTTTTTTTTTTTTTTTGAGATAAATTGTCTTATGTCTAATTGTGTGGTTGATGAGACTTTTTATTCTTCAATTATTAATATTTTCTGTTCATTAAAGAGTCTAAACATAACTTTTCTTGTGTCATTTTTTATTTAGTTGGTGGGTGGGATCATTTTTAGTTTTTTGTCTCTAAAAAGAATCTGCATACTATTTGTGTTTTTGCAGGTTCATTACAGTTTTGAGCCATCATATCACTGTGGGCGCATATTAGTACTTTTTCATATAACTGAATTCAAAGATTTTTTTTTTTTTTTTTTTTTTCCTTTGAAACAGATGAAAATGTATTGTGGGGAAAAATAATATTGTAATAAAAGTGTTACTATATATTCTTTCAGTCAAAGAAAGCTGCCTTGTAAAACAATATATCTCAAGATGTTTCCAAAAATGTTGTTGTTGTTGTTTTTTTTTTTTTTTCCTAAAAAAAATGTTGTTTTTAAGACAAACGTTGGGCTGCGGATTAAAATCTGTGTGTCCAGACTAGATAAATTAATAAAATATTCTCTTTATCAATTACATCTAATTTAGTCAATGAAATTTTCTTATAGTAATTATTCTGTTAATAATTTTCAAACTTAATTATTACTTAGTAATTTCCTCTTTTATATTGATTAGATTTTATTTGTTTTCTATTCAGTTGTAAATATGGGTGCATAAATACACTAATTAATAGCATGATATATGATAAGAATGTGAAATGTGATCGGATATCACACTATATTCAAACCAAGTGGCGTGTGCTCTGAATTGACCTGCAGATGCGCGCGTCCCACCATATAACTTTTTCCTTGGATTGATATGATTCGCATTTACGTTATTTCACAAAGTTAATGCAAAGTGGCAAGTGGATATCCCTGTATTGAATTGTCAAGTCATGTTCATATTGCTTTGTTGTTTGTTTGATTCAATAACATACAAATATTTTATTTTATTTTATTTTGTGAAATCGTCAAAAAACACAATAATATATATAGTGACACAATTGTATCTAGCATTGGTTTCATTTATGGTCTAGCACAAAATATTCGATTTTAAAATATATTCAATTAAACATTCTCTTTGGACTCAAGTGACGTAAACCTCTTTGTATCTCCATTTATGGTCAGAAAATAAATCTCACAGTCACAGTACATATTTACATTAAGCATTGACTATTGAGAGACCACTTGTAAAATTTAGTATTTGAACCAGACATTTTTTTTTTATTTCTACAAATTTTAATTAATAAACTTTTGATATATTCAGTATCAATTTTAAATAAATATTGTAAAAGAATAATACTCCTTAGGGGTTTCCTTCCTCCATCTCCAAGCCTGATGTTAATTTTTATAAGTATAATTTCATGGTTTTTCTTAGAGGTCAAGCAACAAGTTGCTTGTATATAAATTGGCTTCTGAAATCAACCTTGAAGATGAAAAATATGTTTTGACTTCACTTATTTGAAAATCTATTCTAAAATTAGTTGGATTTTTTTCTTTTCAATAAAAAATCTTTTAGATGCATCGATCATTGGATTTGAAGAATAAATTAGATGAATCAATAAATAATCCGGATTAGTCGCATGGAATCAACTTGACTCGACAGCTGCATCACCTATTGACTCAACCTAGTATTAATATGTGTTATTGATAAACAAGTAATTCCACTCTGGAGTTATATACTCTTAAAAAATAATAATAATAAAAACTCTGAAATTTTATATGTTCCAATAAAGAGAATGAAGTTTTGTGTGCTATAAGTTCATAATTGTAGTAACAATGTGTGCATTGTTGAGTTATAAATTTAAGTTTTCATATATGTAAAATTGTATTTATAAATATGTATATATTTTTAAAATTGAAATTCTAAACATTAATTTATGATTTTATTTTGAGATATACCGAAATAATTTGTTAACATAAGACTCCAAGAAGCATCATTCGGTAAGGTTAAAATTTAGTGATGTGGCATCATTCGGTAAGGTTAAAATTGGTGATGTGGCATCATTCGGTAAGGTTAAAATTGGTGATGTGCAGAGGTTTTTGGTTTGGTTTACTTGACTCAGAAGAAAATGAATGGTCATATCATATGTACATGGTCACCATAACAATTAATGGATGTTATTTTCATTGCTTTGAAAAATTCCAAACATTGTACAGCTCCTTGATTGTTGAAATAAAAAAACTTAAAACAATCAAAAAATTGCATCTCCAAACTTGAATTACCTACCTCATAGTTGATGATTACAAGACTTGATGATCAAGACTTCACAAATCAACAAGTTCCATTGCTTGAACAATTGTCTGCCTAAACCTAGTCAAATTGACCCAAACATTTTGTGCATTAATATACACATCTCTAAATTCAAAGTATCCCTTGGTACCTATAGACTCAGGATCGGTAATTACAGGATGGTCCCTACCAAATTTCTTCGATAGAGTGCTCTCTTCGAATTCTATCTTGTACTCCAGGTAATGCAACCCCATGTCGGTTGCTGGTGCACCATAGTAGGCATTTGAGCCCCAATCCAGCCCCAGTAGCACCACCTGCACCATCACTGCTCCACTTGGCAGGAAAACCTCGTTTGTCAAGCCTGCGCCGTGCGCCCCAACCATGACGCTACATGTGTTCACCACCTTCGTAAACTTGCCCAAATCCGACATACCACTAGGCCTAACCACAACAACTTCAAACCCCACTTCTTCCATCATGGCCACCATTTCGCGTTCATTTAAAAAAATTCTTGAATTCTTCCTGGAAATTAGCAACAGGACCGGCCTCTGTCTCTTTATCTGAAAAATGTTTTCATGTTTCAAACTGAAAGATTCCCTCAGGAATTTCCTGAAATCAACCATAGAGTATTCTCCTGGAAATTCAGTACTGTTTGGAGTTATGAGACCATGATATTTAAGCCCCATAACAGCCCCTGGAAAGCAGTGAACGGTACCATTTTCGGCTGGATTGATCAGCTCATAACCTGACAAACGTTTTAGAACAGAAGTATATTTTTTTATCCACTTAGGGTTAAAATCAGTGATGACAAACTTAACCTGAGACCGAAAATGGCGGGTGGTGATGAACAGAGGGATGATCATTTCACTGATTTCATGGTAAATGTTTCCGGCAAAGCCATGACCAGAGAAAACCACGGCTGGGACGTGGTGAGTTACATGACAAGCCGGTGAGTTGGAATCTTCTCCGGCAATTATATGGATAGGTGAGACACGATGGTGAGCATTCTTCTCTGCATAAGGCTTTATCGACCTTTTAAATTGTGGTTGTAAAGAGGGAACGTTAATTGTTTGGTTATGAATTATAATAGGTCTATCTGTAACACATAATTTATAAGAAAATTGTTTTTGGCAAATAAATCCTGTGTTTTCAAGCTGAATTTTGTCTTGATCACCTGCACATAAAGATCACTGAAACATTAAAATTAATTTCACGTCTTGGAATATTTGAAAAGGAACTATAATAACATGTACACACAGTTGTGTGTATATTCATGTATGTGTATATATGTGTACCTCTCACAAGTCTCCTCAATTGAAACTTCAAAGGGTCTTCTTTAATTACTTCAATTACTTCTTTTATGGCTATGTCATCATTTTTTATGCTGGTCATACCATCTCTCCAATATTTTAACCGGTGCTTACCTTCAAAAGATCAGCCAAAGAAAAGAAAAACATCAAATAACAATATTGATCAATTTTGTATGTACTAAATGCATGAAAAATAAAAGATAGAACAGTTACATGATCCAAATGGGTTCACATTAAAAAAAAAAAAAAAAAATGCCCAGCTGCAAAAAGCCAAGAAGAAGCAAGAAGGCTACTGGATAATTAGTTGAACCAAACACTGATTCAATTTTCAGCTTCTTCCTCATCACTGAAAAATATTGTTAGAAAGCTACATGCAAGTTTATCTGAAAAAAAAAAAAAAAAAGCGTGAAAATTAAAAGATAGAATAGTTACATGATCCAAGTGGATTCACATAAAAAAGAGCAGCTGCACAAAGCCAAGCAAGAAGAAGCAAGAAGGGTATTGAATAATTAGTTGAAGCAAGCACTAATTGTATTTTTAGCTTCTTCCCCATCACTGAAAAATATTGTAAGAAAGCTACATGCAAGTTTTTGTGTGCAACTGTGATAGAGAAGAAATATATATGAGGAAGACTTATTGACTAAGCAACTTAAAAAAAGCCTTCTCAAATAATTATTGCATTTTGTATTCTTCAAGGTTGTCAACATTGCTTATATCAATTATAAATTTTAATATATTCAATGATTTGAATGGATCAGCTGTATTTTCTTGAATTCTTCTGGGGTGACATTTAAATTACAAAAAAATCATTTTCTCATGGACCATGGTCATTAGATTTTTAAAACAACTCATTGAGCAGCTTTTGTTTTACTCTCCTTGTTTCAATATCTTATTGGCTATTGACATTCTTCTTATCGTTTTTTATTTTTTATTTTTTATTTTATTATTATTATTTTTTTTATCAAGTCTCGATATAAATTATATAATTTTTTTTATAATTTTTTTTAATCAAGACTTATGGTTCTATCCATGCTTTCTTGTGTCATGTTATTATTATTTTTTTAAAGCTTACATCATGTTATTAAATAATTATTAATGTAACAGTGCTTGTTAATGAGTCTAAAATTTAACTTTTTATGTGTCCATTTCTGTTCAACTGGTAGTTTCATTATCGATTGCTTTGGCTTTCATGCAAAGAAATTACAAATCGTTTAACCTTTTGCATGTTCAGTGTAATATATTGGAGCACTTCGAGTGTTTTTTGTTTTTCTAATTTTTTTTTTCTGATCTTGAAATTAATTTATTAACTAACAAAAAAAATACATTAATTAAATAGAAATATCAGAATTTTATCTCTCAAAATAGTTATGAAACAGAGGGCGAATACGATTTTCATTTGTGGTTGAACCAATTTTGTCTTCGCTAGCTAGGTATGTATTTACTAATTAGAAATCATTCATGGGGAAAGTGAACAAAATTTCTATTGTGTAATTCCAATATTTACTAAAAATTATTATGAATTAAATTATGTGGACTCTACACAAAAACAAAAGGTCTCTCTTGTTATCCAAAAAATAAAGTTCCTTTTCTTGATTTTCATTCTAATGAAACTTGATTTCCTTTGATTTCTATTTATGATTGATAAACGAGATATATATTTTTAGAGTCATGATTTTGTAATAATAATCAATTAATTTATTTTTCATTACTTTCTAGTTTTGTACATGTTGAGATCTAATATTTAGAGATATCAAAATCGGATTACTTTCCAGTTTTGTACATGCTGAGATCTTATAGAAATACTCAAAAAAATTGAATAAATTAATCATCCATTTCCGGGTTTCTTCATAAACCTATTTAATTACTTCTAACTTAAACTTAAATAAATCAATTACTCAAACCATATAACGAACAAAAAACAAATTAATCGTGGATTAGATATTGTAAATTGTAACTAAGTCAAATTACTACATGTACACATCAACAAATTCCAATTCTAAGAGAATTCGGCAACCTAGACCTTGTCAACTAGAAAAAGTGAACCAATGCATGTTCTAAGAAGCATCAAGCTTCAAGCCACCGGTTTAAATTCAAAGTTCAAACCAATACACACACATATGTATGTATGAATATATATATATATATATATTTGAAGTCAATGAATTTTCCTTTTTTTTGGACAATCTTGGAATGTATTTGTATCTTTTCTTTAAATGTGATAAATTAGCATCCTAAGTTTTACACCTAATTATTTATTTAGATCACAATTGATGTGAAGGACTTGAATATGATTCATTCGTTTGTGTGGTCCTCATCATTACAGAAAGTAACTAAAAAGTAAAATTGAAAATCTTTAAATTGTAATATATATGTATATATATAGTGAAGTCAATTAATTGATTAATTAATTAATTATTATTATTATTATTTTTATGGATGATCTTGGTATGCATTTTTATCTTTTCTTTAAATGTGATAAATTAACATCCTTAGAATATAATAATAATAATAATAATAATAATAAATTAAAGAGATTAAAATTCGAAAAACTTCGTACGCTTGTTTTTCTGCCCAAGCCATGGCTCGTATGAGGTCCAAATTACTCAATTCATCAATTGTTTTCTAGTCAATTGTGAATCTAAGGCAATTAATCTTCCTTCTTTCGTCATCCACAATGCGATAATTGATCAAATAACTTCCAAATTTATAAGAAGATATAGAAGCTTCACGCCATCAACCATTATTGAGGCTAGGGTTTGATATAACCTTGGGCAAATGACCTTATAATGTATATTGGAGATAATTAAATCGTAGATTAGATTGTTGAAGCCCACAAGGTTACGATTTGTTTTTTGTGACTATCAACAAAAGCCACATCATGATTATTATATCATCACGTGATGACCTTAAAATCACAACCACTTTAACTTGGCATTTTTAAAGAAAAAGTAAATAATTAATTAATGTTTGAATAGGATGTTCTGTCTTTAATAAAACACATGTTGAAAACGTTTTCATGGCCCCACAAATAATCGGCTAGAAAATTTGCATGGTTCAAATCGCTTTTAGTCGAAATAAAAATTCCTCTACCTCGAGTTCCAATTACGTGGTGTGATAATATGAGTGGGAAAACTCTTGCAGTAAATCCTGTTTATCATGCACATACAGGACATATTGCGGTAGATGTTCACTTCATCAAAGACATGGTTTTGCCTGGTATATCGTTATGTTCATTCTTGTAACCAGATTGCTGATTATTTGACAAAAGCTTTGCCTTTCTCACATTTTGACTACCTGAAGACCAAACTTGCGGATTGACACTTTCGCCCCTACATTTGAGGGGGGCTGCTAAAGATAAGAGAGAGGTCAAGTAATTTTAGCAAGGCAATATTGAACCATTAATTGTACAAAACTACGAAACATAAAGCTACAAGTACTCTTGTAAATTCTAATTGAATTACAACTTGGTTGAAATACAAGAAACCCACCTCTTACAAGTCTTCATAGCATGCACAAAACAAGATGAGGATGACCCAACCAAGTGGCAAGCCTTTATTCAAGTTCCAATCATATATCTCTTCTCCAAACCATATTTAATTGTAGTAGTTAAATATAAAAAATAAATAAAAATAAAAAATAAATAAATAAATAAAGCAAACACACACACACACACACAAAACAAGTATAGTTAGCAGAACCTTTAAAGGCTTAATTATTATTTACTTCTTCTATGTATTTATCACTCTTTCAATTAACTTGCTACTGAACCCACATCTGCAGTATGACAACTGGTCCTTCCCTTCAAAAGAAAACAAAAATTAAAAAACAAAAAATAAAAATGAAAAACAATGAAAACAATAAATTTTGGCCCCTTTTTCTCATTTTAATGCATTGAAAATGATATACAATTACATCATTCTAGTGGGTTCACATAAAAAATGAAGCCTAGCTAGAGCCAAGAAAGCAGAAGTGTTCAGAAAGCTACTGATGGTCCACCAAGCGAGCGTGCGTGGGCGCGCGCGCGCACACACATATATATATATATATATATGTTTTGTGTGATTGAGAATAGACATGTATAAAGAGTTTATAACAATCAAGCAAAAAATCTTCTGTCGGTATGTCTTAGTCAAATTAATCCATGATTCCATTCTATATCTTTTTCATTAAGTTGGTAAATCTTGTTTTTTATGCATTGTTCATCTTAATATAGAATTTTAAATTTCATTCCGTGATTTGAATTATTTGATAGGAGAATTAGATGCACTTGCTTTCAATCATCTTCGGGGGATTCTTATCTTCCATAGCAATAATTTATAAGAATTCTCTTCTCTCTTATGGCTGCTATTATTATATTTTTTCTTATTTGATTAATTAATCAAATAATTAATTTATCAGCAGCCATGTTGTACTTCTCTTATTGGAAAAAAATCACATAGTACGAAAAGTGTTTTTTTTTTTTTTTTGTTGGAGATATAGTAAGAAAAGTGTTATTATGTATTCTTTTAGTCAAAAGCAGCAGCCTTGTTAAACAATATATCACAAGATGTTTCTTAAAATGTTGTTTATTAGATAAACGTTGGGCTGCCGAGAAAAAATCTGTGAGGGATGTGTGTCCGACTTGATAAATCACTATGTATTCTCTATATCCATTATATATTTTTAATTTAGTCAATAATTTTTTATGTTGTAATTATTTTGTTAATAATTTTTCTTAATTACTTAGGATTTATTAATTTTTTATTTTGTATTATTAGATTTATTTATTTTCTATTCAGTTGTAAATATTGATGTATAAATACACTAATTAATAACATGAAATATGCATACTATATTTAAGCCAAGTGGCATATGCTTTGAATTTACCTAAACATGCACGCACCCCACATAACTTTTTCTTTGGATTGATATGATTCGCATTTACATTATTTGAGATTTTTTTTTTCTTTTAGTAATATTACCCATTAAAACTTTCAAACCCCAGGAATTAGACATCTAAGGAACTGTCCCGATAATAGCTACTACTATTAATAGTATTACTGTTCCCTAAATAGGTGGGAAAAAGTTACTCACATGTAATAGGAAAATTGTTCATGAACTAATAGGATTTTTTGGTAGATTGTCCACATTTTTTCTTGTGGTTTGCTTGGAAATTGTCCATCTAGTAGAGGGAGGTGGTTGAACCAAGCCCTCTGTTGTCATTACGTGTTAATATAGCTTAGTTTGTTTGATTGAATAATACTCATGTTTTAACTTAATTTAGTGAAATCGCCCAAAACACAACAACTTATATAGTGATACAGTTGTATCCAGCATTGGTTTCAATTATGATCTAGCAGGGGTGCAAAATGTTTGCTTTTAAAATATTTTCAACTAAACATTCCTTTTGGACGCAAGCGATGTAAACCTCTTGTATCTCCATTTGCAATGAAGAAATAAGTTTCACAATACATGTTTACGGTAAGTATTGACAACAACTACGAGACCACTTGTGAAATTTAATATTTGAACCACGCGTATAATTTTTTTTTATCTGAATAAATTTTGATAAATTTGTGATCCACTCAATATCAACTTTGAATAAATATTGTAAATAAATAGTACTCCTTAGGGCTTTCCTCTATTTTCAAGCCCATTGTATAAGTATAATTTCATGCTATTTCTTAGAGGTCAAGCAACAAGTTTCTTGTATATAAATTGATGAATTCTTTTTGTTTTTTCCCCTGAAAAGATATAAATTGAAATCTGGAACCAACCTTGCATGACTACGAAAACTATGTTTTGGCTCCATTTATTTGAAATCTAATCTAAAACTTGTTAGATTTTTTTTTTTTCAATAGAAGGGTCTGGTAGATGCATCATTGGATTTGAACAATAATTTAGATGAGTTAATAAATAATCCGGAATAGTTGCATGGAATCAATTTGACTCAGCAGCCGTATCACCTATTGACTCAACCTGGTATTGATAAACAAGTAAATCTACTCTGCAGTTATTTACTCCTTAGGATAAAAAAAAAAAACACTGAAGTTACATTTGTTCCAATAAAATGAATCGAAGTTTTATAAGCTATAAGTTTATAATTGTGTGCATTGTTAAGTTATAAATTGAAGTTTTCATATATATATATATATATATAACTGTGTTTATAAATATGTATTTTTAAAGTTGAAATTCTAAACATTAAATTTATGGTTGCATTTTGAGATACACCGAAATAAGATGTCAACATAAGACACCAACAAGCATCATTCGGTTTGGTTAAAATTTAATTTGGTGATGTGTAGAGGTTTTTGGTTTGGTTTACTTTACTCAGAAGAAAATGAATAGTCATATGTATATGTTTATCAGAATAATTAATGCATGTTATTTTCATTGCTTCGAAAAATTCCAAATATTGTACACTTCCTTGATTGTTGAAAGGGGTCTTTTTTTTTTTTTTTTTTATAATACTAAATAATTGAGTTTATGTTTTACTAATACCAAATAACTTAGATGAATTTTTATAGTATCATTTCATTCTCCATAAATTTGAATGGCAAAATTACCTTTATTTTAAAAGGATCGTTTTGGTGCTGAAAACCAGAGAAGCAAAATGGTTCACTGTAGACTGACTCTCTCACACACCGCTCTCTCTCCAATCGCGGATCGAACAATTTAGAATGATTCTCACTTTTTCATCTAAAACTATCCAACACTCTCCATGTGTCACCACTCTCGTACCATGTGTCACCCTCCTTTTTTTGAATATAAGACTGAGCTTGCACTGTTGTTCTCTGAAGAAGATGAGCTCTATTTTATCTCATTTGCATGCTCTATTTTTGTGTTAAAAAATAGAGCAATTACATTCGAAAGCAAACCACGAAAGTCGCGGAAGCTTACGAGCCCTATTAGGGCTAGGAGGCTTTACGGGCCATATTACGGCACGGAAGCTTTACGCGGCGGAAGTTTGCGGTTTGCTTTTGAATGTAATTGCTCTGTTTTTTAACACAAAAACAGAGCATGCAAATCAGATAAAATAGAGTTCATCTTCTTCAGAGAACAACTGTGCAAACTCAGTCTCATACGATTCTTCATCTTCTTCTTCCATTGATTTGCTCTTCACCTGTAACAACAAAATGATGATTGTTCAACAACCTCTCCCTTCCAAATATCATCTCCTTCTTCCTTTCATCAAATTTTTTGTTTTCTTTTTTGGGTAGCAAGTCACGTTGGTTTCGTGATAATATATTAACACCCTTCTGAAACCGTTTCTTTTTTTCACTTTTATAAGAAAATGAGAGAGTTTTACCAGAAAAGGTAAAGCAAAACAGCCCTAAAATGCTCCAAAAAAACCTCACCATAATCTTGAAAACGAACTGCTGTATGGTTATATTATTGATGATTACAGAGGCAAATAACAACTTTAACAACTTTTTGGATAGTGGGTTGTTTGACTTTGATCATGTTGTGGAACATGAGAAAATGGGGGAGTTTTAATAGATTCAACCATGATGTGGAACAAAATAAACATATAGATTCTCGAAAGTTATCACGAAAAATTTAAAATCCCGTTTACGAAAAATTTAAACTTCCATTTTTTTTAATGAAAAGTATTATTATCTTTTCACTCAAGTAAATAATTAATAAAATCTATTTCAGTTCTTTTATGCTAGTGAAACTAAATCTCAGTTGTTTGGTGCATATAATATAATTACAAGCCTTGATGATCAAGACTTCACACTTCACAAATCAACAAGTTCCATGGCTTGGACAATTGTCTCCCTAAACCTAGTCAAATTGACTCTAACATTTTGTAAATTAAAATACACCTCTCTAGAAGCTAAGTATCCCTTGGTGGTACCTATAGAGTCAGGATCGGTAATTACAGGATGGTCCCCACCAAATTTCTTGAATAGAGTGCTCTCTTCAGGTTCTATCTTGTACTCCAAATAATGCAACCCCATGTCAGTTGCTGGTGCACCAAAGTAGGCATTTGCAGGCCAATCCAGCCCCAGTAGCACCAACTGCACCATCACTGCTCCACTTGGCAGGAAAATCTCGTTCGTCAGGCCTGCGCCGTGTGCCCCAACCATGACGCTACAATTGTTCACCACCTTCGTAAACTTGTCCAAATTCGACATATCACTAGGCCTAACCACAACAACTTCAAACCCCACTTCTTCCATCACGGCCACCATTTCGTATTCATTTAAAAAAAATCTTGTGTTCTTCCTGGAAATTAGCAATAGAACTGGCTTCTCTCTCTTTATCTGAAAAATGTTTTCATGTTTCAAACTGAACGATTCCCTCAGGAATTTCCTGAAATCAGCCATAGAGTATTCTCCTGGAAAATATGTAGTGTTTGTAGTTATAAAACCATGATATTTAAGCCCTATAACACCCACCGGAAAGCAGTGGACGGTACCATTTTCGGCTGGATTGATCAGCTCATAACCTGACAAACGTTTTAGAACAGAAGTGTATTTTTTCACCCACTTAGGGTCAAAATCAGTGATGACAAACTGAACCTGAGACCGAAAATGGTGGGTGGTGATGAACAAAGGGATGATCATTTCACTGACTTCATGGAAAATGTTTCCGACAAAGCCACGACCACCAGAGAAAACCACAGCGGGGACGTGGTGAGTTAAATGACAAGCCGGTGAGTTGGAATCTTCTCCGGCAATTATCTGGATAGGCGAGACTCGATCGTGAGCGTTTTGTAATACCTTCTCTGCATAAGGCTTTATGATCCTTTTAAATTGTGGTTGTGAAGAGGGAATATTAATTGTTTGGTTGTCAATTATAATAGGTCTGTCTGTAACACAAAATTCAGCAGAATATTGTTTTTGGCAAATAAATCCTGTGTTTTCAAGCTGAATTTTGTCTTGATCACCTGCACATGAAGATCACTGAAACATTAAACTTAATTTCACATGTCTTGGAACATTTGAAAAGGAACTATAATAACATGTACACACAGTTGTGTGTATATTGATGTCTGTGTGTATGTGCGTACCTCTCACAAGTCTCCTCAATTGAAACTTCAAAGGGTCTTCTTTAATTACTTCAATTACTTCTTTTATGGGTATATCATCATTTTTTATGCTGGCCATACCATCTCTCCAACATGTTAACCGGTGCTTACCTTCAAAAGATCAACCAAATTAAGAAAGAAAAAACATCAAATAACAATTTTGATCAAATTTGTACATACTTAAATGCATGAAAAATAAAAGATAGAACAGTTACATGATCCAAGTGGGTTCACATAAAAAAAGGCAGCTGCAAAAATCCAAGCAAGAAGAAGCAAGAAGGCTATTGAATAATTAGTTGAACCAAACACTAATTCAATTTTCAGCTTCTTCCCCATCACTGAAAAATATTGTAAGAAAGCCACATGCAAGTTTTTGTGTGTGTGTGTGTGTGTTAGATAGACAAGAAATATACATGAGGAAGAGATATTGACTTAGCAACTTAAAAAAGTCTTCTCAAATAATTATTGCATTTTTTATTTTTCCAGGCTGTCAACATTGCTTATATCAATTATAAATTTTAATATATTCAATGATTTGAATGGATCAGCTGTATTTGCTTGAATTCTTCAGGGGTGGCATTTAAATTTTTTTTAAAAAAAATCATTTTCTTATGGATCATGGTCATTAGATTTTTAGAACAAGTCATTGGACAGACTTTCTTTTACTCTCCTTGTTTCAAGATCTTATTTGCTATTGACATTCTTCTTATTGTTTTCTTGTTTTACCTTGTGATTATCTAGTCTCGCGATATATATAATTTTTTATTTTTTATTTTTATTTTTTTATCAAGACTCATGCTTCTATCCATTCTTTCGTACGTCATGTTATTTTTTCTTAAAGCTTACATATGTTATTAAATAATTATTAATGTAATATTGATTGTTAATGAGATCGTCTAAATTCAACTTTTTATGTGTCCATTTCTGATCAACTGGTAGTTGCATTATCCAATAAGTTCTAGCTCTCATGCAACGAAATTACAAATTGTTTAAGCTTTTGGATGTTCAGTGTAATCTACTGGAGCACTTCGAATTTTTTTTTGTGATCTTGAAATTAATTTATGAACTAAAAAAGAAAAAAAAATCATTAATTAAATAGAAATTTAATAGATTTTATCTCTCAAAATAGTTATGAAACAAAGGGTGAATATGATTTTAATTTGCAGTTGAACCAATTTTGTCTTGGCTAGATGCATTCACTAAATGGAAATCATTAAGGCCTCGTTTGTTTGCTGGGATTGGATTGGGTTTGGATTGATTTTTATCCAAACCCACGTTTGGTGCACTCCACAGCCTCTTCACTAATTTATCCCAGCTCATTTTTATCCCATTACTTTGGGATAAATCAATCCCACCAAAACACATGGGTTAAAATAATCCTACTACACTCACATGCGACTGGCGAACAGCCAACGGCCAACGGCCAACGGCGAGGAAGACCACGAGCAGCGAACAGCGAATGGCAAGGAAGACCACGAGCGGCGAACTGCGATCGGCGAGGAAAACCCAACGACGAACGGCAAGAAAAACCCAGCGACGACCGGCAAGAAAAACCCAGCGACGACCGGCAAGGAAGACAGAGTGAACGTCAGTAGGAAAGAAGAAGGAAAGGAAAAAAAAAAAGGGAAGGACTGGACCGACGATGGGCTAATCGGCGACATGGCAATGAGAAGGGGGGCTCGATGCGGAGGACAGAGAGAGGAAAGAGATGGTGGTCGACGGTTCTGCGATTGTAACGGCGAGAAGTGTATGGAAATGGTGGAAAATGGGTTAAATTAATACACGTTTTGCAAAATTTCTAAAAAAACCCTGAAAAATTTCTTAAAAATCCAAGTTTATACTCACTATTTTTAATCATATCCTACTTTCACCAAACATGGGATAATATCTAATCCAATCCCATTTCATCTCATCCAATCCAATCTAATCCAATCTCATATAAATTATCCAATCCTATCCCGCGTACCAAACGAGCCCTAAAGAAAAAAGTGTGTAATTCCAATGTTTACTAAAAGTTATTAGAAATTAAATTATGTGGACTCCACACAATCAAAGTATCTCTTGTCATCCAAAGAATTAAATTATTTAATTTCTTGATTTCCGTTCTAATGAAACTTATTTCGTTTTATTTCTAATGGATAAACGAGGTGCCATATATTTTTAGAGTCATTATTTTATAATAATAAAAAATTAATTTATTTTTCATTACTTTCCAGTGTTTGTACATGTTGAGATCTAATATATAGAGATATCATAATTAATCCGATTGCTTTCTAGTTCTGTACATGTTGAGATCTTATAGAGATACTCAACAAATTGGATTAATTAATGATCAATTTTTGTGTTTCTTCATAAACCTAATTAATTACTTCTAAGTTCTAACTTAAATAAATAAATAAATATATTTTTATATATATAGGATTTAGTTACTTTATGTCTTTACCCAAATATTAATCTTACCTTTCAACTGGAGCTTTTGGATTAACATTCATAACTACTTTTACAATCAATCTAAGAACTTCAATTGAGAAATAAGGTTAGTGGTTGGATAAGATAGTAAAACATATATATATTTATATTTATATAAAGGTCTATTACCATGCACCCAAAAAAAATTCTTATCACACTATAAATTTAAAAAAAAAAATGTTAATTACTAAATTATCCCCATATTAAATTATTTAAAAAGACATAAATGTGCAATTAAAGAAACAATTGTTTTTTATCCTACCCACCCTAATATATATACTTTCAAAATCTAAACAATTTTCATTCCTCATAAACTACTTTGACATATATTTTGAGATTGAAATACTTTGATATACTTCGAGACTGAAATTAAATAAGAGAAATTAAAAAACAAAGCAACATAAAATCTGCAACTTGACTGAAATTTTATATACAGTAACCGTATTTACAAAAACAAACAACATACATTCTGAGACTAGCAATTCAATATTAATTACAAACTATATGATTTGCAGTTTTTAACAAAAATTGCTCTATTTATGTGTCAAGTCTTCATTATGTTTAATTAAACCCTGATGTATGCTAAAAGCCTGAAACTTTACCATTTAAATGCATGCTTTTCGCCTATATATACCATTGCATGACTTAATGTATTGGTTTTTCATTTTGAATTGAAAAAAAAAAAAAAAAAAACCCTGTATTATTTAAACTTTTGGATTCTAGTTGAATAACGAGAGAAAGAAGAGTTTGCGTTCTCTTTAGGATTTGGGTTTTCAAGACTACTACACTGAGTTTAGAGAAATTATTTTAATTTAAGAGATCCTTAATAATTGATGTTAATTATGGTATCTAAAAGGTGTAATTATCACAATTTTTCATTTATTAAACTGAATGCAGAAAGAAGCAAATGAATACATACATATATATATATATATATATATATATATGTTTATATATATATATATATAAGAAAAGAACCTCTAACAACCCTCAGAAGAGTCCTCCTCACCTACTTCTATGCCTTTATCACTCTTTTGGATGCTGACGCCACATCTCCAGTATTTTAACTGATGTTTACGTTCAAAGGAGAAAAAAAAAAGGGATAACCCTACGTGTACCCTTATAGTTTGACATAATATCAAAATATCTCAGTATTTTTAAAAATCACTTATATCTCTCTTTTTTATTTCTAAAATAGATTAAATACCTCTTATAGTTAATGAAAATGTCTAAAATCTCTCTTGCCATTAAAGTTGACTTTAAAAATTAAAGTTTGACTGTTAATATGAAAGGATAAAACTACAGAGGTACTTTGATTATTTCGATCATTTTAGAAATGGTAAAGGATAAAATGAAATTCTTTAAAACCATAAGGGTTGTTAGCGATTATGTCAAACAACAAGGGAAAAGTGGGATTATCCCAAAAAAAAAAACCCTATTAAATAATTAAAATCTTGAGTAGTTTGTTTTTCATATAATAAATGCAATGAAAAATAAAAATACACACCAAAATTCTCCAATGTAGAATCATGCACGTCCATTCATCGAAAAAGTGGATTCAGGCTGTTTCAAATTTATTTATTTATCTTTTCACACAAAACCGCGCGTTATTCAAACAATACATGATCAAATTGGGTTCAAATAAAAGAAGGGCAAATTGTACAAACCTCCCCTAAGATTTGACGAAATTGCACAAAAAAGATGATGTTTGAGTAACTTACACTGACCTCCCTTGAGGTTCCAAAAATTCAACATAAACGTCCCCTACTGTTAGTCAACCATTAGTCAACTTATGTCAAGTCAAAATTATCGAGGGTAAAATGGTCAATACACATGTTATAAATAGTTTAAATTAATATATATTAATTTAATTAATAAATAAACAAAAAAATTTAAAAAATATATTTTTAATTAATAAAATAATAATATAATATTTATACCCTAAAAAAAAATCTTCATCTTCTACCTCTCCAACATCATCTTCCTCTTCTCCATTTCATCATTTTTATCATTCATCTCTTATTTTCATCAAAATCATCATCTCCATCATTTTCTTCAAACCAACATCATCAAAATCATTCATCATCATCTAACCAAATATCACTCAAATAAAAAAACTTAAATTCACGAAATTTAAAAAAAAAAAAAAATCACCCTTTGGAGACCAAATCTGGTCTCCATCACCGGAGACCAGATCTAGTCTCCCGCGAGGGAGACCTGGAGACAAGTGGTCTCCGTCGGCCTCCATCGCCATGAAGGCCAGGAGACCAGTGGTCTCCATCGCCGAAGACCACTGGTCTCCAAGTGCGTCTCCAGCAATGGAAACACTGGAGACGCGACTGGAGACCAGTGGTCTCCTCTCCCATGGAGACCAGTTGTCTGGTCTTCGCCGAAGACCAGTTTGGTCTCTGGCTGGAGACCAGAAAATATTCTAGTCTCCAGCACTCTGGAGATCATTTCATCAGGTCTTCAGCGTGCTAGAACGCTGGAGACGGTGGTCTCCTGTGTTGGAGACCACCCATTTTTTCTGGTCTCTCAACTAGAGACTAGAAAAAATGGGTGGTCTCCAGGAGACCTTGGTCTCCCATGGAGACCAGCTCCTTTAAAAATATATATTTTTTTTAACTTTTTTTTTTAATCAAATTAAAAAGATTTTTTTATTAATTTTTAATTTTAAAAAAAATAAAATATTGACTTTAAGTTTGACCCAAAGGGTATCTTTGTCTTTTCATATTTTTGACTATTGACCGTCAGGATTTAACCGTAGTTGGCTGACGGTAAGAGAGGTTTGTGTAGAGTTTTTAAAACCTCAAGTAGTGCTCGTGTGAGTTACCCAAACATCATCATATTTGTGTAATTTTGTCAAATCTCAGGTGAGGTTTGTGCAATTTGCCCATAAAAGAAAGATGTTGCACAAAACTACGTAAGAAGCAAGAAGGGCACTGAATACGTTGCACCAAACACCACCGCTACCTTCTGCTTGTTCTTTGACATCACTGATAATTGTTCAAGCCTTTATATATATATATATATATATATGTGTGTGTGTGTGTGTGTGTGTGTGGGTGTGGGGTTTTTGCACGCGCGTATTCAGGATTTTGGTTTTTGGAGGGTTAAAACAAAAATAAATATTTAAATTAATGTAACACAATTACTTATGTTAAAATAAGTCATTGAAAAACAAAATATAATACCATTTAATCATGTGACAAAAGATGGACTTCATCATTCTTTTGAATCACGACAATCATTTATAATATTGAAATTACATTAATTTTTTTCCATGATTTTTCTTTCAAATAATAAAAAAGTTCATGAAAAAGTTATATTCTACCATATTGCATGCATAATATTTAATAAAGTAACAAAAAATAAGTATAAATGACTCAAATTTTTAAAAAATAAGTACTTATTAATTTACAAGCTCAAATTTAACAAATTTAGATGTAATGATCAAGATGAACATGAAATGCAAGTAAAATATAAACAAGATTACACAATATAATAAGAATGGAAAATAGCATTTTCCTATTTAAGATACGAATGATGAAATTATTTAAATATAATCACATGATAAGAGAAAAATATTTTATGTTTTTAGAGACAATCTAATTTGACATATATGATTTTACTAATAATAACAATAATTAATTTGACTAATTAATTGAATTTTAATTATATATATTTTAATTTGAAAAAAAAAATAATTGAACTATTGAAACAAAATTAATGGGCTGGGGTTTTGGGGTGCAATGGCCCTTGTGGAGACCACCGTAACTCCATCATTGTATATATGTATCTGGGTATACATATGTGTGCGTACGTGTGCACGTGTATACACCTGCACATGTGTGCGAGAGGAAGAGATGTGTGATTAGAGAAGATATATTATGGAGAAGATCACCCATGCATATATAATTTATCTTCTTAAAGTTATCCATGCCTATGTTGATCTTCTTCAAGTCGTTTCAAATTTAATTCATTTAATGATCATTTGATAGAATTTAAAATACGAGCATTGTGGTGCTTTGTTGATAATTTTGAGTGAAAAAACAACTGCACTCATTTTCTATAATTAATTATCTGGATACTTTTTTGTGATCCCTAATTTTTATGGGAAAATCCCAAAAAACCCCCTGACGTTTGATAGATTACCCATTCTCCCTCATGCAGTTTCATTTTTATCCATTTTCCCCCATTCCGTCACTTTAATAACTGTAAAGTAATACTGACATATGCAGAGCATAAAAAGACTATATTACCCCTGATATTATTTTAAAAAAAAAACTTATTAAATTAAAAAATAAAGAAAAAAATAAAAAATAGAGATCCAGATTGGATCTCCACCGTCCATCCAATTGGATGGATGGTGGAGATCCAATCTGGAGATTTTTTCTTGATATGATTTTTTTTTTAAAAAAGAACACAATAAATTAAAAAAATTAGAAAATAATAAAAAGTGGAGATCCAGATTGGATCTCCACATCCATGAAAAAAAAAATGATGAACAGAGAAAACAAAAAAAAACTTTCTCATCTCCTCCCTCTTCTCTCTTCCCATTTATGGGTTCCCTAGCCTTTCTCATCATTCAGTCTCCCATAATCATCAATCTCCCACAATCATCACCAAGCATAAAAAAACAGAAAAACCATTCAACAGAAAGACAAAAAAAAAAAAAAAAAAAACCCACTGGTCTCTACCGCCGTTGGAGACCCCAACGGTGGAGACCTATCGAACTGGGTCTCCATTCGTGGAGACCCAGTTGTCTGGGTCTCCCTTCGTGGAGACCCAAAATCTGGTTCTCCACGTTCGGACGTGGAGAACCAAATTTTGGGTCTCCGATCGTAGAGACCCAGATCGGTGACCCAGCCCTGGGTCATCGATCTGGGTCTCCATGATCGAAGACCCAAATCTGGATCTCCACGATCGTCGTGCAGACCCAGTTCGTGGAGACCCAGACCCAGAACTGGGTCTCCACCATGTCGTCGCCGTCCAACTAGGTGCCGCCGCCGCCGAACCAACCCGCAGAGCCGGTCGAAGATGTAGAGAGAAAGAGGAAAAGAGGAGAGAAAGAGAGAGAGAGAGAGAGAGAAATGAAGAGAACAAAAAAAAAACTTATATATATTTTTTATTTTTTATTTTTTATTTTTTAATAAAAATATCTTATTTGAATAGGTATTTTAATGTTATTTATTTTATTTTTAATTTTTATTGATATTTTCGTTGAATTTCCTTTTTTACCATTGAGTCAAACTGTCAATTTTATCACCCTAACGGTATCTGTTACCGTTAGGGGTATTATTGTCCTTTTATATGATTTCAAGGGTATTTTTGGTGTTTAATTGAAAGTCAGGCGGTATTTTGGATAAAAATGAAACTGCATGAGGGAGAATGGGTAATCTATCAAACGTCAGGGGGTTTTTGGGATTTTCCCAATTTTTATTTGTATTTTTCCAATGATTTCAAGCCCCCGCGCGCCCCCCGCCCCCCCCCCCCCCCCCCCCCCCCCCCCAAATCAAAGAGCCAAATAAAGCCTTGGCCAAAAGCACAATTTAATATAAATTATTATAATTAACTCTTAATAAGCACATGGTCAAGTAAAAATAATTTAAATATCAGTGATAATGTAATGAAACTATTTCAAGCTTTTTTGCTTGACATGAGAAGACATATCACGATTCACGTATGTGATCATACGAGGAAGATCACTTGCATGCATATTAATCTTTTCAAGTTTATATCCTTTCCAAACTTCATTTAATTATGGAAAAAATTCATTTTAGTCTATGAAGTTTTGAAAAATATCAAATTTTTAAAGTTTTTATGAAACAACTCTTTTTATTCTTAACTTTTCAAAAACTCTTAAAAAATATTCTAACCATCAATCAACTGATGGTGAACATTAATGGAATGAGTAAACAAATATTTTTGTTTTTGATGGTTGTTAATTTTACATAAATTACTAGATTATTCTAATAAATTAATGAATTTATAAGTTAACTTATCTAAAATACCTCTGAATTTAAATTATTTTAAATGGTCTAAAGTCACCGTTGACCATTAGTTGATTGATAGTTTAGACCATCTTAAAGAGTTTGAAAAAGTTAAGAATAAAAAAAGTTATTTCCAAAAAAATTTTAAAAATTTTATATTTTCCAAAACCTTGACCTTAAGGATTAAAATGAAGTTTCCTCTTTAATTATTTGATGATTCAATAGGATAACTTACTATTGGCTTGAAAGTCTCCTAATAGTTTTCTACTATTAGTTGTTATTTAATTTACATGATCATTCATTTCTCATGAACATTAAATTTCAAACAACTTAGTTTCTTTTTTTGAAAATCAAACAACTTAGTTTCAGCTTTATATATAAACTTATTTCAAGCTTATTGGCTTTGGAAACTTTTTTTGGACATTATTTAATATATATATATATATATATATTTTTTAACATGTGCTTATTAAGGCTTTTTTTTTTAAAAAAAAAAAAAAATCGATATTTTGGCTCTATGAAACGTGACAGCTTGATATAAACATACATACATATATATATATATATATATATATATATATATTTGAAACGGATTGACGTGTTATTATTATTAAATCACTATGTATTGGGGTTGTCCATAATCTTCCCAAGATTTAGCTTGTATATGTATAATTTTTTCCAAGCTGTTATACATAGAGTGTATTAATTACTCTTCTAATTTGTAGGGAAAACAAAAATATATAATAATAAAATTCGAAAAACTTTGTACGCTTGTTTTTCTAACCAAGCCATGGCTCGTATAAGGTCCAAATTAAATTATCTTGCAATTCCATGAAAGTTACCATCTACGGATATATCTAGTTCAACTTCATGTTTCTAACCAAGCCATGGCTCGTATAAGGTCCAAATTAAATTATCTTGCAATTCCATGAAAGTTACCATCTACGGATATATCTAGTTCTACTACTCAATCCATCCATTGTTTTCTAGTCGACTGTGAATCTAAGGTAATTAATCTTCCTTCTTTCGTAATCCACAATGTGATCTTGACCACATAACTTCCAAATTTATAAGAAAAATATAAAATTTTCATGCCATCAACCATTATTGAGGCTAGATTTTGATATATAGATCAATGATATAACCTTGGGTAAATGACCTTACAATGTATATTTGAGATAATTAAATCGTAAACTATATTGTTGAAGCCCACAAGGTTACGATATGTTTTTTGTGTTTTATGACTATCAACAAAAGTCACATCATGATTATTATATCATCACGTGATGACTTTCAAATAACAACCACTTTAACATAACATCTTTAAAGAAAAAATAAATAAATAATTAATGTTTGAATAGGACGTTCTTTTTTCTAATAAAACACATGTTGAAAATATAGTAATTCATGGATTCACAAACAATCGGCTAGCTAGAAACTTTGCACAGTTCAAATATCTTTTAACCGAAATCAAAATTTCTCTATCTCGAGTACAATTGCATGGTGTGACAATTCGAGTGTGGGAGCTCTCCTAGCAAATTTGTACAAAACATATTGAGGTAGATGTTCATTTTATCAAAGACATGGTTTTGCTTGGTACATTCATTATGTTCCTTCCTGTGACACTGATTATTTGACAAAAGCGTTGCCATTCTCACATTTTGACTACCTAAAGACCAAACTTGGACTGACACTTTCACCCCACCTTTGAAGGGGGCTGATAAAGATAAGAGAGAGCTCAAGTAATTTTAGAAATCTAACTTAAAATTATTTTAAATTATAGATTTTCTTTTCTCATCCATTTATGAATATGTTGTGTTTATTTTTTAAACTTGAACAAACAGTTGTATCCTTATCATCATATATAATATGCTATATATATTTCCATTTATGAATAAAATAGAGATGGGTTCAACTTTCGTATTTACATACTAGCTCTTGAATCTTTTCTTTCCACCAGGCCTAACCATAGGTCCTCAACAACTTCAATACTACTTTCTCAATCAAGCTGCCACCATTTAAAATGCCTTTAAAAACTGCCTTGAATTTTTTGTCCACGCCTCACCACTTGTTTATTGAGGCCAAAAAGCCATGAAACTTGAGTCCTACAACACCCTCCAGCAAAGCAGTGAACAGTACGTACCACTTGTCATACGTATTATAATCTTATAATCAGGTCAAACGGCTTAGAAGTCTGTATTTACTCACATACTCATTCAGGCCTATGCAATCTGTGATTGGAAATAGCAACTAGTGATAAACAAAGAGATGATAATTTCATAGAAAAGATTTCTAGAAAAGACTTCAAGCCGGTGAGCTAGAATCTACAAATACACCGGCAAATTCTAACTGAATCACAACTTGGTTGAAATATATACAAGAAAACTACCTCTCATAAGTCTTCATAGCATGCACAAGGCAAGATGAGGATAACCTAACCAAGTGGCAAGCCCTTCACTCTTAAGTTCGAATCTATATACCTCTCCTCCAAACCATATTTAATTGAACTTGTTAAAATAATAATAATAATAATAATAGTTTTAAAAAATAATAATAATAAAGTATAGTTAGTAGAACCTTTAATGGCTTAATTATCATTTACTTCTTCTATGCCTTTACCACTCTTTCAATTAACTTGTTACTGAAACCGCCTCTCCAGTTTGACAACTGGTCCTTCCCTTCAAAAGAAAATAAAAGTAATGATAAAAAAACCATCAAAACAATAAATTTTGGCCCTTTTTTTTGTCCTTCTAATGCGATGAAAATGATATACAATTACATCATTCAAGTGGGTTCACATAAAAAATGAAGCCTAGCTAGAGCCAAGAAAGCAGAAGAGATCAGAAAGCTACTGATGCTGCACCAAAAAAGCACGCGTGTACACGCATGTATACATACATACATATATATATATATATATATATATATATATATTCAATTTTGTGTGATTGAGAATAGATTTGTACAAAGAAATTATAATAATATGGACAAATTGCACAAACCCTCTAAGATTTGATGAAATTATATAAAATAATAATATTTGAATAATTCACACTCTTACTACTTAAGATTTAAAAAACTCGCCATACATCTCTTCTATCGTTGATCAATCATTAGTTAACTTTCGTTAAATAAAAAAATGTCAAGAGTAAAATTGTCAATACACAACTTATAAATATTTAAATTTAATATATATTTTAATTTAATAAAAAAACAAATAAAATAATGGTCTCCATAAGAGATCAAATCCTGGTCTCCCTTGGGAACTTAATTATGATTTTCGGTAAGGAAGACTGGAAAATTGGTCTTCATCATCGAAGATTAGCTGGTCTCCAGTAATGTAGACGAAACATCTCCATCATCGGAGACTTTGGTCTCTGGCGATGGATACTTGGTCTCCATTGTTGGAGACCTTGGTCTCCAAAGTCGGAGACCGACCGACAATTTTTTTTTTTAAATTTTTTTAATTAAATTAGAAAAATATATTATATTAATTTTAAATTTATAAAAAATAAAATATTGACTTCACATTTGACTTGATGGGTATTTTATCTTTTTTTATCTTTGATTATTGACTGTGAAAATTTAATAATGATTGACTAACAGTAGGAAAGATTTGTATTAAATTTTTAGAACCTTAAGAAGATTAGTGGGGGTTATCAAAATATCATCATTTTTATGCAATTTTGTCAAACTTCATGGGCGTTTGTGCCATTTGCCCTAATAATCATGCAAAAAATCTTCTGTCGGTATGTTTTAGTCAAATCAATCCATTCTATGTCCTTTTCATCAAGTTGGCAAATTTTGTTTTTTATGCATTGTTTAATTTAATATATATTTTAAATTTCATTCCGGAGCTTGATAGGGAATTAATTGTACTTGCTTTTAATTATTTTCGGGGGATTCTTAATTATCTTCCATAGCAATAATTTATAAGAATTCTCTTCTCTCATATGGCTGCTATTATTATATATATATATATATATATATTTTTTTTGTTTGATTAATTAATCAAATAATTAATTTATCAGCAGCCATGTTGTACTTCTCTTATTGGCTGCAAAGACCTTATTTTTAATTATTTTTATTTTGGCTCTGAGGCTTAATCAATTGTCCTATGTCTTATCGTGTGGTTGATGAGACTTGTAATTGTTTAACTATTAATATTTGTTGTTCGTTAAAGAGTCTAAACATAACCTTTTTGTGTCCATTTTTATTTAGTTGGTGGGTGAATCATTTTTAGTTTCTTGTGTCTAAAAAAGACTCTGCAAACTCTGCAAATTATTTGTGTTTTTGCAGGTTCAACACAGTTTTGAGCCACCACTGTCGGCGCATATTATTAGCACTTTTTCAAACGGGTGAATTCAATGAACGTTTTTTTTTTTCCTTAGAAATAGTTGAAAATGTGCTGTGGAAAAAAATTTTATAGTAAGGAAAGTGTTATTATATATTCTTTTAGTCAAAAGCAGCAGCCTTGTAAAACAATATATCTCAAGATGTTTCTTAAAATGCTGTTGTTTAGATAAACGTTGGGCTGCCGAGAAAATGTTTGTGAGGGATGTGTGTCCGACTTGATAAATCATGATGTATTCTCTATAATATCAATTATATTAATTAATCTAGTAAATAATTTTTTTGGAAATTATTTTTTTAATAATTTTCTTAATTACTTAGGATTTATTAATTTTCTGTTTTGCATTGATTAGATTTTATTTATTTCCTATTCAATTGCAAATATTAATGATGTATAAATGCATTAATTATTAACATGATATATGATATGATAAAAATATGAAGTGTGATTGGATATTACACTATATTTAAACCAACTGGCATATGCTTTGAATTGACCTGCACATGCGCTCACCCGAAATAACTTTTTCTTTGGATTATTCGCTTTCACATATAACTTTGTTGTTTGTTTGATTGGATAATACTCAAATTTTTTACTTTATTTTGTGAAATCGCCCAAACCTCAACAATTTATATAGTGATACAATTGTATCTACCATTGGTTTCATTTATGGTCTGGCAGAGGGGCAAAATGTCCGCTTTTAAAATATTTTCAATTAAATATTCCTTTGGGACTCAAACAATGTTACAATGTAAACCTCTTTCTATCTCCGTATTTGGTCAAGAAATAAGCTTCACAGTACATATTTACAGTACATTAAGTATTGACTATTAGTTAAGAGACCACTTGTGAAATTTAACATTTGAACCATGCATATAATTTTTTTTTTATTTCAATAAATTTTAATAAATGTGTGATCCGTCCAATATCAATTTTGAATAAATATTGTAAATAAATAATACTCCTTAGGGGGTTTCCTCCATTTTCAAGCCCATTGTTTAAGTATAATTTCATGGTATGTCTTAGAGGTCAAGCAACAGGTTTCTTGTATATAAATTGAATTCTGAAATCAACCTTGAATATGAAAACTATGCTTTGACTTCACTTATTTGAAAATCTAATCTGAAACAAGCTAGTTGGATCTTTTTTTTTTTTTCAATAAAAAGGTCTTTTAGATGCATAAGTGGATTTGGAGAATTAATAATCTAGATGAATCAATATATAATCTGGAATAATCGTATAGAATCAACTTGACTCGGCAGCCGTGTCATCTATTGACTCAACCGGGTATTAGATGTGTTATTGATAAACCGGTGGCTCTGTTATGTAGTTATATACCTTTTTTTTTTAGATGAAGTTATTTATTTTCCAATACAGTGAACGAACTTTTATATGCTACAAGTTTAATTATGATTGTGTGCATTGTTGAGTTATAAATTTAAGTTTTCATATATATAAAATTGTATTTACAAATATGTATTTTTAAAGTTGAAATTCTAAACATTAAATTTATGGTTTTACTTTGAGATATACCGAAATAAGATGTCAACTTAAGACACCAACAAGCATCATTCGGTTTGGTTAAAATTTAATTTGGTGATGTGTAGAGGTTTTTGGTTTGGTTGATTTTACTCAGAAGAAAATGAATAGTCATATGTATATGTTTGTCATAACAATTCATGCATGTTATTTTCATTGCTTTGAAAAATTCCAAACATTGCACACTTCCTTGATTGTTGAAATAAAAAAACTTAAAACAATCAAAAAATTATATCTCCAAACCTGAATGACATAACTCATATTTGATGGCTACAAGACTTGATGATCAAGACTTCACAAGTCAACAAGTTCCATTGCTTGAACAATTGTCTCCCTAAACCTAGTCAAATTGACTCTAACATTTTGTAAATTAAAATAAACCTCTCTAGAAGCTAAGTATCCCTTAGTGGTTCCTATAGAGTCAGGATCGGTAATTACAGGATGGTCCCTACTAAATTTCTTGAATAGAGTGCTCTCTTCAGGTTCTATCTTGTACTCCAAATAATGCAACCCCATGTCAGCTGCTGGTGCACCAAAGTAGGCATTTGAAAGCCAATCCAGCCCCAGTAGCACCACCTGCACCATCACTGCTCCACTTGGCAGGAAAATCTCGTTCGTCAGGCCTGCCCCGTGTGCCCCAACCATGACGCTACACTTGTTCACCACCTTCGAAAACTTGTCCAAATTCGACATATCACTAGGCCTAACCACAACAACTTCAAATCCCACTTCTTCCATCAGAGCCACCATTTCGTATTCATTTAGGAAAAATCTTGTATTCTTCCTGGAAATTAGCAACAGGACTGGCCTCTCTCTCTTTATCTGAAAAATGTTTTCATGTTTCAAACTGAAGGATTCCCTCAGGAATTTCCTGAAATCAGCCATAGAGTATTCTCCCGGAAAATCAGTACTGTTTGTAGTTATAAAACCATGATATCTAAGCCCTATAACACCCCCTGGAAAGCAGTGGACGGTACCATTTTCGGCTGGATTGATCAGCTCATAACCTGACAAACGTTTTAGAACAGAAGTGTATTTTTTCACCCACGTAGGGTTAAAATCAGTGATGACAAACTTAACCTGAGACCGAAAATGGTGGGTGGTGATGAACAAAGGGATGATCATTTCACTGACTTCATGGAAAATGTTTCCGGCAAAGCCACGGCCACCAGAGAAAACCACAGCTGGGACGTGGTGAGTTACATGACAAGCCGGTGAGTTGGAATCTTCTCCGGCAATTATCTGGATAGGTGAGACTCGATCGTGAGCATTTTGTAATATCTTCTCTGCATAAGGCTTCATCATCCTTTTAAATTGGGGTTGTGAAAAGGGAATGTTAATGGTTTGGTTGTCAATTATAATAGGTTTATCTGTAACACAAGATTCAGCAGAAAATTGTTTTTGGCAAATAAATCCTGTGTTTTCAAGCTGAATTTTGTCTTGATCACCTGCACTGGAAGATCACTGAAACATTAATATTAATTTCACATATCTTGGAATATTTGAAAAGGAACTATAATTACATATACACACACTTGTGTGTGTATATTCATGTATGTGTATATGTGCGTACCTCTCACAAGTCTCCTCAGTTGAAACTTCAAATGGTCTTCTTTAATTACTTCACTTACTTCTTTTATGGCTACATCATCACTTTTTATGCTGGCCATACCATTTCTCCAATGTGTTAAGCGGTACTTACCTTCAAAAGATCAACAAAGAAAAAAAAAAGAAATCAAATAACTGAATATAGATTAATTCTATACACACTAAATGCATGAAAATTTATCCAAAAAAAGCATGAAAAATAAAAGATATAATAGTTACATGATCCCATTGTGTTCACATAAAAGAAAAAGCAGCTGCAAAAAGCCAAGCAAGAAGAAGCAAGAAGGCTATTGAATCAATTTTCCGCTTCTTCCCCATCACTGAAAATTATTGTAAAAAAGCTATATGCAAGTTTTTCTAACAAAAAAAAAAAAGCATGAAAATTAAAAGATAGAATAGTTACATGATCCAAGTGGGTTCACATAAAAAAAGGCAGCTGCAAAAAGCCAAGCAAGAAGAAGCAAGAAGGCTATTGAATAATTAGTTGAACCAAACACTGATTCAATTTTCAGCTTCTTCCCCATCACTGAAAAGTATTGTCAGAAAGCTATTTGGAAGTTTTTATGTGTAATAGGGAAGAAAGATACATATGAGGAAGATACATTGACTAAGCGACTTAAAAAGTATTCTCAAATAATTATTGCAATTTTTAATTTTCCAAGTTGTCGACATTGCTTCTATCAATTACAAATTTTAATATATTCAATGATTTTAATGGATCAGCTTTCAATTCTTCTGGGGTGATATTTAAATATTATCAAATAATAATATGAAAATATTTTATGGTTTTATACAAAATCTAATTTCATATATATGGTTTTTATTATAATAATAATAATAATTAATTGGACAAATTAATTGAATTTTAATTATATATATTCTACATTTAAAAAAACATAATTAAACTTTTGAAAAAAGTTTAATGGACTGAGGCTTTGGGGTGCTATGGCCGCTGTGGGCACCCCCATAGCCCTGTCGCTGTATATGTATATATGTGTGTGCACACACATGCATGTATACATGTGTGCGTGTGTGTGAGAGGGAGACATACGTGATTAGAGAAAATAATATGAAGAAGACGCATGAATATATAATTAATCTTCTCAAAATTATACGTGCCTATGTTGATATTCTCCAACTTCAAATTTCGTTCATTTTATGATCATTTAATAATAGAAATTAGCTGCAAAGTACGCTTGAAAAAAAATCAATTCATTTCTCCTGATCATTGAATTTAATCAAACAACAACAAGATCAAGAGATCAACATCTTGGGCTCTTGGCTTGTAATGGCAAGAATATTTGGAGAGAAATAAACGAATTTTCGGATATATGTTGCTGTGAGGGAAGACGCTAACAAAAGCAAGTTGACACTACTTCCCAATAAAGAATAAGCAAGTTGACACTTGTCATGTTGTGAATCGGTGATGTTCATATAATATAGAATTTAAAATAAAAGCATTGTGGTCCTCTGTTGATAATTTTTGAGTAAAAAAACAACTTCACTAATTTTCTATAATTATCTGGGTACTTTTTTGTGATCCCAAATTTTTGGTTGTATTTTCCCAATGATTTCAAGCCAAAAAAAAAAAAAAAAAAAAAAAAAAAAAAAAAAGAGAAACTGTATTTTCATGAAAGTCTTCTGGGTATTGGCTATGGAGTAAATTTTTTTATTATCATTCTATTTTTGTTTGATCATGTGCTTATTAATAGTTAATTTATATTAAATTGTTTTTTTGGCCAAGGCTTTATTGGCTCTATGCATGCATCAAAGGTTAATATATTTTTATGTATGGCTAGTTAAAGAAACATAAATTCACTCATTTTGTCTATTAGTATTGGTTTCATTATTGATTTAATTTGGGTTTTTTATGCATGAAATATATATATATATATATAGCTTGATTACTCTCTCGACGTTGGATAGAGACAATGGAGTGTAAACTGTTAATGCATCGCTGTAAATCTTGATATATATATATATATATAGAGAGAGAGAGAGAGAGAGAGAGAGAGCTTCATTACTCTCTCAACGTTGGATGGAGCCAAGGGAGTGTAAACTGTTAATGCATCACTGTAAATCCTCCATGGTTTGCTTGTAACACAGACTTCAGAGTGGCAAGAAAATATCGTTCTATCAAGCTGTATCTTGTCATCACCTGTTCGCATGCAAAGCAATATAGAACCATTAATTGTACAAAACTCCGAAACATGCATAAAGCTAAAAATGTACTTGTACATTTTAATTGAATTATAACTTGATTGAAATACATACATGAAAATCACCTCTCACAAGTCTCGATCACAGAAGACAAGATGAGGATGGCCCGATTCAGTGGCAAGCCCTTTACAATTATACTTTTAAAGTAGTAAGTCTAAGTAATGTTTTCCTCCTTCGAACCTCAGTTTAATTATAATAATTGAAAAAAAAGAAAGTATAGTTATCAGAAATTAAACTTTAAAGGCTTAATTATCATCATCTTCTTCTTCTGTGTCTTTATCACTCTTTCAGCTAACTTGCTGCTGAAACGACCTCTCTAGTACTGGTCCTTCCCCTTAAAAGAAAACAAAAATATCTTTCCAAAAAAAAAAAGAAAAAAAAAATAATAAAAACCATCAAAACAATAAAATTTGGTCATTTTTTTTCTCATTCTAATGCCATAAAAATGACATACAATTACATCCACATGAAGTCTAGATAGAGCCAAGAAAGCAGAAGTCAGCTGAAAGCTACTGATGCTGCACCAAGCACCACATAGCGCGCGCGTGTATATATATATATATATATATATATATATATGAATAAATTATAATTTAGTTATCCAATTAAAACTTTATTTCAGACAGAGCAACTATTTCGATATTATTGCAATTTACCCCTCTCCTGTTAGTAAGATTCTATTACATTTAACAATAAACAATATCAAAGAGAGGAAAAAATGAAATTATCCTTGGTGATTGAAACTGACCAGTTGACCAAATAATGAATTAAAAATTAAATGATTAAATACAAAAATTAAATAATAAATTTTTATTTAACTTTTGCTTTCTCTCTCTTCCTTGTCATCTTCTCTTCATCTCCTGTCAGAGTCTCTCTCTCATTTTTCTTCTTCTTCTCTTCTTCTTCTTTGAACCCAAATTTGGGTTCATTCGAATGAACCCAAAGATTCTGGGTTCGTTAATGAACTTAGAAATCAGGGTTCATTCAAATGAACCCAAACATTTTTTTTAAAAAAAAAAATTTTCCAAAATTTTTTCTTCAATTTTTCTTCTGATTATTTGGGTTGAACTAGTGATATTCATTTTTTGTTAATGGAGTTAAACTAGTGATGATGATAATGAAAAACTGTTAGTTAACTGGTGAAGACTGATTAGTGATTCTTTGAACAGATGAAGAAGATGACAATGATGGGTTCAAGAGGAAGGAGATCGGAAAGATGAAAAAGATGATGATGGGTTCAAGTTGGATTTTCGGTTAATATTTAATCTCTGATTTTGTTTTTATTCAATTTTTTATTTTTATTTTTTAAATTGATCTCCACCTTCTATCTCAAGATGGATGGTGGAGATATGGTTATAAATTTTTTTTATTTAATTTATTTTAAAAAAATAAAAAACAAGGTCAAAAAATAATTTTACCTCCCACCCAATTAATTTTAACGTAAGAATATTAACAGGAGAGGAGTAAATTGTAATAACATCAAAACAGTTACTTCATTTAAATTAGAGTTTCTTTAATTGGGTAGCTAAATTATAATTTGTTTATAAATATATATATATATATATATATTCAATTTTGTGTGATTGAGAATACTGAATAGATATGTATAAAGAGGTTATTGTAATCAAGCAAAAAATCTTCTGTTGGTATGTCTTATCCAAATCAATCTATTCTATGTCCTTTTCATCTGGTTGGTAAATCTTGTTTTTTACTCATTGTTTATCTTAACCTATAATTTTAAATTTCATTCAATGATTAGATAGAAGAATTAGCTGCACTTGCTTTTAATCATCTGCGGGGAATTCTTCTATAGCAATAATTTATCAGATTTCTCTTCTCTCTATGGCGGCTATTTTCATATTTTTTCTTATTTGATTAATTAATCGAATAATTAATTTATCAGCAGCCATGTTGTACTTCTCTTATTGGCTGCAAAGACCTTATTTTTAATTATTTTTATTTTGGCTCTGAGGCTTAATCAATTGTCTTATGTCTTGTTGTGTGGTTAATGAGACCTGTTATTTTTTATTATTAATAGTTGTTCGTTAAAGACTCTAAACATAACTTTTTTTGTGTCCATTTTTATCTAGTTGGTGGGTGGATCATTTTTAGTTTCAATTGTCTAGAAAAAGAATCTGCATATTGTCTGTGCTTTTGCAGGTTCAATACAGTTTTAAGCCATCACTGTGGGCGCATATTAGTACTTTTTCATACAAGTGAATTCAAAGTTTACTACATATTCTTTCAGTCAAAAGAAGCTGCCTTGTAAAACTATATATCTCGAGATGTTTCTTAAAATGTTGTTTATTAGATAAACATTGGGCCGCTGAGAAAAATCTGTGAGATATGTGTGTCCAGACTCGATAAATTGATGATGTATTCTCTATATATTATATCTAATTTAGTCAACGATATTTCCTTATTGTAATTATTCTGTTAATAGTTTTCAAATCACTTAAGATACATTAATTTCCTTTCTTATATTGATTAAATTTTATTTATTTCCTATTCAGTTATAAATATAGGTGCATAGCAGTGGTGGCGCTATGCAGTGGCACTCTCCCTCTTGGCGTTGCTCCTCTTGAGCAACAAATCCAAGGTTTGAATTGCAGTATTCACACTTGATTTTTAAGCAATTTTTCTACACTGTGTGGATGTTCTGTCCCATTTCTGCAAGCCTTGTTTCAGGTTGTGTTTTAGTGTTAGTATCCTATTAGGAGAGCCCAACATTAATAATTGTGCTTGCACTTATCGTAAATATGGGTGTATAAATACACTAATTAATAGCATGATATATGATAAGAATGTGAAATGTGATTGGATATCACACTATATTCAAACCAAGTGGCGTGTGCTTTGAATTGACCTGCACATGCGCGCGTCCCACATAAATTTTCTTTGGATTGACATGATTCGCATTAGTGCAAAGTGGCAAGTGGGTATTCCTGCATTTAATTGTCAGTCACGTTTATATAGCTTTGTTGTTGGTTTGATTGAATAACACTCATATATATCTATATATATATATTTTATTTTATTTTGTGAAATCGTCCAAAAACACAATAATATATATAGTGACACAATTGTATCTAGCATTGGTTTCATCTATGGTCTAGCACAAAATATTCGTTTTTAAAATATTTTCAATTAAACATTCTCTTTGGACTCAAGTGACGTAAACCTCTTTGTATCTCCATTTGTGGTCAGAAAATAAATCTCACAGTCACAGTACATATTTACGTTAAGTATTGATTATTGAGAGACCACTTGTAAAATTTAGAATTTGAACCAGACATGTATATTTTTTTATTTCTATAAATTTTAATTAATAAACCTTTGATCTATTCAATATCAATTTTAAATAAATATTGTAAAACAATAATACTCCTTAGGGGTTTCCTTCCTCCGATCCATCTCCAAGCCAGATGTATGACTTTATAAGTATAATTTCATGGTTTTTCTTAGAGGTAAAGCAACAAGTTGCTTGTATATAAATTGAATTCTGAAATTAACCTTGAAGATGTAAAATATGTTTTGACTTCAATTATTTGAAAATCTAATCTAAAATTGGATTTTTTTTTTCTTTCAATAAAAATCTTTTAGATGCATCGATCATTGGATTTCAAGCATAAATTAGATGAATCAATAAATAATCCGGAATAGTTGCATGGAATCAACTTGACTCGGTAGCAACGTCACCTGTTGACTTGTCCTAGTATTAATATGTGTTATTGATTAACAAGTAACTTCACTCAGGAGTCATATACTCCTTAAAGGAGAAAAAAAAAAAGCAAAGAAAAACTCTAAAAATATATTTTCCAATAAAGCGAATGAAGTTTCGTAGGCAATAAGTTTATAATTGTGTGCATTGTTGAGTTACAAATTTAAGTTTTCATTTATGTAAAATTGTATTTATAAATATGTATTGTTAAAGTTGAAATTCTAAACATTAAATTTATGATTTTATTTTGAGATATACCGAAATAATATGTTAGCATAGGACACCAAGAAGCATCATTCGGTTAGGTTAAAATTTGGTATTGTGCAGAGGTTTTTGGTTTGTTTTACTTAACTCAGAAGAAAATGAATAGTCATGTGTATATGATCATCATAACAATTAATGCATGTTATTTTCATTGCTTTGAAAGATTCCAAACATTGTACACTTCCTTGATTGTTGAAATAAAAAAACTTAGAACAATCAAAAAATTATATCTTCAAACCTGAAATACATACCTCATATTTGATGATTACAAGACTTGATGATCAAAACGTCACAAATCAACAAATTCCATTGCTTGAACAATTGTCTTCCTAAACCTAGTCAAATTGACTCTAACATTTTGTAAATTAAAATAAGCCTCTCTAGAAGCAAAGTATTTCTTGGTGGTACCTATAGAGTCAGGATCGGTAATTACAGGATGGTCCCTACCAAGTTTCTTCAATAGAGTGCTCTCTTCAGGTTCTATCTTGTACTCCAAGTAATTCAATCCCATGTCAGTTGCTGGTGCACCATAGTAGGCGTTTGAAGGCCAATCCAGCCCCAGTAGCACCACCTGCACCATCACTGCTCCACTTGGCAGGAAAATCTCGTTCGTCAGGCCTGCCCCGTGTGCCCCAACCATGACGCTACACAGGTTCACCACCTTCGTAAACTTGTCCAAATTCGACATATCACTAGGCCTAACCACAACAACTTCAAACCCTACTTCTTCCATCACGGCCACCATTTCGTGTTCATTTACAAAAAATCTTGTATTCTTCCTGGAAATTAGCAACAGGACTGGCTTCTCTCTCTTTATCTGAAAAATGTTTTCGTGTTTCAAGCAGAAGGATTCCCTCAGGAATTTCCTGAAATCAATCATAGAGTATTCTCCTGGAAAATCAGTACTGTTTGTAGTTATAAGACCATGATATTTAAGCCCTATAACACCCCCTGGAAAGCAGTGAACAGTACCATTTTCGGCTGGATTGATTAGCTCATAACTGGACAAACGTTTTAGAACAGAAGTGTATTTTTTCACCCACTTAAGGTTAAAATCAGTGATGACAAACTTAACCTGAGTCCGAAAATGGCGGGTGGTGATGAACAAAGGGATGATCATTTCACTGATTTCATGGTAAATGTTTCCGGCATGACTAGAGAAAACCACAGCTGGGACGTGGTGAGTTACATGACAAGCCGGTGAGTTGGCATCTTCTCCAGCAATTATCTGGATAGGTGAGACTAGATTGTGAGCAATCTCCTCTGCATAAGGCTTTATCATCCTTTTAAATTGTGGTTGTGAAGAGGGAACTTTAATTGTTTGGTTGTCAATTATAATAGGTCTATCTGTAATACAGGATTCAGAAGAAAATTGTTTTTGGCAAATAAATCCTGTGTTTTCAAGCTGAATTTTGTCTTGGTCACCTGCACATGAAGATCATTGAAACATTAAATATAATTTCACATATCTTGGAATATTTAAAAAGGAACTATAATAACATACACACACGTGTGTGTGTACAGTGTACCTCTCACAAGTCTCCTGAGTTGAAGCTTCAAAGGGTCTTCTTTAATTGCTTCAATAACTTCTTTTATGGCTATATCATCACTTTTTATGCTGGTCATACCATTTCTCCAATGTGTTAATCGGTGCTTACCTTCAACAGATCAACCAAAAATAAAAAAATAAAAATAAAAATAAAGACTGATTATTGATCGATCTTGTACATACTACATGCATGAAAATTTATCTAAAAAAAATGCATGAAAATTAAAATATAGAATGGTTACAGGATCCCAGTTCGTTCACATAAAAAAAGAAAAAAAAAAAAGGCAGCTGCAAAAAGCCAAGCAAGAAGAAGCAAGAAGACTATTGAATAATTAGTTGAAACAAAACACTAATGCAATTTCAGCTTCTTCCCCATCACTGAAAAATATTGTAAGAAAGCAACTTGCAAGTTTATCTAAAAAAGAATGAGTGAAAAATAAAAGATAGAATAGTTACATGATCCAAGTGGGTTCACATAAAAAAAAGCAGCTGCAAAAAGCCAAGCAAGAAGAAGCAGGAAGGCTATTGAATAATTAGTTGAACCAAACACTAATTCAATTTTCAGCTTCTTCCCCATCACTGAAAAATGTTGAGAGAAAGCTACCTGCAAGTTTTTGCGTGTGTGATGGAGAAGAAGATATATTTGAGGAAGATATATTGATTAAGCAACTTAAAAAGTCTTCAAATAATTATTGCATTTTTTTATTTTGCCAAGCTGTCAACATTGCTGACATCAATTATATATTTTAATATATTCAATGATTTGAATGGATCAGCTGTATTTGCTTGAATTCTTCTGGGGTGACCTTTAATTTACACAAAAAGAGAAGAAGAAAAAAAAAAAAAAAAAGTTTCTCATGGTCGTTGGATTTTTAAAACGACTTATTGGGATTGGGAGCCTTTGCTTTACTCTACTTGTTTCAAGATCTTATTGGCTACTGACATTTTCCTTCTTGTTTTTCTAGGTTTGACCATGTGATTATCAAGTCTTGAAATATATAATATAATTGTTTTTTCCTTTCATTATGTTTGTTTTTTCAGATCAAGACTTACGGTTCTATCCATGCTTTCTTACATTATGTTATTATTTTTTAAAGCTTAAAGATCATGCATGTTATTAAATAATTATTAATGTAATATTGCTTGTTAATGAGTCTAAAATTTAACTTTTTTTGTGTACATTTCTGTTCAACTGGGCAGTTTCATTATCAATTATTTTGGCTTTCATGCAAAGAAATTACGAATTGTTTAAGGTTTTTGCATGTTCAATGTAGTCACTTTGAGTGTGTTTGTTTTTATCTTTTATCTTTTTATTTTTTATTTTTTGATCTTGAAATTATTTATTAACTAATAAAGAAAAGTACATTAATTAAATAGAAATTAATGAATTTTATCTCTCTAAATAGTTATGAAACAAAGGGTGTGAATCTGATTCTCATTTCTAGTTGAAAAAATTTTATTTTCTCTAGGCATATTTACTAATTAAAAATATTAAAAATAATTATGAGAAAAAATGAACTAAATTCCTATTTTATAATTTTAATATTTACTAATAGTTATTAATTTGGAATCAAATTATATAGATCCCACACAAAATCTAAAGGTCCTCACTCTAATAGAACCTAATTTCCTTTGATTTTCATTCATGATGGAGATACTATATATGTCTTGACTCTAGAGTCATTATGTTATAATAAGAAATAATTTATTTATTTTTCATTCCTTTCTAGTTTTGTACATGTTGAGATCTTATAGAGATGCTCAAAAAATTGAATTAATTAATGATATATACATATGTATCTATGTATGTATGTATATGTAGGGCAAACTTTATTTTAGTCCCTGAGATTTTCAAAAATATCAAAATTTTAAACATTTTTTGGAAACAGTTCTTTTAATCCATAACTTTCCCAAAACTCTTTAAAAAAGTCCAAATCATCGGTCAACTAACGGTCAACGGTGACAGAAAACTTGAATGAGAAGGGTAAGATAGTCTTTTCATATAAGAGGTTAAGATCGTGACACGTGGATGACTACGATTTTAAACATTAAAAAAATTTTAAAAATTAATTTAAATAATTATTATATATTTCAAATTAATTTTATAAAAAAACTGAAAAAAAAAAAAAGATATTGAATCTCCACCGTCCATCCATGATGGATGGACGGTGGAGAACTAATGTGGTGGATTTTCACTATCTTCAACACATCTTCATCTCCACCATCAAACTAGTTCAAATCCAGTTCATCAATCTGGTGGATCTCTACCATCGTTAACACATTAAACCAATCAACCAAACCCAGTTCATCAATATCATCTCCCATAGTATTCAACATCATCAACAACGTCACAACAGAGGTTCTGGGTCACAACATTAGAGTAGCTACTGGATTTGACGAACCCAGAACCACAGAGATTCTGGGTCGCATCGAACCCAGAACCAGAGGGTTCTGGGTTCACATTGAACCCAGAAACTTCTGGTCCTGGGTTCAATCGAACCCAGAACCAGATCCATAACATCACAAAAAAAAAAAAAAAAAAAAAAAATTGAAGAAGATGAGAGAGAAAAAGAGAGATGGAGGTTGCTACAGCTTATGGGTTCTCGACCATGGTTGTTGTGCTCGTCGACGGTGATGGAGGTGGCACCAAAAGGAGACAGTGAGAGAAAGAGAGATAGAGGAGAGAGATTTGAGTTTGATAAAGAAAGAAGGAGAGATGAGATCCAGTTTTTATTTTTAGGGTTTTTATTTTTATTTTAATTATTGTTTAATTTATAAAATAATAATAATCATTTAAAATTGGTTTAAAAATATGTAATATTTTTATTTTATTAGGGGCAAAATGGTCATTTTGAGTGTTGAGGGTAATTAAGTCTTTTTAATTTTTTTGTTTGGTTTGACTGTCAATTGACCGACGATTTGAACTATTTTGAAAAGTTTTGAAAAAGTTAGAGATTAAAATAGCTGTTTCCGAAAGATGTTTAAAATTTTGATATTTTCAAAAATATCAGGAACTAAAATGAAGTTTCCCTATATATATGTATATAAAAATGATTTCATATAAAACTCTTTAAAACAGATATATTTCCCGTAAAACCGTTCGATGTTCAAAAAGACCTTCATCGAATACTTTTAAAAATAGTTAACTTGATGAATATTGAATTTGAAGAGTCAATGAATGCTTTTTTTTTTTTCTTTTTTTTTTTTCGGGATAATCCTGGTATATATTTGTATCTTTTCTTTAAATGTGAAAAAATTCTTAATTATTTATTTAGAGTACTGTTAATGTGGAGGACCTGAATATGATATACAATTGAATTTGTTTGAGTGGTCCTCATTACAGAAAGTAACTAAAAATTGAAATATATATATATATATATATATAAAGAGGGTGGTCCTATTACCATCCAAAACAGTCCTCACCACATTTATAATTTTAATAGAATTATCAATTACTTACCCTTATATTAATTTTTTTTTTTAAAAAAGAACATAAATGTGCAATTATAACGGTTGTTTTTCACCCTACCCACCTCATAAACCTTTATATTCTTTTCAAAATCTAAACAATTTTTCATTTGTTATATACTACTTTGACATACTTAGAGATTGAAATTAAAAAGCACAGCAACATAAAATCTGCAACTTGACTGAAGCTGCAAATACAGTAACATTATTTACAAAAACAAACAAGGTACATTTGAGACTAGCAAATCAATATTAATTAGCAACTATGATTTGCAATTTTTAAGAACAATTGCTCTGTTAATGTGTTAAGCCTTCATGGTGTTTAAACTTGGAGTAAGCTAAAAGCTCAAAACTTTACCATTTAAGTGCATGCTTTTCGCCTAAACAAGAAGGGATGCATCATTTGTATCTTAAAAAATAAAAAGATTATTTGTGTTCTAATATTATAATTTAGGACCAAAATAACCTTCAAAAAGACAACTTATTTTTCTCTTCCACCCCTGGTCATCTTCTTCAACATCAAGTATCTTCTTCGATGGAAAATCTCTTTTCTCTATCTTACATCTCTCATCTCTCACTTCTTATTCTTCCTTCTTTTTTTCTTTTTCCTTTTTCTTCTTCTTCTTTCTTTCTTCTCCTTTCTTATTCTTCTTCTCCTTTCTCTTCTTTTTCTTTCTTCTTTCTTCTCCTTACTTTTCATTCTTCCTTCTTTGACAAAGAGTATAAAGCTCTTCGTCAGAAAAGTAAACCTACAAATTTGCAGATCTGTATCTGTGACTCTCAATAATTAAAGTTGTCATTAGTCATAACTTAGTATATTGCCATGTCTTATGGCATATTACTGTTTGTCATGGCACACTACCATTAGTCATGACATATTTGTATTGTTGTGATATGACATATTGCTGTTAATCAAAACATAATGTCATGAGTCATGTCATATTTGTATTGTTATGACTTACGACATATTGGCATTAGTCATGACATAATGTTGTGATAGTCGTGAACTTGTACTATAAATCTATAGGTTCATTTTCTAACTTTTTCAATAAAGTTGTAAAACTGTAAGAAGAAAGAAGAATGAAGAACGAAAAAAGAGGAGGAGGAAGAGGAGGAAGAAGAAGAAGAAGAAGATAGGAGGAAAGCTTTCGCACAGAGAAGAGTAAAACTTCGTCAGAGAAGATGTCAAACGTTGGAGAGGATGATCAGAGGTAAAAGAGAATAAGAAGTTGGTCAAAGGATAATTTTGTTTAATTTTTTGTGGATTGGAACACAAATGATGTTTTAAGTTTTTTGGGATATCAATGATGCATGCCTTTTTTTTAATGGTCATTTCTTGGTATTTTAACTTTCGCCTATATATACCATTGCATAACTTAATGTACTAGGTTTTCATTTGAATTTTAAAAAAGGCAAATTGCATAAACCTCCCCTAAGGTTTGGTGAAATTGCACAAATATGACAATGTTTGGGTAACTCGCACGGACATTACCCGAGGTTTCAAAAAATCTACACGAATCTCCCCTGTCATCGGTCAACGACGGTTAAATCCTCATAGTCAATGGTTAAAAGTATAAAAAGACTAAAATGTCCTTTAATAAATTTAAAATTAATATATTATATATTTTTTAATGTAATTTGAAAATCAAACATAAAAAACAATTTTTTTTTTTTTTAAATACTGGCCTCTAGTCTCCCATGGAGACCGACAGCCTCCATCGTTGGAGACACCGAGCTTCTCCAGCGATGGAGACTGGTCTAGACCAGCGATGGAGATTTCATCTCCATTATTGGAGATGTCGCCGTCTCCAGCGATGGAGACCGACGGTCTCCATGGGACAGAGATCTGGTCTCCCATGAAGACCAAATTTTTTTTATTATTATTTTTGTTTAATATTTTTAATTTTCATTATTTGATATATTTTTGTTTGATTTGGGTGTTTGATGATGATAATTGATTTGATTGGTCTGATGATGATGAATGATTTCTTGATTTTCATAGATGTAGAAGATGGAGATGAGGGGGATGATGATGATGGAGGTAGAAGAAGATGGTGGTAGAAGAAGATGATGGTAATTTTTTTTTTTAATATTAAATATTAGTTTAATAATTAAAAATATTATTTTTAATTAAAATATTTATTAGCTGTGAAATGACCATTTAACCCTTCAAAATTTTGATTTAGCCGTGGTTGACTAACGGTTGACTAATGATAGAGGAGGTTTGTGTAGAGTTTTTGAAACCTCAGGTAGTACCCGTGCGAGTTACCAAAATATCGTAATATTTGTGTAATTTCATCAAACCTCAGGAGAAGTTTGTGTAATTTGCCCTTAAAAAAAGTCTATATTCATTCAACTTTTAAAGAATTTATTGGTTCCAGTTGAACAAGGAGAGAATGATGAGTTTGTGTTCCCTTTAGGATTTGGGTTTTCATGACTACTAAACTAAGTTTAGAGAAATTATTTTAATTTAAGATATTCTTAATAACTAAGGTCAGATATGATATTTAAAAGGGTAAAAAGACAAAATTATCAAATTTTCAATTGTTAAACTAAGTGTAGAAAGTAAATGGGTTTGTGAATAGAGCCACCCATATATATATTTATTTATTTCTTCTATTGTATTCTTTCTCCTAAAACAAATTCTCTCTCCTATTTAATTCAAATGAAATGAATGAATTTAAACTTTTTAAAGTTAGAGAGTCTTGATTATAAAAACACTATATATATATATATAAAGATATATACAATAGATTGAATTATATAAGGAAAAAAAAAAAAAAAACTCTAACTAGTCTCCAAAAACGTCCTCGTCACCTACTTCTACGCCTTTATCACTCTTTTGGCTGCTTACACAACATCTCCAGTAATGTAACTGGTGTTTACCTTCAAACCGAGACAAAAATAAAAAATAAAAATAAATAAAAAATTTAAATAACTAAATTTCGAGCAGTTTGTTTTCATACAATAAATGCAATGAAAGCAATATAGATCAAAATTCTCAAATGTAGAATCATCCACGTCCATTCATCAAAAAACTAGATTTATTTCAAATTCCTTTTTTTTTTTTTTTTTTATGCAAAAACGTGCATTATTCAAACAATACATGATTAAAGTGGGGTCACATCAAGAAAGATGCTGCTCGATGCTAAGCAAGAAGAAACAAGAAGGCCACTGAATACGTTGCACCAAACCACCGCTACTTTCTGCTTATTCTTTGTCATTACTGGTAATTGTTCAAGCAGGCTTTTATATATAAAGAGAGAATGAGTAATTTTACCATTAGTGATGAATCAATCAAATTTATCCATTGGATTTGAATTAAATAAGTGAAAGAATTTATTTTAAGAGAGAGAATATAATAGATAAATTTGATTGATTCATCCTAACTTTTTAAAGTTAGTAGGTGTTGATACTAAAATTACTATATATACATATATGTCTAATAATTTTATCATCAGTATCTTTTAACTTTAAAAAGTTAAGACGAATCAATTAAATTCATTCATTGTATTTGAATTAAATAGGAGAGAGAATTTGTTTTAGAAGAAAGAATGTAATGAATGAATTTCATTAGTTCGTCCTAATTTTTTAAGCTAATAAACACTACTGGTGGAAATACTCAATATATATATGTGCATGCACGTGCATGTATATATTTAGTACGAGTGTGCATGTATGTGAAAGGAAGACTTGCATGATTAGAGAAGACACTTTGCATATATAATTAATCTTCTCAAAGTTATACATACGTATGCTGATGTTCTCAAAGTTGTTATACATTAATTGAATAAATTACTCCTATCATCAAGTTTAACTTATTTAATGATCATTTGATATGACAGCTTATCAGAAAAATAGGCTTAAAAATCTTCCAAGTATTCTGCTATCAATTGGAAATTAATTATAAAGATCAATTCATTTCTCATGATCATTGAATCTAATCAAACAACTTGAAGATCAAAAGATCAACATACTTTTGGGCTTTTGGCTTGTAATGGCCCGAATATTTGGAGGTACATCAAGAAGTCAGTAATAACCTTTTTTTTTGGTTGGGGGTGGGGGGGGTGGAAATTGAGCCGATAAGCAATTTTTTTTATGGGAGAATTATCCTCAACCTACCTCAAAGTTTAATATTCATAGGTGCATACAATTTTTTGGTTTATTTGTAATGTCCTCCCTTGACTAACAGATCGATTGGTTTGACCATTATTGGATACAGTTGACTATATAAAAAATATTAAAAGATGAAATTACCTCTTAATAAATTTACTTTTTAATTTTCTTTTAAAATAAATTTTAAAAACTTTAAATAAATTAAAAACAAATTTAATCTGATCTCCAGCGTCCATCTAAAAATGTTTTGATGGATGATGAAGATTAATTTAAGAAAAAATTTAAAAAATTAGATGAAAAATAAAAATTTAACTAAAATATTTTTTTAATTAGATCTCCACCGTCCATTGTAGATTGACAGTATAGATTAATTTAAAAAAAATAGATTAAAAAAAAAAAACACAAAATGCTCAATTTCGTCTCTCTCCTTTCTCTCTTCTTCTTCTTCCAACTAGTCATTATCTCTTTCTTCTTTCTTTTTCTTCTTCTTCTTTTTCTCCTCTACCTCATCTTTTCTTCTTCTTATTCTAATCGAACCCAGATTTGGGTTCGAATAATTCGACGCAAAATTGGGTTCGAGGATCATTCAAACCCAGTCTGGGTTCGAATGATTCAAACTCATCTCTCTCCTCTCTTTCTCTTATTCTTCTTTCAACCAGTCACTATCTTTCTTTTCTCTCTTCTTCTTCTTCTTCTTTTCTTCTTCTTCTTCTAATCGAACCTAGATCTAGGTTTGAATGATTCGAACCTAGAATTAGGTTTGAACAAATGAATTCGAACCTCGAGCTGGGTTCAAATCCAGATTATTTGAACCCAGTTCTGGGTTCGAAATCAATTAGGTTGTTTTGGATTGTTTTAGGGTTGATTGTGGGTTGTTTAAGATATTTTTGGTGATTGAACGTTGGTTTTTGTTGATTGATTGATGATGATAATTTTGAGTTGGTGATTGATGTTGATGATTTTGCTAGATTGATGATGTTTTTGCTTGAAGATGAGAGGGAAGAGAGATTGAAGATGATTTCCAATGGAGGCTAAACTGGCAATTTCATTTGACTGCAAAATCAACTCACAACAATCTAGTAGTACTTAGAGATAATTTCGTCTTTCAACAACTTTTAAATGGTCAAAGTGACCACATCATGGTCAAATCCAATCAATCCGTTAGTTAGGAGAGGACGTTGTAAAAAAATAAAAAAAATTGTATGTGCCTGTAAATATCAAATTTGTAGGTAAGTTGTGGATAATTCTCTCATTTTTTTATATATTTTGCTATACGGAAAGATGTTAACAAAAGCAAGTTGACACTACTTCCCAAAAAAGAATAAGCAAGTTGACACTCGTCATGTTGTGAATCGGTCATGTTCATGTAATATACAATTTAAATTAAGAGCATCGTGGTCCTTTCTTGTTAATTTTTTTTTTTTTTTTGAAACACTTTCTTGATAATTTTGAGTGAAAAACAACTTCACTAAATTTCTGTAATTATCTGGGCACTTTTTTGTGATCCCTAATTTTTATTTGTATTTTCCCAATGATTTCAAGTCAAAAAAAAAAAAAAAAAAAAAAGCCGTATTTACACGAAAGTCTTCTGGGCATTGGCTTTGGAGTCAATTTTTTAATCATTATTCAATTTTTGTTTGATTATGTAGTGCTTATTAAGATTTAATTATAATAATTTATATTAAATTGTTTTTTCGCAAGGCTTATTGGCTCTATGCATGCATGAAAGGTTATTATATTATTAAGTATTGCTAGTTAAAGAATATAAATTCACTCATCTATTTGTTTCGAAAAAAAACTCTCTCATTTATTAATGTTGGTTTCATTGTTGATTTAATTTGGGTTCTATACGCATATGCAAAGAAATTACATATTATTTAAGCTTCTAATTTTGGTTTTATATGCATGAAAATTGAGACTTAATTAACTAAGCACCAACCACCACCCCAACTTTTTGCTTCGGCTTTCTCATCACTGATAATGTAATGAACCTATTTCGAGCTTTTTTGCTTGATAAGAGGAGACATATCACATGTATGATCATATGAGGAAGATCACTTGCGTGCATATTAATCTTTTCAAGTTTATCTTCTTTTCTAACTTAAACTTAATTATTTGATGATTCAATAGGATCACTTAATTAGCTATAGTATTCGCTTGAAAGTCTTCCAATTAGTTTTGTACTATTAATTGCAATTTAATTAAGATCAATTCATTTCTCATGATCATTAAATTTAATTAATAAAAGAACTCATATAGTTTCAGCTTTATATATCTTCTTATTTCTAGTTTATTGGCTTTGGAAACTTTTTTTCCTATTATTTAATTTAATTTTTTCTTGGAACATGTGCTTATTAAGGCTTATTTAAAAAAAAAAAAAAATGTTGTTTTATCCATATTTGGCTCTATGAAACTTGACAGCTTTAGATGTTATTAAATCACTATGTATTGGGTTGTCCATAATCTTTCCAAGATTTTGCATGTATGTGTGTATATATATATATATATATATGCAAAATCTTGTGAAGATTATGGACAACCCAATACATAGTGATTTAATAACACCTTAAGCTGTTTTATATATATATATATATATATATATATTACTTTTATAATCAGAATATTCAAATTTTAAAAAGTTAAGACAAAACCAATCAAATTCATCAATTTCATTTGAGTTAAATAGGAGAGATAATTTGTTTTATGAGAGAGAATGTATTTGATGAATTTGATTGATTCATCATAACTTTTTAAAGTTAAGACATCCTGATTATAACATCTCAAGCTGTCAAGCCTTATAATCAGTCATATATATATATATATAATACTTTTATAATCAGGACGTCTTAACTTTAAAAAGTTAGGACGAATCAATTAAATTCATCCATTTTATTTGAATTAAATAGGATAAAGAGTTTGTTTAAGGAGAGATGATACAATTACTGAATTTGATTGGTTCGTCTTAACTTTTTAAAATTAGGACGTCATGATTATAAAAGTATTATATATATAATAATAATATAATTATAGAGATTATAATTTGAAAAACTCCGTAAACTTGTTTTTTCTACCCAAGTCATGGCTCGTATAATGTCCAAATTAAATGATCTTATTTCAACTTCACAATTCCATGAAGGTTACCATCTACACAGTTCAACTTCATGATTCACAATCCAATACTCAACCCATCCATTGTTTTTTAGTCGATTGTAAATCTAAGGTAAATGATCTTCCTTCTTTTGTCATCCACAATGCGATATTTACCAAATAACTTTCAAATTTATAAGAAAATACTAAAATTCCACACCATGAACCATTATTGAGGCTAGGTTTTGATATATAGAATAAGGATACAACCTTGGATACAGGATCTTGTAATGTATTTTTTTAGATAATTAAATCATAAACTAGATTGCTAAATACCACAAAGTTACAATATGTTTTCTATGACTATCAACAAAAGTCACATATGATTATTAGATCATCATGTGATGACCTTAAAATCACAATCACTTCAATTTATCATTTTTTTTAAGAGAAAGTAAATAATTAATTAAAATTTGAATAGGAGGTTCTTTTTCTAATAAAAACATGTTAAAAACATTTTCGAGGATCCGCAAGTAATAAGCTAGAAACTTTTTGCAAGTTTCTGATTAATACAAGTAACATGTTAAGAGTTACAATGATATATCATATTCAATTAACCTCTTGACAATTGTAATGGTAAAAATATAGAGAGATATATATACAATGAGTTAATAATTTTATTTATTTTAAATTATCTGATGAGTATTTGTTGGATTTATGTTACTGCAGAAAAGGATATATATAAACAAAAGCAAGTTATTAATACTGTCATGTTGTGAATCAGTCATATTCCTGTAATTGAATTTAAAATTAATAAGAGCATTGTGGTCCTCACGATTCTTAAATTCAATAAATTTGGGTAAAAAAATAAAATTTAAGTAATTGTTCTACAATAATTTGAGAATTTTCTCTTGTATCCCAAATTTTTATTATATTCCAATGATTTCATAGGAAAAACTTAGCTTAATTTGCATGAAAGTGATCTTCAGGGTAATCAATAATTTATTTATTTATTTTTTTAAAAAGAACACATTTCTAATTAACGGTTATTAGATTAATTGGTTAGCATGGATTTTGTACTTGGTCTTCTTTCAAGCTGAATGGCTATAAAGTCATTATTTAATTTGGTTTGAGCATGTGATTATTAAGACTTTATTAGTCTTTGTTTTTTTTTTAATTGGTTTTTGGTCAATGATTATTGGCTCTATGCATGCTAAAAAGGTTATTATATTATCATGCATAGTGTATTGCCTGTTAAAAAATCCAAACTCATTAATTTTTGTCCACTGCTATTCAAATTGTAGATTTATTATTGAATAATTTGGGTTTCACATGCATGCACAGAAATTATATATTATTTAAGCTTCTATATGTTCGATAGAGTCTTGAACCACCGTTACAATCGGCGGTCTTTGAGAGTGCGTGTTTTTAGAAAATCTAGAAATTAATGGAATGAGATTTTTTTTTTTTTCTCAAAATTTGGAAAAGCAAACATAATTTCAAAAAGAGTAAATTACAATTTAGTTACCCAGTTGAAACCTATATACAGACAAAGCAACTGTTTCGCATTTATTACATTTAACCCCCCACAGTTGATAGATCTTTGTTAAACTTAACTGATTGAGGGGTAAAATTATATTTTGATTTTACTTTTTATTTTTCTTTTAAAATAAATTTTAAAAGATTTAAAATAAATTAATTTTTTTAATCAAATATTATTTTCAACACATCTCTCAACTTCTTCTTTTACTCCTCCATAGCCGATTCTTCATCTTCTTCCTCATCCACTTCTTCATCTTCTTCCCCATTGCCGACCTCCACTTCTTCCTCTTCCCAATCACCAATCTACTCTTGTTATTTTTTCCCATCCACTTCTTCACCTTCTTCCCCATCGTCCCCCACTTCTTCTTCTTCCCCATCGCCGACCTACTCCTATCTTCTTCCCCATCTGCCATCGTTTGAAAACATCAACACAAACATCATCTTTTCATCTCTCCGTCGTCGTTCATCTTCTTCCTCTTCTTCATCTCTCATTTCTCTCCATTGTCGTCGACGCGATGCCGATGATTCCAAAACCGACAATGTTTCCCTCTTCTTTCCTCTTCCATCATTTGGGTTTTTGATGATTGTAGGTGGGTGCGATGAGTGCTTAATGTTTGATGATTATAGGTGGATGTGGTGCGTGTTTGATGTTTGATGATTGCAGGTGACTTTCCAGTTGATGCAATGGGTAGTTTTGCAATGGTTGATGTAGGTGCTTGATGTTCGATGATTGCAGGTGGGTGTGGTGCATGTTTGATGTTTGATGATTGCAGGTGGGTTTCCAGTAGAAGCAATGGGTGGATTTGCAATGGTTGATATGGGTGTTTGATGTACGGTAGTTGTTTGAAGGAAAAAAAAAATTGAAAAAAAAAATTATTTAGACTGAACCTAGAAATCTAGGTTCATTCGAATGAACCTAGATGAACACATAATCTGGGTTCATTGCGAATGAACTCAGTTTTCTGGGTTCATTCGCACCTATTGAATCCAGATTTTTGGGTTCGAAGAAGAAGAAGAAAAGAAAGAAGAAAAGAAGAAGAAGAAGAATGAGAGAGAGACTGTGATAGAAGAAATTATGAGGAAGAGAGAAGAATTTTTTAATTTTTTATTTGGTCAATTAGGTCAACTTTAATCACCGAGGGTAATTTCGTCTTTCTACTGCTTTAATACTGTTCACTGTCAAATATAACAGAATCTTCCTAATGGCGAGGGGTAAATTGCAATAACATCAAAAATTTTGCTCTGCTTGAATTAGAGTTTGAACTGTGTAGTTAAATTGTAATTTGTTCTTTTAAAAATGGAAAACAATCAAACTAGTAAATGAGTAATGCTAAAATTCTTAAAAATTTACTCAAATGATTTGGTAAGTGTAATTATCACATCATCAACAATTCATTCTAAAATTAATATGGTAGTTATAAATCAGTCTATCACGTCATTTGGACAAACTTTTTGAATAAAGTTTTGAAAAGTGTAATTTTATTTTTTACTAATATAACTGTATACCTTGCTTCTTGTATAGCATGGAAAAGTAAGTGCCTGACAAGTGACGACTACTTGTCAGATGGGGCAGTTTTCATAACTCCTCTAGAGGTGTCAATCCATCGACATGGGTGGTCAAATTGGGGGCCAAACTCACATTTAAATACTTAAGTCTTATTTGTCATGCGGGATTGGATTACAATAATATTCATATAAGATTGTATTGAATATAATAAAACTGGGTGAGATAAATTAACATTGTGATGTGATTGGTGTTGTATGAGATCAGATTAAAAATAATATTATCTATTGTTTGGTATATTAGGAGATTTGACCAAAAATAATTAACATTATAATATTTTTATAAAATAAAATTAAAAATATTTTAATACTATTTTGAAAAGTAAAATCTAACTCTTTAAAATTAATTTTTTAAAAATAATATATCACAGCAATATGGGGTTTTTTTTTTAACAAATTACAATTTAACTACCCAAAAATAAAATATTTACAGACAGAGTTAAGTTTTTCGTTTTATTACAATTTAGCTACCCACCGTTAGGGAATCTCCATTAAAATTGACGGTGAACAGTATAAATATGTTAAAAGACCAAAATGACCTCACCATTTTATTTAAAAAAAAATTAGAAAATGAAAATAAATTTAAAAAATAATTAAAATTAAAAAATTAAAAAAAAAAAAGAAAAGTCAGTCACTGACACATTTTTTTCTTCTCCTCCTCTTACCAGCCACAATCATCGTCTCTCTTTCTATCTATCTATCCTCATTCTTCTTCTTCTTCTTCTCTTTTTCTCTTCTTCTCAAAACTTAAACGAACCCAGATGAACCACCTTCATTTGGGTTCATACATTATTTTCTTCTTCTTCTCCCACTAGCCACAGTTACCGTCTCTCTGTCTATCTGTCTATCTCTTCTATCTATCTCTCATTCTTCTTCTTCTTTTTCTCTTCTTCTCAAAACTTAAACGAACCCAGATGAACCACCTTCATCTGGGTTCATACATTATTTTCTTCTCCTTCTCCCACCAACCACAGTCATCATCTCTCTCTCTATCCATTTATCTCTTATTCTTCTTCTTCTCTTCTTCTTTTCTTCTCAAAACTTAAACGAACCTCGATGAACCACCTTCATTTAGGTTCATACATTATTTTCTTCTCCTTATCCCATCAGCCACAATCATCGTCTCTCTCTCTATTCGTCTATCTTTTCTTCTTCTTCTTCTTTTTCTTCTTCTGCTGCTGCTGCTTCTGCTTCTTTTGTTTCTTCTTCTCCTCCTCCTCCTCCTCCTCCTCTCTAGACGAACCCATGTGAATCGCTTTCATCTGGGTTCGTCGATTCGAACCCAGATGGATTTTCTTTTCTTTTCTTTTCTTTTTTCTTTTTCTTCTTCTTCTTCTCTTCCTCAAACCTAGACAAACCCAGATGAATTCGTCGATTCGAACCCAGATGGTTTTTTTTTTTTTTTTTCCAAGTTTGAAAAAACAAAAGAAAAGAAAACCCATATGGGTTCGAATTGACGAACCCAGATGAAGGCGGTTCATCTGGGTTCGTCTCACCTTCATCTATGGGTTTTTTTTTTTTTTTCAGTTTGATTGATGATTTTGTGTTCTATGTAGATTTTGATGATTTTGGTGATTTTTGATGGTTTTCATTTGGGTTTGGTGATTTTTGATGATTTTGGTGGTGGATGGGTGGTTTCTGGGTGTTCAAGGTGGGTATCGACAAATGTGTGGGCGTTTGTGGGTCACCGTGTGTTTGATCTTTGATGTTTGATGGGTGGTTGTAGGTGGGTGTTAATGTTGGTCGCCGTCCATGGGTGGGTGTGATTGGAAACCTAGATTTTTAGGTTTCCAAATTCCAGTCGCTTGAAAATCCAAGTTTTTAGAGTGGACTGGAACTAGATTTCTGGGTTTTTTTTTTCCAATTTTTTGTTGATTTTTCTTTTTTCAATTTTTGTTGTTGAGTAGATGGATGAAGATGAATTTTGTTTTTTATTTTGTTGAGCTAATTTTTGAGTGGGATGGATGAAGATGGATGAAGATTGATTTTGTTTTTGATTTTGTTGAGCTGATATTTTTATTTCAAGTTGAAAATCGATAATTGATGTTTTTACGTTCAGTTGAACATGAATTTTCCATTTTTTTTTGGTTATCTAGATCTCAATTTTTTTTAGTAATTTTTTAATTTAATCTTTTAGTTTTTATTTAATTTTTATATATTTTTTTTCAAATGAATCTTCACCTTCCATCTTAATATGGACGATAGAGATGTAATTAAAATAATTTTTTTATTTAATTATTTTAAAGTTTTTGTTAAAATAAATAAGTTTAAAAGACAATTCTACCCCTCACTCAATTAACTCTAACATATTTGACTAACGGTAGGGGGGGTTCATTGTAATAAAATGGAAAACTTGATTCCGTCTGTAAATACTTTTTTCCTGGGTAACTAAATTGTAATTTACTTTTTTTTTTGCCCTTTTTACAATTTTTTAAAAATAATACTGTCACATTCCAATAGCCTTTAAAGTTTAATTTCTGCTAACTGTACTTTTTTTTTTTTTTCAATTACTACAATTAAATTGAGGCTCAGCGAAGGAGAGCATGACATTACTTATTTTTAAAGTATAAATGTAAAAAGCTTGCCATTGAGTCGATCGGGCTAATCTCATCTTGTCTTCAGCTATGGAGACTCGTGAGAGGTGGTTTTCATGTATTTCAATCAAGTTGTAATTAAATCAAAATTTACAAGTATACTTTTAGCTTTGTGTTTCGTAGTTTTGTACAATTACTGATTCAATACTGCTTTGCATGCATACAGGTGATGACAAGATACAACCATATTTTCTTGTCACTCTGAAGTTTGTGTTGCAAGCAAACCAGTCAGGATTTACAGCGATGCATTGACTGTTTACACTCCCTTGTCTCTAACCAACAGTGAGAGAGTAATCAAGATATATATATATATATATGTTTTAGCTGTGACTCCAATTCCTTGTGTTAAAATTTGGATTCTGCAGGACGCCGATTCTGCATTCCGTTGCGAAATCAGCAACGTTGAATATTATGATTAGAAATTAAGTTGCATTGAAATTTATGAGTCTCTATTGATCAATGTATGAAATATTTCAGGTTTCAAAATGTTGAGGAATGAGAATGTGCATTGTTTTCGTTCTTTTTGCTTTATAGAATTTCAGTATCGTATGTATTTTGGTGCGATGAAATAATGTTATTGTTGCAACTTGTATTTATGGTTATGGTGTTTAGATAATTGGGTTTGGCTACCTAATCTTGCTGTTTTAAGTTTTGATTCTTGCTTTTCTATTAATCTGACAATGAACGAGGAAAGTTGTTCCCAGTGAGAACAAGATATATAGACTTAAAGGAGAGGTTGAAAATTTGTTTTGTAAGTTGTAGAATATTCTGCCTCTAGCTTCTTCTTCAATTTTTTTGTGTTTCCAATGTTCATATGTATAACATTGCTTGTGACACCAAGTTATGATATGAAACTGCTTTATGTGTTTGATTCAAAGAAAATGATACATGTACAAAATAATTTATTGAACAATGACAATATACGAATGAAAGCTTCCCCTAGAGAATGTTGAGAATGATATATGAACATTTTTTTTTTCTTCCAATATATCTGCAAAGGGTCCAAGATAAGATGACATTACTGAAGTTGTACTTGTACCTAGCAGCCTCCATTTCTGGTTCTCGTAGCCAAAAAAAGTGGATTTTCTGTCACATTCCACTTAATTAATTTGTACCAAGTAAATGTAGAATGGCCAGGAGTAACGGTACCCAAACATAAATTCGAGGAAAGAAAAGTAGATAATTTGAAAGGGCTTTTTGGCCTATAAAAAAGTTTGGAAGTTTTTGTTCTATGGACACTATCACATTCTCATAGCCAGTCCAAATTTTTCACTTACCTCCGGGCCCAATTAGTCAATCACTTCTAGCTCTAAGAAGGGCAAGTCTCATTTGTTATAGATACTTTAGCATCATAATGTAAACATTGCGTTGAATTCGAAAGAATAATTACATTTTTTCCAATTATGTCAACGAATTCGGTCCAGAATCCAAGTCCTTTCACATGCTTCTCGTAAAACACCATAAAAACTGAAGTTGCAATCCAAAGGACCGCAATTTATGATTTCGAGGAACAAAAGCAGCTCTATTTCACATATGAAGGAATAAACATCCTCTTTTCTGTTGATTTTTTAGTGATTTATATTGATTTAGTGACATGTATATCTATAAACGACAATTATTTATTTTATCTTTTTTGTAATTTTTTCTCCTTTTTAAATTTATTATATCATTGTTAATTGTTTTTAATCTGAAAAAATGAACATCCAAGAGGACTGTGAAAAGATAGGAGAACAAGGGACGTTTGCTGTGTTTTTTTTTTTTTTTTTTTAACTTTTATAACCGTACATCATGCTTTTCTTGAATAAGCATGGGGAGTAAGTGAGTGACGATTACTTAACACTTGGGGGCATTTTTTATAGCCTCATTAGAGATATCGATGGATCAGCGAGTGCAAATTGAGGGTACATCCATACCTTTAGGCCTCGTTTGTTGGTTGGGATTGGATTGGGTTTAGATTAATTTTTATTCAAACCCACGTTTGGTGCACTCCACAGCCTCTTCACTAAATGATCTCATCTCATTTTTATCTCATTACTTTAGGATAAATCAATCCCACTGAAAACATGGGTTAAAATAATCCCACTACACTCACATGTAATCGGTGAACGGCGAGGAAGACCACGAGCGGCAAACAGCGAATGGCGAGTAAGACCACGAGCAGCGAACTGCGACCGGCAAGGAAAACCTAGTGGTGAACTATGACCGATGAGGAAGATTGAGCGACGACCGGCAAGGAAAACCTAATGAGGAACAGCAAAGGAAAACCCAGCGATGAATGGCAAGGAAGACCGAGTGACAACTGGCGAGGAAGACAAAGTGAGCGTTAGTGGAAAAGAAGAAGGAAAAGAAAAGAAAAAGAGAATGATCGAACCGGCGGTGGGCTAATCGACGACGTGGTAATGAGAATGGGGGCTCGATGCGAAGGACAGAGGGAGAAGAGAGATGGTGGTCGACGGTTCTGCAATTTTGTAGCCTTGAGAAGTGTCTGGAAATTGTGGAAAATTGCTTAAATTAATATATGTTTTGCAAAATTTTTATAAAGACCTTGAGAAATTTCTTTAAAATCCAAGTTTATACCCACTATTTTTAATCCTATCTTACTTTCACCAAACATGGGATAACATCTAATCTAATTCTATTACATCTCATCCAATTCAATCCCACATAAATTATTCAATCCTATCCCACATACCAAACGAGACCTTACTTTACAAGCAGGATCGAACTTAAATTTTAAGATTCGTGAGTCTAAAGACCCAACTTAAGTAAAGTAAGGTTAGAAACTAAAAAATTTTAAAATGTTATACAGAAAAAAAGAAACAAAAAATCTTAAAAGCGGAGATAGTGATCTTATAATACATTTTAAAGATAATTAAATCATAAATTAAATTGTTCAGGATCACAAATTTATGATATGTGAATTGTGACTTTTAACAAAATCAGGTCATGATTATTAGGTCATCATCCGATGAATTTAAAATCACAACCACTTTAACTTATCATTACAAGAAATTAATTATTTAATTAAAATTTGAATATGATCGTTCTTTCTTCTAATAAACTTACATGTTGAAAATATTAACATGGATCCACAAATAATTGGCTAAAAATGTCTTGCAAGTTTTTGATTAAAGCAGGTAATATGACAAGACTTGGAATGACATATCGTACATCAGTCAACAATTTGACAATAGTATTGGCAATAAAACGTCTAGCGTGATTTGCCAAAGTGGTTAGAAAGCACCCCCAAGTTTTCACATAACTTGGGTTTGACACCTAACAACATAAACACTTTATGGCAACTTTCTCCCACCTCATGTGGGTCGTCTTTCCACCCTCACGTGGGCCATCTCTCGACTTTAGTGTGGATTTATCTCTCTCATATAGGAATTATTCTCTAGATCGCGCATCAGAATTTTATCCCGTTTGGTTCTGATAATCTCTTGAACTAGTTTTAGAAATTAAAAGAAAAAAAAAATGAACTGGCAAGCATACATATAAAGAGAGAGAAATACAATTCCATAACTTTAGTTATTCATTTAAAAAAAAAAAAAAATAGCCGATAGATATTTGTTGGATTTATATGACTGCAAGGAAAATATGTTAAAATAAGCAAGTTGACACTGTCATGTTCGGTCTTATTGAATTTACTATGTGGTCCTCCCACTTTTCATAATTTGGGGTTGAAAAACAAGTTTACTAATTGTTCAACAACTAATTGAGAATTTTCTTTCTTATCTCTAATTTTTATTTTTATTTTATTTTTCCAATGATTTCATAGGACAAAACTTAGCTGAAAATGCGTGGAAGTCTTCTGGGTAATTCTTTATTTATATATATTTTAAATATCTCATTTCAAATGGTGATTAGATTAATTTGTAAGCATGCACGTTGGCTTTTTTTTTTTTTTGGTTGAAAGGATGCATGTTGTGTTTTTTTTTTTTTTGGAAAGGCTGCATGTTATGCTTAATCTTCTTAATTTCAAGCTTATTGGCTAGGAAGTCATTATTTGATTCCGTATGAACATGTGCTTATTAGGACTTCATTTTCATATATACTTTTTTAATTGGTTTTTGGTCAAGTATTATTGGCTCTATGCATCCCTAAAAGGTTACTGAATTATTATGTATTGCTTGTTAGTGAATCTAAACTCATTCATTTTTGTCCATTTCAATTACTGGTTTTGCTCCACTTTGCTGATTAGTCCTTGGTGAATGAGCCATCTTGTTAGTCAATTGCTCTACTCTCGCTTGTAGCTCGATATTTTCTATCCAAACTATATGGTTTTCTATTTCAAGTTGTTGGAGCTTCCCCATGCAGTTGTTCATTTGAGTCATCAAGGCGGCAACCTGAGCTTCAAGCGTTGTTTGATTTTGTTTTGCCATTTTATCTTGGAGGCATGTTTGATCAACTTCTTAGATTCTAATTGCTAGCTTCACATAGACAACGCCAAACTGTAATGGGTGGTTTCCTACAGTTGTTAACGTGGAGATTCGATTCTACGATAAGTTTTCTAGGACTTAGCAACCTACAAAAAGTCGAACGACGAGGACAGCTTACCTTGACACCTAGGTGGTGTCGGCCAAAGACATTCCAACTTTCAAGTTAAAATAATAGATGTGTGAAGATAAAATAAGGTAAAACGAAGCGTACAACTAATAGTTGTAATAGTGGCGTATAACAAATGAAGAAGATGATTATTGAGATTTGAGTAGGATAAAAGTTAACTGTTGTGCAATGGTGTAGTCAATGATGTTGGCTAAGTGACTAGAGGGATTTTGTCAGCGATACAGAGAAAAAAGATCACCTTACCTCTTTGATTGCTCCCCTTTTATAAGTGAAGAGAGAGTCGTTGTAGAAGTGCAATGACAACTAAGATCAAGGAATCCAATCAACAAATCTAGCATACAAGTTGGTCAAACTTCATTAATGCAGTATGAGTTGTTCGAGAGTTGTTGTTTGGATGTGGGCTCCGGGATTTTACGCTTCAATTGGGTTGGACTAAACCAATACCCAACACTTGGGCTACTATTTTGGACCTTATTGACAACTTGTCAACTGGGATATAAAAGGGCTGACTTTTACTACTACAAACATTAGAAAAAAAAAAGATTGTGCAGTAGCCTTCACTTTTTTTCTTTTTTTTTTTAAAGAGGCTGCTACATCTTTTCATCTTTCCAGTCAATAGCACAAACAGATTAAGATAAAAGGTAATGGATAAAGTGTTTGTCATTTTAGTTGTTTGTGATAATGATGTAGTCATAGTCTAAGCTTTCTAACAAATCATCTTGGCATCAAGAGTTGTCATCTCATCCTAAAAGCAAAATTATAGTATTAGATCACTTTGAAGTTTTTATAAAATAGAAATCAATCTAGATATATATATATATATATCACTCCATATAGAAAAGTAGAAACTTTCATTCACTTTTCGCGCCAATTGTATGGAGACTGCTCCTCCTTCAGTTCTCTTATCTTGGGAAACTTCTTGGTCACCCCCCCAAGCTTCCACCATTAAATCGAGCATTTTGTTTTTTCATATATATCTTATCCTACTTTTTAAAATTTAGTTTAATTCGTAAAAATTTAAAACATAAGTAGTTAAAAATAACGATGATATCTTTTGAATAAAGTATTACTAATTCGATTTCAAGATAATATTGAAATATTGGAAATCTATAAACCAAAGGTAAATATCGCCCCTCTAAAAGTTTGATATGGACTCAAAAATATTAGCCGGATCCACTGCCCAAGTCCATGTGGGCTTGGACAGATAAGCTTGCTCTAAATAAGGCTTGTGGGTAGGGTTTGGCTTCAAAAAAATTTAAGACCTAACTTCGCCCAATTGATATCTCTGCCTCGGTAGTTATTCTATTGAGCTAAACACATTTATTGAAGCTCACGTTATGCCCAACCCAAACTCCAACAATTTAAGACCTAACTTCCTACTACTTTTTTATCTACTTCCATTCACGTTTTTCTCTGGTCCATTCATCATTCTAGATAAGAGATTCTTCATTCAAGCTTCTTCATCCATTCAACTAATTTGAGTTTTGAAGGTGTGTATGTACAAAATAATTTATTAAACAATGACAATACACAAGAGCATGAAAGCTTCTCCTAGTGAATGTCGAGAATGATATATGAACAATTTCTTTTTTATTCTAAGTTATATGTAAATGGTTCAAGATAAGATGACATAACTGAAGTTGTACCTAGCCGCCTCCATTTCTGGTTCTTGTAGCCAAAAAAAGTGGATTTCTGACACATTCCACTTAATTAATTTGTACCGATGTAGAATGGCCAGGAGTAACGGTACGCAAACATAAATTCGAGGAAAGGAAAGTAGATAATTTTAATGGGCTTTTTGGCCCATAAAAAAGTTTGGAAGTTTTTGTTCTATGGATACTATCACATTCTCATAGCCAGTCCAGGTTTTTTTCACTTACCCCCGGGGCCCAAAACGAATTATAAATAGTCAATCACTTCTAGCTCTAAGAAGGGCAAGTCTCATCTGTTATAGATGCTTTAGCATCATAATGTAAACCTTGTGTTGGATTCGAAAGAATAATTACATTCTTTTCAAGTATGTCAACGAATTCGGTATAGAATCCGAGTCCTCTCACATGCTTCTCGTAAACCACCATAAAAACTGAAGCTACAATCCAAAGGACCGCAATATATGATTTCGAAGAACAAAAGCAGCTCTATTTCACTTACGAAGGAATAAACATCCTCTTTTATTTTTATTTTTGACTGATTTATATTGATTTAGTGACATGTATATCTATAAATGAAATTTATTAATTTTGTCTTTTTTGTAATTTTTTTTTTATCGTTTTTAAATTTATTATATTATTGTTAATTGTTTTTAATCTGAAAAAATGAACATCCAAGAGGATAATGAAAAAATAGAGAAGAAGAAGGGCTTTTTTTTTTTTTTTTTCTAAATAACTGTACATCATGCTTTCTTGTATAAGCATGGAAAGTAAGTGCGTGATGGTCACTTAACACTTGGGGCATTTTTCATAGTCCTATTAGAGATGTGAATGGATCAGCTAGCCCAAATGGAGGGTACATTCAATCCTTTAAGTTACAAGGATCGAGCTTGACTTTTAAAGTCCGTGAGTCTGAAGACCCAACTTGAAGAGTGTAGGGTTAGAAACTATGAAATTTAAAAACGTTACACGGATTAACAAAAGAAAAAAAAAGACTAAAAGTGGAAACAGATATCTTATAATATATTTTTACTATAATTAAATCATAGACTAGATTGTTCTAGACCTTAAGGTTATGATATGTGAGTTGTTACTTTCAATAAAGCTATGTCATCACTCGGTAACTTTAAAATCTCAACCATTGTTATCTTAGGGAAAATTGCACAAAACCCTTAAGGTTTGATAAAATTACAGAAAAATAACGATATTTGGATAACTCACATTGACCTCCCCTAAACTTTCAAAAACTCAGTACAAATCTCTCTTACTGTTAGTCAACTACGATTAAATTCGTATAGTCAACGATTAAAGGTGCAAAAAGACTAAAATATCCTTCAAGTCAAATTTAAAATTAATATTTTATTTTTTGTAAATTTAAAATTAATATTATATTTTTTAATTTAATTAAAAAATAAATAAAAAAGATAAAAACCTCCATGGGAAACCAAATCTTGGTCTCCTATGGAGACCTAGTCTCCGTCTTCGGCGATGGAGATGAGACCTTTGATGATGGAGTCGTCTCTATCGCTGGAGACCCCTAGCGATAAAGATCTCCATCCCTAAAAGTCCAACGACGGAGCATCATTGGACTTCCAGCGATGGAGATCGTCTCCATCGTTGGAGACGCGCCTATCTCCAGTGGTCTCCATCATCGACGAGGGTGACCATTTTTTTTTTTTTTAGTTTCATGAACTTTAATTTTTTTTTATTTTTTTATTTGAGTGATATTTGGTTTAATGATGATGATTAATTTGGGTGATGTTGGTTTGATAAAAATGATGAAGAATTGGAGATAATGATTTTGATGATGGAGAGGTAGAATTTTTTTTTTTTAGGGTTTAAATATTATATTATTATTTTATGAATTAAAAATACATCTTTTTTAATTTTTTAATTAAAATAAAATATATATATTAAATTAAAATATTTATAAGGTGTATATTGATCATTTTAGCCTTGATAATTTTGACTTAACAGAAGTTGGCTAATGATTGATTAACAGTAAGGAAGATTTGTATTGAGTTTTAAATATTATATTATTATTTTATTAATTAAAAATACATCTATTTTAATTTTTTAATCAAATTAAAATATTTATAAGGTGCGTATTGATCATTTTATCCTTGATAATTTTGACTTAACAGAGGTTGATTAATGATTGACTAACAACAAGAAAAGTTTATGTTGTATTTTTGGAACCTTAAGGGATGTCAGTACGAGTTACCTAAATATTATCATTTTTATATAATTTTGATAAATCTCAGGCCGTTTGTACAATTTGCCCCCTTTTAACTTATTATGTACAAGAAATTTATTTATTTAATTAAAATTTGAATATGATCGTTCTGTCTTCTAATAAAAATACATTTGAAATATTATCATGGGTCCACAAATAATTGACTAGAAATATCTTGCAAGTTTCTATTAAAGCAGGTAAATGACAAGACTTGGAATGATATATCATATATCAGTCAACATCTTGATAATTGTATTGGCAAGAATATATATAAAGAGAGATAAATACAATAAATACAATTAGTCCTTAATTTTATTTATTCATTTTCTTTTATAAAAAAAATAGCTGATAATTATTTGTTGGATTTATATAGCTACAAGGAAAATATGTTAAAATAAGTAAGTTGACAACTTCATCTTCGATCCTATTGAATTTAATCTCTGGTCCTCGCACTTTTGATAATTTGGGGTTGAAAAACAAATTCACTATTTGTTCAACAATTAATTGAGAAATTTCGCTATTATCCCTAATTTTTATTTTTATTTTTATTTTTTTTCCCAATGATTTCATAGGACAAAACTTAGCTGAATATGTGTGGAAGTCTTATCGATAATTCAATATATATATATATATATATATCTCATTATTGGGTAATTCAATTTATATATATATATATATTAATCTTCTTAATTTCAAGCTTATTAGCTAGGAAGTCATTATTTAATTTCGTATGAACATATGCTTATTAAGACTTCATTTTGGTATATACTTTTCTAATTGGTTTTTGGTCAAGTATTATCGGCTTTATGCATCCACAAAAGGTTGCTAAATTATTGTGTATTGTTTGTTAACAAATCTAAACTCATTCATTTTTATTAATTTCAGTTGCTGGTTCTACTCCATTTTGCTTATTAGTCCTTGGTGAAAGAGCCATCTTGTTAGTCAATTGCTTTACTCTCACTTGCAGCTCGACATTTTCTATCCGAACTATCTAGTTTTCAATTTCGAGTTGTTGGAGCTTCTCTACGTAGTTATTCATTTGAGTCATCAAGGCGACAACATAAGTTTCAAGTGTTATTTGATTTAGTTTTGCCATTTCGTCTTGGAGGTACGTTCAATCGACTTCTTAGATTCTTATTGCTAGCTCTTCACAGACAGCGCCAAACTATAGTGGGCGATATCCTATAATTACTTACATGAAGGTTCAATTCTATGATAAGGTATCTGGGATCTAGCAACTTGTAAAAAATTGAACGACGAGTATAGGTTACCTTGACATCGGAGTGGTGCCAACTAAAGACATTCTGACACTCAAGTTAGAATAATAGATGTTTGAGGATAAAATAAGATAAAACGAAGTGTACGACTAATAGCTATAATGGTGGCGTACGAGAAGTGAGGAAGATGATTGCTAAGATTTGAGTAGAATAAAAGTTAACTGTTGTGTGATAGTATAGTCAATGATGTTGGTTGAGTGACTAGAGAGATTTTGACAGAGTAATGATACAGAGAAAAGTGATCACCTTGTCTCTCTAATTGCTCCCCTTTTATAAATGGGAAGAGAGTTGTTGTAGAAGTGCGATGACAATTGAGATCAAGAGATCCGTTCTCTTGATCCACGCCTCTACACTTAATCAACAAATCTAGTATTCAAGTTGGTCAGCATTTATTAATACAGTATGAGTTGTCTAAGCGTTGTTGTTTGAACGTGGGCCCCTGGATTCTAGGCTTCAGTTGAGCTAGACTAAACCAATATCCAACATTTGGGCCACTATTTTGGGTCTCACTAACAACTTGTCGATTGGGCTATAAATGGACTGACTTTTGCTATTACAAACATTAAAAAAAATATATATTTATAAATTTCATTTTAAAATACATCAAAATTTATCTAATTACATCACTTAAATAAAATCTGTAAAGTCAATAATTTTTTAAATACACCAAAATTATGATGGATTGCATTTATATATGGATTGATTCAATGGATTCTGCACAAATCTAGATTGTATATATCTAGATTTCAATAAAATCCATACAAATCTGGATTAAATACACTCACATTTTTATATTATTTTAAATTCAATGAATATTAGATTGAATCCATCCCCTATATTTGAAAAACCAAATTCGAATTTGTAATTTATTTTTTAATCTTTGCCATGTGTTGTTGGTATAGTAAATCCGCCAGTCTTTTGATTGCATTCGCTTAGACAACTTGGAATTGCCAGGATATGTGGCATTTGCAACAACTATGTATATGTTCCTGTTTAATTTTCAATACAATATATATGTATGTAAATATTTGACGTAGTCACAAACAAGTTTGCCATTTTATTTACTAGCCAAATCTTGTAATTGAATATGGTGATCATTGGCAACTTACCCTCACATCTTAGTTCTCCTGCTGAGTTTCTCGTTGACCGCACACAATTTTGACACAACATTCGTCATCTCCACTCGCTCAGCTGGCGATTCCATTGAGCAAAGAACTCCAATTCTCAGCACATCAATCAAGCACTCCTCAATTCTGGCTCTTGCTTTTCCATATCGTCTCTTACAATTTTCGATGTTGTCGTCGAAAGCACTTACCTCCAACAGCAGTGAAGGTTCAACAATCTCCTTCACTCGTTCTGGCAAAGACACCTTGACAAAGTCATGGAGAGTTAGACCATCATTAAATATGCCATCAGTAGGGCACTTTCCAGTGAACATCTCTAGCAAGAGAACTCCAAAGCTATACACATCTCCTAGTGCAGTCACTTTATTGCCCATACCGTACTCTGAAGAAATATGTCAATTTATCACTTTAAATATAGTAATATAACACATAAGATCACAATTATTAAAGTATTTAAATCAAAATATAACACTAAAGAGAATTACCTGGGGCAATATAGCCTATAGTTCCTTTTATCCCAATTGAATTGGATTGAGCTTGATGACTAAATGGGTTATTTGGTAGAAATTTTGCCAGCCCAAAGTCACCCACATGGGCAACCATGTCCTGATCGAGTAAAACATTATTTGGCTTTAGATCACCATGAACAATTGGTGGTTGGCAGTGATGGTGAAGATATTCTACTGCAGAAGCGACATCAATGGCTATATTTATCCTTTGAATGACACTTAAATTACTTGTATCAAGTTTATCCACGTTATGGTGCAGCCAATTAGCCAAACTTCCATTTTGCATGTACTCATAAACCACAGCCTTGAAATCAGCACCTTTATAATCCATGCTTGAGCAAACAGTCATAATTTTGATAAGATTTCGATGGCGAATCCTTTTGAAAGCTTCACATTCAGCTATAAAACTCTTAGAAGCACCTTTTTGCTGAAGGTTGATGACTTTCACCGCAACTAACATTCCATATTCACTCAAAAGTCCTTTGTACACAAATCCAAAGCTTCCTTGACCAATCAGGTTGGATGATGAAAATTCATTCGTTGCCTTGTTAAGCTCTGCATAAGAGACCTTGGGAAATTGTTCTTCCACGTGCAACATTCTTGACGAATTATCGGTAGCTTTTCTTCTTCGAGCAATGATTATAATGAAGCACAATGATAAGATCAAACATGAAACAATCATCGGAATTACAACTTTGAGGGCACTGAACTTATCTTTCTTTGATTTTTTGAAATGGCATGATGGAAAGTGCATTTCTGCTGAACCCCCACAAAGCTTCTCATTCCCATGAAGTGAAATCTTTGTTGCATTGCTGAACACCCCTTTCATTGGTACATTTCCCTCAAAGTGGTTGTAAGACAAATTTAAGTATTCCAAGAATGATAAATCCTGAAAGTACTCTGGAATTTGGCCAGAAATATTATTAGAAGATAAATCTAATTTTTTAAGGCTTCTCAAGGAACTAAGAGAATTTGGAATGTTTCCACTAAAAGAATTGCCCTGCATGAAAAGATACTCTATGCTCGAACAACCACCAAGAGTTGCAGGCATTTCACCAGAAAATTGATTCTCTGAGATATCTAATGAAACCAAATTTTTCAAGTTGCCTACTTCTAAGGGAAAGGGACCACTAAGAAGGTTATTAGATAGGTCTAGGCTTAGTGATAGGGTTACTATGTCAAAAATTTGTCGAGGAAAAGAACCGATAAGCCTATTTTGAGACACACCAAGCTGAATCAACCTCTGACAGTTTCCAAGGGTGGAGGGTACATTGCCTTGCAGATTATTGCCTCCCAACTGTAAGTTGATTAGCAATGTTAAATTGCCTAGAGAGGTTGGGATGTTCCCTTGTAAACTATTTTCGGACAAGCCTAGAATTTGTAATTCTTTAAGCTCACCAATAGTGGGAGGAATAGTGCCAGTTAAGTGGTTATGACTCATATCTAACCCAATTAGTTTGACAAAATTCTTTATTTCTGGAGGTATAGTGCCTGATATTTGATTCACTCCCATCGCTAGCCCGGTCATTGTTAGGGAGAGATTAGCAATAGAGTGTGGTAATACTCCTCCAAACTGATTTTCTTCGAAACCGAGCAAATCCAATCTACTACAGTTTAGTAAAGAGGTTATGAATTCAAGGTCATTGGGTTTGCCGGTTCCTAAATAATTTCTTCCCAAAGCTACATCTTTTATATTCTTAAGGCCACTAAAATTAATCGACACCATTCCACTAAAATAATTGTTCGCAAGATCTAGACGGCCTAGATTTGAACAATTCGACAAGGAATGTGGGAGAGGACCAACAAAATCATTTCCATAAAGACCCAAATTTTGCAAGTTTGGGAGATCATAGCCTATATTAGATGGCAAACCTCCACCAAGTCTATTGTATGGAAGAACTAGCTCCAATAGGGAAGAGATATTATAAATTGAAGGAGGAAGCACACCAAAGAAATTATTAACAGCAAGATTGAGAACAATTAAGCTTCTCAGTTGGCCAAGGGTATTAGGAACACTCCCACTTAAGTTATTCGCTGGTAAATGAATTACCTTGAGTGCTGAGAGATTTCCTATGATAGCTGGTAAAGGTCCTGTGAGATGATTATCACCAATGGACAGACTTTCAAGCTTCGACAGGTAGCCGAACTGTACTGGAATTTGTCCCACAAGGTTGTTATTGATGGCCACAAACCTGATGAGATTAAAGCAGCGAGACAAATTAGTCGGTATAGTACCAGAAAAGGAATTATTGTACAAAAATAGATGTTGAAGCCTGAATAGACGACCAATTTCATCGGGAATTTCACCATAAAAGCTGTTGTTTTCTAAGTAGATGGATTTGAGGAAGCTGAGGTTGCCTATAAATGGTGACAGGCGACCTGCTATGCCTTGGCTACTTAAGTCTAACTTAGTGACTCTTTGGTGTCGATGACCGCAAATAACACCTCTCCACAAGCACAAGGGTACAGAATTGTTCCATGAGCTTGTCACACCTGATGGATCATGAAGTTGTGACTTTATGGCCAATAATGCTATACGGTCTGAGTCTTGTATGTTGATTGTGGCAGTGGAGGGGGTAGAGAAGCTAAAGATTAGCAACAAACTGAATAACCATGGAAAAATGGCATGGAAGTTGGTGGAACTAAGCATTTTGTGAGGCCTGTATTAGACAAGGTAGAATGAGTAGTCTAGAATCTAAATCGTGCTCAGTTCAAGCTGCAATGAAGAGATTTTATAGCCACCAAGCATAGTGGTAGCAAAGACTGGTAGAAACAAAGTGACAGAACTAGAAGATGCCGTGTCTTCTAAGTACGTTCCTTTAAAACACGCCAGTTGACTAAAAGGGCTCCGTAGCAAAGACTTGTAGAAACAGAGTGACAGGAGTAGGACTAGAAGACGGGGCATCCAATGAAAAGCACACGTGTGTGCACGGAAACTTACTTAATTGCTCCGCAGTGACCAAACGCAACTCCCCTTCCCTGTTTCCAAGCTCCATAAGGACTTGACTCATAGACCAACGACAATAACAATTAAAATTATTATGACATTTTCAAGTAGTTTCCTAATCTTTTCCTACACAAATAGGTTTAAAATTTAGTCTAAAAAAAATTGTTTAAAATTTTTTTGAGAATAATACATTCATATTTATACACTAAACTGAAACTTTGGTGTTACTGGTATTCAATGCTGACATTTAAAATTCTAGTAATTAAGTTAGAGTCGAGCACGATTACATTCACAAGGAAAAAAAAAAAGAAAAAAATCCTGACTCTGTGGTGCTCCTAAGGAATAGAGATAAAACAAGATAGGCGTGAAATGAATGTGACTGTCGTTCATGATAGAACAGCAACTGTGTTGTGATGTGGCATTAGGATATATGGATGAAAGAAATGTGCTGAAGTGGCAAGTAGTTTGTTGTGTAGCAAACTTGTTGTGTTCAGCACAGAATGATGCAGCTGTCACACAGATTATTGCAGCTGTCTCATTGATATTTCTGATGCAATTTGCTGGTGAGGACACATGGACGAATCAGATAGGCAAGGCTCAGGATCCTAGTCTGATTGATCAAGGATGTTCCTCTGCATCTTAAAAACAGAAATAGGGCGAAAATGAAAAAGAGTGATATATAGCTGAGTTTTTATTGGGACTGTTTTTTACTGTTCCATTGGTGGCTATTGAGTGTCTTTTTTCTTTTCTCTTGTAATCTGCAAGTGTAATACTTCTCATTCATAGTGGATTTTTCATACTCTTCTACCTGCCCGTGGATGTAGATTGTTTGTGTAACAATCGAACCACGTAAATCTTACGTCACTCTCTTCGTTCTCCTTTGTCTTTTGGTTTTTTGTTTCGTTTCAGTTTAACTTGTTTGTATAAACGAGTACTAAACCTTACATATTGGTATCAGAGCTAGGTTCTAAACTCGTTGTTGTAGATCTAGAAATTTTGGGTTAAGTTTCTTAAGATCTGGTTAGAACAAGCTACTGGAATGGGGACTAAATTCAAGGTTGAGAAGTTCATAGGTCTGAATGATTTTGGATTGTGGAAGATGAAGATGAAGGCTGTGTTGGTGAAAGAGGGTTTAGCTGTAGCTTTGGAAGGTACTGAAAAACTTCCAGAAACCATGAAAGAAGAGGAGAAGAATGAGTTGCTAGAAAAAGCATATAGTTCACTTATTTTAGGACTTGGTGACAAAGTTCTAAGGGAGGTTACAAAGGAGACAACTGCTGCTGGGATTTGGAAGAAGCTTGAGGCATTATACATGTCTAAAGCTGTACCTAATCGAATCAATTTGAAGCAGAGGTTCTTTGGCTTCAAGATGAATGAGAGCAAATCACTAACAGATGGAATTGATGAGTTTACAAAATTGATACAGGATTTGGAGAGTGTTGGTGTTGTGAAAATTGAAGATGAGGACCTCGCAATAATCCTATTAAATTCACTCCCCAAAGGTCTTGAACATTTTGTTGATACTCTCAAATATGGAAGACAATCATTGAAGTTTGAGGAGGTGCAATCTGCGATTATAGCAAAGGATGCTGAGAGAAGAAACAATGGTAGTTCTCGTGCAGATGCAGAAGGACTCATGGTTAGAGGGAGAACAGATAAGAAGCAAGGTAACAACAATGGTCATAGTAAGTCCAAATCAAAGGGAATGGGACCTAGAAAATGTTATCATTGTCACAAAGAATGTCACATTAGGAAAGACTGTCCTGAGAGGAAGGGGAAAAAGAAAGAAAAAGAGTCTAAAAATGGAGATGCTAGTATTGCATCTGATGGTTATGAAAGCTCAGATGTGTTGGTTGCTTCGGAGAAGAACAATACGGAAGAATGGGTTTTAGACTCCGGCTGCACATTTCACATGTCTCCTAACAAAGACTTGTTTGAGTTTTTTGAAGAACTTGAGGGTGGAAGAGTGCTGATGGGCAATAACGCTGCCTGTAAAGTTGCTGGTATTGGAAGCATAAAGTTACAATTGCATGACGGTACGGTTAGAACCTTGACAAGTGTGAGGTATGTACCTGAACTCAAGAGAAATTTAATATCATTAGGGATGTTAGATGATGGAGGATATTGTTGTAAGGTTGAAAAAGGCATGTTAAAGGTTTGTAAGGGTTCAATGGTTGTTATGAAAGCTGAAAAGTTGAATGGACTATATTTGTTGAAGGGGTCTGCAATTTCTGGTTCAGCTTCTGTTTCAACAACAAATAGCCTAAGTAAAACAAATTTATGGCATATGAGACTAGGTGACATTAGTGAAAAAGGTCTCATAGAACTGGAGAAACAAGGGCTGTTATGTGGTGATAAACTAGAAAAATTAGACTTCTGTGATCATTGTGTGTATGGAAAAATGAGTAGACTTAAGTTCAACTTGGCTGCTCATAGAACCAAGGGTACCCTTGACTATGTCCGTAGTGATCTTTGGGGACCAGCTAGAACACAATCTCTTAGGGGTTGCAGATATTACATGACAATTATAGATGATTACTCAAGAAAAGTTTGGATTCATTTCTTGAAAAGTAAAGATAAGGCCTTTGAAAAATTCAAGAAATTGAAGATTATGATAGAGACTCAAACAGGGAGAAAGATTAAACGCTTGAGAACTGATAATGGCCTAGAGTATTGTGGTGATGCATTCAAAACATTTTGTGACGAAAATGGAATTGTAAGACATAAAACCGTGAGAAAAACACCTCAACAAAATGGCTTGGCTGAAAGGATGAATAGAACCATCCTTGAGAGAGTTAAGAGCATGCTCTCTAATGCAAATCTCCCAATTCAATTCTGGGCAGAGGCTGCTCATACTGCAGTACATCTAATAAATAGATGTCCATCTGCTGCTATTGATTTCAAAACTCCAATTGAAATGTGGTCTGGAAAACCTGCTGATTACAGCAATTTGAGGACTTTTGGTAGTACTGGATTTGTGCATGTAAATGAAGGGAAATTACAACCTAGAGCAATTAGGTGTATTTTCCTTGGGTATCCTGATGGTGTGAAAGGTTACAAATTGTGGAATCTAGTGACAAAGAAATCAGTTATTAGTAGGGATGTAGTTTTTAAAGAGTTTGAAATGTTGGGATTATCAAAAGATATTTTAGATGCTAGCAATGGCAAAGGAAAATTTGACCTTGAGGTGGAGCTTCCTGATAATCCAATTGAAGTTCAAGAACTGCAGCAAGAGAGAATTGAAGAAGAGAGAGATGGACAAAGGCTAGATGAACTTGAACCAGAACATGATGTAGTAGCTCAAGAAGTGCAAGATTTAACAAATTACAACTTGGCTAGAGATAGAGTTAGAAGAGACATAACAGCTCCGAATAGATATGGTTATGCTGAGATTGTTTCTTATGCACTTGAAGCAGCTGCAGATATACTAAGTGAAGAGCCTAATTCTTATAAAGAAGCAGTTAACAGTTCTGATGCTAAGAACTGGATAGCTGCTATGGATGATGAAATCAACTCTTTAAAGAAAAATGGTACTTGGATTTTGGTAAGAAAACCAGAAAAGTGTAGAGTGATAGATTGCAAATGGGTTTTCAGAAGAAAATATGGCATTCCTAGTGTTGAACCACCTAAATACAAGGCTAGGTTGGTTGCAAAAGGTTTCACACAAAGGGAGGGTGTAGATTTCAATGAAATATTCTCACCTGTAGTGAAACACTCTTCAATAAGGATGTTGTTATCTTTAGTAGCTCAATTTGACATGGAACTTGAGCAACTTGACATCAAGACAGCTTTTCTACATAGTGTTAGAAGAACAAATTCTAATGGCACAACCTGAAGGCTATGAATGTCAAGGAAAGGAAAACCAAGTGTGTCTGCTGAAGAAGGCTTTGTATGGCTTAAGGCAATCACCTAGGCAATGGTATAAGAAATTTGATGCTTTTATGTTGCAGATTGGGTATTGCAGAAACAAGTATGATAGCTGTGTTTATTATAAAAGGCTACTAGATCAGAATTGTATATATCTTCTACTGTATGTAGATGATATGTTGGTGGCTAGTAGAAATAAGGCAGAAATCAACAAGTTGAAATGTCTTATGAGTAATGAGTTCGAAATGAAAGATCTTGGGCCTGCAAGAAGAATCTTAGGGATAAACATACTCAGAGATAGAAAGAAAGGCCAACTGTTTCTATCTCAAGAAGAGTATGTTGGGAAGATTCTTGATAAATTCAAGATGAGTACTGCTAAAGTAGTTTCAACTCCTTTAGCAACCCACTTCAAACTCTCAGCAGAACAATCTCCAAAAACAAAAGAAGAAGAAATGTATATGGCTAAAGTACCTTATGCCAATGCAGTAGGGTGTGTGATGTATTTAATGATCTGTACCAGGCCAGATATTTCTCACTCGGTGAGTGTTGTTAGCAGGTATATGGCGAAACCTGGGAAATCTCATTGGGAGGCATTAAAATGGTTACTCAGGTACTTGAATGGTACAAAAGGTGTGGGACTTATGTATCGCAAAGTTGAAAACGGTGCAGATTGTGTGTTGGGGTATGTTGATTCAGATTTTGCAGGTGATATGGATAAAAGGAGATCCATTACTGGTTACATCTTCACTGTTTGGGGTAATCCAGTTAGTCGGAAAGCAACATTGCAACGTATAGTGGCACTCTCAAGCACAGAGGCAGAATATATTGCTGCAACTGAAGCAATGAAAGAGGCATTATGGCTTAAAGGAATTGTAAATGAACTTGGGATAGTACAGAAGACAATTGTTGTCAACTGTGACAATCAAAGTGCCATTTGTTTGTCAAAAAATCAAGTCTTTCATGAGAGGACCAAACATATTGACATAAGGCTGCATTTTATTCGAGATGTTGTAGATCAAGGTGGAGCAAGTGATCAAAAAGATTGCTGGAACTAAAAATCCAGCCGATATGCTTACAAAGTCTGTTCCCACAGAGAAGCTTAGGCTCTGTATGAGCCTAGTACAAGTGCAAATGAGATGAAGAACTGGAAAAAGGGGTAGAAGAGGGTTTATGATTCTAATGCCAAGGTGGAGATTTGTTGTGATGTGGCATTAGGATATATGGATGAAAGGAATGTGCTGAAGTGGCAAGTAGTTTGTTGTGTAGCAAACTTGTTGTGTTCAGCACAGAATGATGCAGCTGTCACACAGATTATTGCAGCTGTCTCATTGATATTTCTGATGCAATTTGCTGGTGAGGACACATGGACGAATCAGATAGGCAAGGCTCAGGATCCTAGTCTGATTGATCAAGGATGTTCCTCTGCATCTTGAAAACAGAAATAGGGCGAAAAAGAAAAAGAGTGATATATAACTGTACTGGGATTTCTCCCACAAGGTTGTTATAGAAGGCCCTAAACCTGATGAGATTAGAGCAGCGGGACAAATTGGTTGGTAAAGTACCTGAAAAGAAATTATTGTACAAAAATAGATGTTGAAGCCTGAATAGACGACCAATTTCATTGGGAATTTCACCATAAAAACTGTTGTTTTCAAGGTAGATGGATTTGAGGAAGCTGAGGTTCCCTATAAATGGTGATAGGCAACCTCCTATGCCTTGGCTACTTAGGTCTAACTTAGTGACTCTTTGGTGTCGACGACCACAAATAACACCTCTCCACAAGCACAAGGGTACAGAATTGTTCCATGCGCTTGTCACTCCTGATGGATCATGAAGTTGTGACTTTATGGCCAATAATGCTAGACGGTCTGACTCTAGTGTTTTGATTGTGGCAGTGGAGAGAGTAGAGAAGCTAAAGATTAGCAACAAACTGAATAACCATGGAAAGAAGGCAGGGAAGTTACTGGAACTAAGCATGTTGTGAGACCTGTATTAGACAAGGTAGAATGTGTCAGTTTAAGCTGGAATGATGAGACTTTATAGGCACCAAGCATGGTCGTTGCTTTTGACAAACAGCAATTATCATACAAATTTCCAGAGGCATCGTTAATGGTTTTGAAAATTTGCACTACTAAAAACCAGTAAGTGACCCTGAAGTTGGCTCATAGTTAATCGCTACCAAGTAAGAAATGTAAATTATTTGGAGAAAATGAATCCAGCAATGCTAAATGTGCATACCTACCTAATTTAATTACAAGGATTGGCTGCAAATTGGTGACAGGTAGCATTGCATTACTTTAGACTCCAGTAGTCTTTGTTCTACTCATGATCTTAAGAAATAGCACTCCATTCTCCACCTAGACATATCTAACATGATGATCTGCTTGAATCGGATTATCACAAAATGGTAAGGCAGATACAAGGCTGCTCAGGATTCAAAAAGTCAAAAGTTGAATGTGCTCAACATGACATGACAATCACTTATTTCATAAGTTACAACAATTTTAAACGCACGTCTCTCTGAGAGGTGTATGTAGTATTCATGACATTGTAGAAGAAGCAAACCGGTCAGAAGAAAAACAAGCATGACCCATGTAAATTTAATCTTCAATGAAAGCCCTCCGTTCTTTGAAAATTTATTAAAGGAAGACAGCAGGGTCTGTGAACCCATTTTTATGACTTGTGTCTGGGCCCACGTACATCTTGAATTAATTTTAATTTAATCTTGGTATGTAATGCAGTCATTCCATGTTTAAAGTTGAAATTTACATGTCTCTCTGAAGCCCTAACGGAGTAAGTACAGCATCAGCAGAAGTTGAATGATTCACTACATTGATGATCAAGCAAGTATACGCATGCAAGGACTAATTAGTGAAGCAGAAACTAGATGACTTTTAAGAAAAAAGATCCTCTAACACGTCTCCAAAATTGGAACTCCTAAAGTTCATGCTCACTTCTATGCCTTTATCACTCTTTTTTGCTGTTGTGACCAATCTCCAAAATAAATAAATAAACAAAGAAACAGATACATACATATATATATATATATATATGGACACACACATATGTTAGAGATGTGGTCAGTTAAATACGTGGTGTGTATGTGTGTGTATATATATATATGTGTACATAACTTATTTTATAAAAAAGATTTCATTTTCACCCAGAAACAAAAGGACCCAATTGACCAGGAAAATTTGTTTTAACCCCTCAAATAAACTAATTTCATTCTTTATATAAGTTTATCAAATTACCCTCAAATCAGAGTGTCTTTTACCCTTAGCCAAAATTACCAAACTACCTTCTTCCAAATAACTTCCTACTACTTTGTTCTCTACTTCCATCCGTGTTTTTCTCTCGTCCATTCACCATTGTAGATCTCTTAGCAAGAGATTCTTCGTTCAGGCTTCTTCATCCATTCAAACTTCTTATCCATTCAACTAATTTGAGTTTTGAAGATCTGTATGTGCAAAATAATTTATTAAACAATGACAATACACAAGAGCATGAAAGCTTCTCCTAGTGAATGTTGAGAATGATATATGAACATTTTTTATTCTAAGTTATATGTAAATGGTTCAAGATAAGATGACATAATTGAAGTTGTACCTAGCTGCCTCCATTTCTGGTTCTTATAGCCAAAAAAAAGTGGATTTCTGACACATTCCACTTAATTAATTTGTACCGATGTAGAATGGCCAGGAGCAACGGTACGCAAACATAAATTCGAGGAAAGGAAAGTAGATAATTTTAATGGGCTTTTGGCCCATAAAAGTTTGGAAGTTTTTGTTCTATGGATACTATCACATTCTCATAGCCAGTCCAGGTTTTTTTCACTTACCCCCGGGGCCCAAAACGAATAACAAATAGTCAATCACTTCTAGCTCTAAGAAGGGCAAGTCTCATCTGTTATAGATGCTTTAGCATCATAATGTAAACCTTGTGTTGGATTCGAAAGAATAATTACATTTTTTTCAAGTATGTCAACGAATTCGTTATAGAATCCGAGTCCTCTCACAGGACCTTTACCAGCTATCATAGGAAATCTCTCAGCACTCAAGGTAATTTATTTACCAACGAATAACTTAAGTGGCAGTGCTTGCTATGCCTTGGCTACTTAAGTCTAACTTAGTGACTCTTTGGTGTCGACGACCACAAATAACACCTCTCCAAAAGCACAAGGGTACAGAATTGTTCCATGAGCTTGTCACACCTAATGGATCATGAAGTTGTGACTTTATGGCCAACAATGCTAGACGGTCTGACTCTTGTGTGTTGATTGTGGCAGTGGGGGGGGGGGTGTAGAGAAGCCCAAGATCAGCAACAAACTGAATAACCATGGAAAAATGGCAGGGAAGTTTGTAGAACTAAGCATGTTGTGAGGCCTGTATTAGACAAGGTAGAATGTGTACACTAGAATCTAAATCGTGCTCAGTTGAAGCTGGAACGATGAGACTTTATAGCCACCAAGCACGGTGCTTGCATTTTTTTTTTGAAAAGGACAATCATATTAAAATAGGACTACCGCCGCCACGCGACAGAAGGAAAAATACAGGCGGCATCCACATGGTGCCAGGTAAGGTCCTTCAAAGAGAACAAGACCAAAGCGACTAAATCATACGTCAAACAGTGCTTGCATTTGACTAACGCAAATATCATACAAATTTCCAGAGGCACCAGTAAGCAGGGGTGGACCCACTGCACAGCCGGGCCCCGCCGGAATTTTATAAAATGTTATCAAGTTTTTGAGGGTTGGAGGCGTGTCAAACTTTCCACCAGCTCCCGGGTTCGAACTCCTATAAACTCTTTTTTGTTTTGACACTTTTTTTATGCACATTTGATGTTCAGTTCCTGTGCACCTTTTATGCGCAACCCTCCTTTGCACTTTTTTAAATATTTTATACACATTTGCTCTTCAACCTCTCTTTACATATTTACTTTTTTATATTCTTTTAGCACAGTTTACTTACCAACCGGATATTTTCAAACTTAATATGTTTTGATTTCAAAAATTTTTATATCCTATCATAAACTATGAAAAAAAAAATCAATGAATCTTAATCAATAAATTCTACAATTTTAAACTTTAAGTTATTACATTGAAATTGTTCATATATTGTCATAATTCAACTTTTTTTTTTATATATTTTTCTTACTTTCTAATTTTACTTTATTTATAATAAATAAAAATTAAAAGTTCAAAATTTAAAATATAGTTTATAATTCTTTGTATAAATTTATTGTTGTTCATTATACATATAATTTTTTTTTGTTGTAAAATTAGACTAAAATTGTTTTCTAATAAATATATATAGTTTGTGTCTCATTTAAATTAATAATTTTGGGTAAATAATAAATTTACGTAGTTTATGTTTTTTTTATTTTATTTTAATAATTTTGTTAGGACTTTTAAATGTAAAATTACTTATTTTACTTAAATATTATATATATTTTATTTTATTTAAATTATATTATATTATTCAACTTTATTTTACGTAAAAATATCCATGTTTTTATTACTTTTTTCGTATGTCTCCTTGAGTAAATTTTTGGATCTGCAATTGCCTTGATAAGTACAACTAACAAGCAGTAAGCCTTAATAAGTACAAGTAACAAAGCAGCCAAAAAGAGCACCTAAATCCTCTTAACAAGTTCATCATCACTTATTCTATGCCTTTTATTTATCACTCTTTTTTGCCGTCGGGACCAATCTCCAAGACAAACAATCAAACAAACAAACAAACAAATAAATAAACACATCTATATCTGTATATGTGTGTGCGAAGAAAGAACCTCTCACAAGTCTCAGAAACTCTAAAAGTTCATCATCACTTGTGTACATTGGCAGACCCGATATGAGTCCAGGAGAGGCACTAATTCCTAAATATAAAAATAATAATAATAATAGATAAAATAAAATAAATTATAAATTAACTATCCAATCGAAACATATTTTCTACGTCGGAGTAAATTTTATTGATTTATTATAATTTAACTATCCGTCATTAACATAGGTTAGTCAACTTTAACAAATCAAGCTGTATTTTTTTTCTTTTGACATTATTTTTTTATTTTAAAAGAATTAAAAATTAAAATAAAAAATAAATTTATATAAAATTTTTAAAAAATTAAAAAAGTAAAATTAATTTAAAAAGGATAAAAAATAAATTAAAATCTATAATCAAATTTAAAAAGATAAAAATAAATCAATTAAAAAACTTGAAATTAAAAAAGAAAAAAAAAGACATCTTTAACCTCAAAATCATCAGTCATCAACTCAATCATCCTCAAGAACAAAAAATAATAATAATAATAATTAAAAAAAATAGATGGTCGAACCTAGATGAAGAAACATCTTCTTCCGAAACTCAAATGAACCTTCATTTGGGTTCAAACCTAGATTGAAATCATTGCTCTAAGAAGAAAAGCTGCCAATAATTCATCAGCTTCCTCAAATCCATCCACCTTAAAGAAAATGGCGAACTCAAAAATCTCACGTGAAAATGGTGAACCTAGATTGGATTTGAGGAAGCTGAGGGATGTTGGTGGAACGAAACATGTTGTGAGGCATGTATTAGACAAGGTAGAATGTGTAGTTTAAAATCTAAATCGTGCTCTATTCAAGCTGGACTGATGAGACTTTATAATTGTCACGTATTAATTTCAAATTTTAAATACTATAGTTGGATCATTTTCTCTCAGCTTGATCTTTTGGGTCTGATGGTAATTAATATGATATCAAAACTTGAAGGTTCATGGTTCAAACACTCTCTCCCTTTTTATCTGAAAATTTTCTTATTACACATGTTATACGATAAGGGACATTTAGCATGTATGTGACATCTGTCATCTGTCCATGTTATATTAACACATGCAAGTCATATTAAAAGATATAATATGAATAGTGACAGTGCACTCACTGGAGATTAAAGAACAACAAACCTAAATTAAACTACAAACAAACCTAAATTACTACCACAAAGGCACAAACAATAGATACAAATTAATTAATAGAGAATAATGTAAAAACATACAAAATCAACAGAGTATACAAATTAATTAACAAAAATTAGTGTTAAAAACATAGAAAATCAACAGTTTTCTTACTTTGTTTGAGAAGCAATGACCAAAATCAACCACGGACCAACCAAAATCATCCAACAACAAAGTTCTTACTCTGTTTCAGAAGCACGACACTGTGAGAAGCCAACCACTAGAGAGGAGAAGCATGGCAAGGGGAGAGCTAGAGGGAGAGAGTGCGTTCGTGTGATTTGGACCAGTGACTAAAGAAGCACAGTGAGTGAGTGGATGGATGAAGCACGCGACTAGAGATAGAGGGTTGGCGACGACCGAGGAGATGGAGGGTATTATCGGCGACTGGATATGGATGCTTGGGTGGAGGAAATATGGAGAAATAGCTGTGAGAGAAATGGAGAGTGCGACTAGGGCAAACACTTTTTTTATATATAGTGTCGGGTTCGAGTTGGGTTTTCGGGTTACTCACATAAACTCAACCCGTAAATAGTTCGGGTTCTTTAAATCCAACCCGTATCGGGTTTTTTAAATGTTATAACCTAACTCAACCAGTAAACAGCTCGGATTCTTTAAATCCAACCCGCATCAGGCTTTTTAAATGTTATAACCCGACCCAACCCGACAAAAAATGATTGGGTTTGGTCGGGTAACTCGGGTTGGGTTCAAAATGCCCACCCCTACCGACAAGTATTTGTTGGATTTATGTAGCTGGAGGAAAAGATGTTAAACAAAAGCAAGTTGACACTGTCATGTTACAAATCGATCATGTTCATGTAATTGAATTTAAAATTAATAAGAGCATTGTGGTCCTAATTGTTCAACAATTATTTGAGAATTTTCTTTGTCATCCCTAAATTTTATTTTATTTTTAGTTTTTTTCAATTATTTCATAGGAGAAAATTTAGCTGAATTTGCATGAAAATCTTCTGCATAATTCAGTAATGTCCGTTACAGTAGGCAGTACTTGAGAGAGTGCATTTGTTTTAAGAAAATCTAAAAATTGATGGAATGAGTATTTTTTGTCAAAATGTGGAAAAAAAATTATATAAAATTAATATCACTATTATTGTTAAATATGACTTGGTAAATAAAAATATTAATTTAGTCTGATAGTGCCTCATGTTTGAATTGTCTCTCGGTAGTTCATGATAAAAAGAAAAATATAAAATTATATAATAGTGGATGAGCTATGGCAAAATGAAAAATAAATAAATAAATAATAAATAGTCGATCATCTTTTAAATAATAATAATAATAATAATAAACAGTCGATCACTTCTAACTCCAAGAAGGGCAAGTCTCATTTGTTATAGATACTTAGCATCATAATGTACAAATTGTGTTGGATTCAAAAGAATAAATATATTTTTTTCACTCGCAAGTAGATTGATACGTTGATTAATCTCATCCAGCCACTTATCTCAAAGCAATGATGGGGGGTAGCCTGGGTTTGAGTAGCAGTGTCCACAAAGTGGACAATTCATCTTAGTCGACCTATGTGTGAATAAATTATGTATAAGTCCCTCCTGTTAGAGGGTAGTTTTCCCATTTATGTGTGAATCCCTCTCTTCCGCTTGTTTGGGAGCAAAGCAAAAATAGTATTAAGTTCCAGACTATACTCTATTGTCCATATCAAATGGGTCTCAATAGTTATAAATGTATTTGTAATATATATATATATATATATATATATATATGTCAACAAATTCTGTTCAGAATTTGAGTCATTCACATGCTTCTCGTAAACCACCATAAAAACTGATGTTGCAATACAAAATACCACAATTTATGATTTCAAGGACCAAAAGCAGCTCTATTTCACATATGAATGATTAAATATCCTTTTTGAGTTGATGAGCGGCATGGTGGTAATGCCACTGACTTGATGCCTTAAAGATTTATGTTTCAACTCTTATCAAAACAATAAACCTTTTTTCCACCGTATAAAAATATATAGGTTGTCCCTTCACCTTATGTAGGCCCTCCTCTCAATTTATGTGTGAGTTGATCTCTCTCATACGGGAGCTACTCCTTAAGTCGCATCTCAAAGTTAAACTTCTCTTGCACTCAATTGATCCCTCAGCTTGTCCCAACCATTAAAAAAAAAAAATCCTCTTTTATTTTGATTTTTTACTGATTTATATTGATTTAGTGACATGTATATCTATAAATGAAATTTATTTATTTTGTCTCTTTTGTAATTTTTTCTCGTTTTTAAATTTATTGTATTATTGTTAATTGTTTTTAATCTGAAAAAAATGAACATCCAAGAGGACAATGAAAATTGAAAAGATAGGAGAAGAAGAGAATCTTTTTATTAGTTTTTTTTTTTTTTACAACTGTACATCACGCTTTTCTTGTATAAGCATGAAAAATAAGTGCCTGATGATTACTTAACACTTGGGTCAATTTTCATAGCCCCATTGGAGATGTCAATTATCAGCTAGCTCAAAATTGAGCCTACGTCCAGACCTTAAGTTACAAGGATTGACCTTGATTTTTTAAGGTCCTAGAGTCTAAAGGTCCAACTTGAGGAGAGGAGGGTTAAAAACTAAGAAATTTAAAAATGTTATATGGATAAAAAAACTAAAAGCGAAGATAGAGATTTTATAATGTATTTTTAAGATAATTAAATCATAAACTATTTTGCTCAAGACCACTATGTTGTGAACTTGTGATATATGAGGTGTGACTTTCAACACAGGCACATCATGATTGTTAAAAAAAAAAAGTCACGTCATGATTATAAGTTCATTACCTATGTCTTTAAAATCACAACCTCTTTAACTTATCATTTACAAGAAATTAATTAATTAATTAAAATTTGAATAGAACAGTTCTTTTTTATAATAAAAATATTAAATGTTGAAAATATTATCATGGATCCACAAATAATTGGCCAGAAACTTCTTGCAAGTTTCTGATTAAGCAGGTATTATGATAAGACTTGGAATGATATATCATGTATCAGTCAACATCTTGACAGTTGTAATGGAAAGAATATATATAGAGAGAGATAAAGACGATTATTAATTAAAAAAAAAAAAAGACAAATACAATTAGTTCATCATTTTATTCATTCTTTTTTTAAATCAGACGACAAGTAGTTGTTGGATTTATATTACTGCAAGGAAAATACGTTAAAATAAGCAAGTTGACACTGTCATGTTCATCTTGTTGAATTTAATCATCATATTACCTGCTTAATCAAAACTTCTTGCAAGTTTCTGATTAAGCAGGTAATATGATAAGACTTGGAATGATATATCATGTATCAGTCAACATCTTGACAGTTGTAATGGAAAGAATATATATAGAGAGAGATAAAGACGATTATTAATTAAAAAAAAAAAAAAAAAAAGACAAATACAATTAGTTCATCATTTTATTCATTTTTTAAATCAAACGACAAGTAGTTGTTGGATTTATATTGCTGCAAGGAAAATACGTTAAAATAAGCAAGTTGACACTGTCATGTTCATCTTGTTGAATTTAATCATCATATTACTTGCTTAATTAGAAACTTCTTGCAAGTTTCTGATTAAGTAGGTAATATGATAAGACTTGGAATGATATATCATGTATCAGTCAACATCTTGACAATTGTAATGGAAAGAATATATAGAGAGAGATAAAGACGATTATTAATTAAAAAAAAAAAAAAGACAAAAACAATTAGTTCATCATTTTATTCATTCATTTTTTAAATCAGACGACAAGTAGTTGTTGGATTTATATTGCTACAAGGAAAATACGTTAAAATAAGCAAGTTGACACTGTCATGTTCATCTTGTTGAATTTAATCATCATATTACCTGCTTAATCAAAAACTTGCAAGAAGTTTCTGATTAAGCAGGTAATATGATAAGACTTCGAATGATATATCATGTATCAGTCAACATCTTGACAGTTGTAATGGAAAGAATATATATAGAGAGAGATAAAGACGATTATTAATTAAAAAAAAAAAAAAGACAAATACAATTAGTTCATCATTTTATTCATTCATTTTTTAAATCAGACGACAAGTAGTTGTTGGATTTATATTGCTGCAAGGAAAATACGTTCAAATAAGCAAGTTGACACTGTCATGTTCATCTTGTTGAATTTAATTTGTGGCCCTCGTACTTTTGATAATTTGGGGTTGAAAAACAAGTTCACTAATTGTTCAACAATTAATTGAGAAATTTCTCTATCATCCCTAATTTTTATTTTTATTTTTTTCCCACTGATTTCACAGGATAAAACTTAGCTGAATATGCGTGGAAGTCTTCTGGGTCATTCAGTAATTATTTTTCTTTTTTTTAAAAAAAATCTCATTTGTATTGGTTATTAGATTAATTTGTTAGCATGCATGCTGTGCTTTTTTATTTTTTATTTTTTATTTTTGAAAGGATGCATGTTGTGCTTCATCTTCTTAATTTCAAGCTTATTGGCTAGGAAGCCATTATTTAATTTGGTATGAACATGTGCTTATTAAGACTTCATTTTGGTATATATTTTTTTAGGGGAAATTACCCACAGCCTACTTGTAAATTTCATATTTACAGGCGTATATAACTTTTTAATTTTTTTACAATGACCTCTCCTAACTAACGGATTGACTAGTTTGACCGTCCATGAATATGGTTAACTGTGTAACAACTATTAAAAGACAAAATTACCCCTCAACAAATTTATTTTTTTAATTTTCTTTTAAAATAAATTTTAAAAAATTTAAATAAATTAAAAATAAATTTAATCAGATCTCTACCGTCCATTTGAAAATGGACGATAGAGATTAATTTTTAAAAAATTAAAAATTTAATTAAAATATTTTTTAATTAGATCTCCACCATCCATCTAAAGATGGATGATGGAGATCAATTTGAGAAAAAAAAAATTTAAAAATGATTTAAAATAAAAACACCTCTCTCTCATTTCTCTCCTTTCTCTCTTTATTCTTCATCGTCTCTCTCATTTCTCTCTTCTTCTTCATCATCTTCTTCTTCTAATCGGTCACTGTCTCTCTCTTCTCTCTTCTTCTTCTTCTTCTGCTTCTGCTTCTTCTTCTTCTAATCGAACCCAGTTCTGGGTTTGAATCCTTTGCACCCAGAATGAACCCAGTTTGGGTTCGTTCTGGGTTCGAAGGCTTCAAACCTAGAACTTCGAACCCAGAACTGGGTTCGAAGCCTTCGAACCCAGAACTGGGTTCGAAGCCTTCGAACTCAGATCTGGGTTCGAAGGATTTGAACCTAGAACTGGGTTCGAACAGGATTCGAACCCTTTAAACCTAGAACTGGGTTTTTGTTGGGTTCAAATCCTCTTCGAATCAGTTCGAAGGTCCTGGGTCGGGTTTGAATCAATTGGGTTGTTTTTTATTGTTTTGAGGTTGATTATTGGTTGTTTTAGGAAATTTTTTGTGATTGAACACTGATTTTTGTTGATTGATTGATGATAATAAATTTGGGTTGGTGATTGATGTTGATGATTTTGCTGGATTGATGATAATTTTGGTTGAAGATGAGAGGGAGGAGAGATTGAAAATGATTTTTAATAGAGGTTTTCTGGGATTAAAGATGATTTTGGTTGAATATAATTTCAATGGTATATTGGTAATTTCATTTGACTGCGAAATCAATCCATGACAATTTGATAGTTCTCAAGGGTAATTTCGTCTTTTAACACTTTTTAAACGGTCAAAGAGATTATTTAACGGTCAAATCCAGTCAATCCGTTAATCAGGGGAGGTCATTGTAAAAAAATTAAAAAGTTATATACTCCTGTAAATATGAAATTTACAGGTAGGCTGTGGGTAATTTCCCCTATTTTTTTAATTGGTTTTTGGTCAAGTATTATTGGCACTACACACCCATAAAAGGTTACTAAATTATTGTGCATTGCTTGTTAACGAATCTAAACTCATTCAGTTTTGTCCATTTCTGTTCATACTGTAGTCCCATTAGTTACTAAATTATCACATATTGCTTGTTAACGAATCTAAACTCATTCATTTTTGTCCATTTCTGTTCATATTGTAGTCTCGTTAGTAATTAATTAGGGTTTCACATGCATGCAAAGAAATTACATATTATTTAAGCTTATATACGTTCAACGTCTAGAAATTGATGGAATGAGAAATTTTTTCTTTTCAAAATTTTAAAAAAAAAAACATCAAATCAAAATGGAAAATAATCAAACTCAGAAATAGTCACACCACTTCTAACTTCTAAGAAGGGCAAGTCCCATTTGTTACAGATGCTGTAAGATAGTAACGTAGAAATTGTGTTGGATTCAAAATCATAAATACATTTTTTTTCAAGCATGCCAATGAATTGGGTTTAGAATCTGAGTGCTTCACACGTTCCTCTTAAACCATCGATTAAATCTAAAGTCGCAATACAAAAGACCGCGAAAGCAACCCGATTTCTCAGAAATTGTGATCTTCTCTCGTTCTATTATTTCTTAATTTAAGTAAATTTAGTGATATAAGTAATCAATAGTTGTTTTATTTATTTTTTAAATTTTAAATTTATTACATTATCATTAAGTGGTTTAGATCAGTAAAAATGAGTATAAGAGAGGACTAACAGAAGAAAAGATGTTTGCTCTAATTTCTGTGTAGAACTATACACCATGCTCCATGCTTCTGTATAGGCATAGAAAGTAAATGCCTACTGCCTACTGCCTGGCAATTACGTGCCACTTTGGGGCAGTTTTTCTAACTCCTCCAGTTAGAGGTGTCAATCGGATTGGGCCACACAAGCCCAACCTCCAAATTGAGGGCAAAATTTATGTTCAAGCCTTTAAGTTGCCAGAGTTGAGATTGACTATAAAGGCCTATCAGCACAAAAAGGGGCGAACTTCAAGGCATAATGGGCTGACAAGTTGAAAAAATTACAAGGTCATTAGATGGAGTGGTAACATTTCCATCCCTCCAAAATTGTATCTATAACCCAAAACATAATTATTTTTAAAATTACAACATTGTCTTTGATAACGTTATTGAAAAATTAGGTTTTAAAGCTGTGAAGCAAAGAACCTTTGCTTTTCTATAGGAAGAGGGTGATGGGATCAGGTATGGTGATGTTTCGGAAGCCAAATTTGATGGCAAAGTAGTAGAGATTAAACTAAAAGCATTACTCTACCATCTCCATCATGACTGAAAATGGACCGCATAAGTGACAAAAGATTGGTCTGGTCTTTGTGGTGAAATGTCAGACCGTGGGTGCTTTTCAGGTGATGCAGTCACACAACAGAAGAAGGCATTCCATTTCGCATTCTTTGGCACGAGGGTTTGGCTTCCTTGTTAGAAAGACTTTTTTCTTTTTTTTCTTCAGATTCCTCTATCACTCATAATTTCTTCATCACACTAACCCACCTTTACTCTTGTTGTTTCTTCATCACACAAACCCACCTTTGCTCTCGTTTTTTCTTCATCACACAAGCCTAATCAGTGCAACAAAGTTTGGATGTATAGATTTTGGTGACCAGCATAGTAGATGTACAAATTTTGGTGACCAACTGACGATGAATGTGATAATGTAGGCTATGATGAAGGGGGGGCGATAATGGCGGTGGGATGTTGTGAAGTCAAGTATGTGGCTTTTGGGTTTTTGGGGTTCTAGAAAATTTCATTTAAAATTACAATAAATGTTTTATTCGGTTTGAATGATTTGGGTTTCATGGGTTTGTGTTGTTATGAAGAAGTTTTGAGTTTGATTTGTATGTTAATTAAAAAGATAAAACAGTTGTATGGTATACGATGAAGAAAATGAAGTAATTTGTGTTGTTGATGAAGTTTTGGAAAGATAGCTAGTTTTGTTTTTTTTTTTCTTTTTTTTCAGAATGAGAATTTTGATAGGATCATGATGATGGTGGTGAAGATTAGGAAGAAGAAAATCATATATTAGTAATTTATAGGATATAATTACAAACGTTTATATATATATATTTAAAAAGTAATAAGTTAAACATCCGAAAAGGGTACACATACAGAATTTTGGGGCTGCCAATATTGCCACGCTTCTATATGAGACGAGCCCGCTCTAAACAGGGTTTGGGGACTGGGCCTGTTTAGGGCAGGGTTGGTTTTCCGAAAAATTTTAAGGCCTGGCCCGACCAGTTGACTCTAACTCGAGTCGTTATTGTGTTGAGTCGGGCACACCTTCTGTAGCTCACATTAGGCCCAAACTAAAGTCCCAAAATTGCAAAAAGGCAATCCTGCGATCCAAAATAAGCATATAAAGTGCATTACACCTGTGAGTACAACCATTATGGTGATAAAAGTTCGAAACCTATCAAGAATATTTTACAAGCCTTATGTAAATCGTTTTTCTTTTCTTTCTGTTTTTTTGTTTTTTTTTTTTCAATTATGGTAGAATTAGTTATCTATTAATTATAAAAATCAATATCCAGATTGTGTAAATAATGATTAATAAATGATCTTCATAAATCAATTTGACTAAATTGTAATGTTACTTTGACTCAATAATATATATAAAACGCTAAATTCCAACTTGGAATTGTACTTTTAATCTTTGCCATGTGTTGTTGGTCTAGTAAATTCGTGAGTCTTTTGATTGCATTTGTCTAGACAACTTGAAATTGCCGAGACATATGGCGTTTGCAACAACTATGTATATATTCTTGTTTAATTTTCAATACACTAGGTATATATATTTATATATAGATGTTTGATGCTGTCACAAACAAGTATGCCATTTTATTTACTAGCCAAATTCTGTAAACCTGATGTCGGCAGCTTTTCTTTAACCACACAAATTTTGTAATAAAAATATAAGTGACTTAAATACTGTTGTCCAATCCCATGCAAGTGTAGAATATAGATGTTGTCCCTTGACACTTCTTGTCCTTCCCGGGATTGCGTTGGACTTTTATAATCCAAAACACATCTACATCTTAAAAAAAGTGTAGGTATTTAATTTGATAAGTACATCTTATCATTAACGATATAAGATTTAGTGGCTCACACTAATTGAACAGGTATCCATAACATCAATCAATTAGCATAACATTAATGTTGTGTAAAAAGAAGTGTTCTGGTCCACTTTAATTGACTGGAAACAAAAACAAAAAGTCAAATGTATGTTTCACCATAAAAATACATGCTATTCATCAGAATTGGTATATATAAATGCTGTACATATAACTCTCTGAGACACAATTTCTCATTGCTTTCTAATCCTAATTGTACACTGTCTTTATTGTTCAATTATGCAAAAGTATCCACAAATTTGTAAACCCCTCAAATTCAAAAAACTTGATCAGCTACTGATCAGTTTCATTGCTTGAACAAGTGTCTCTCTAAACCTCCCCACATTGATCTTCAAATTTTGTTCATCAAGATACACATGTTTAAAAGGATAGAATCCTTTGGAGATTATAGATGCAGGATCTGTAATGACTGTGTGATTTTTACCATAAGTATCCCAAAGAGAGCTCTCTTCAGGTTCAATCTTGTACTCCAAGTAATGCAAACCCATCTTACTTGCTGGCGCACCAAAGTAGTAAGTTGCAGGCCAATCCAGGGCCAGTGCCACCACCTGCACCACCACAGCCCCATCTGGCAAGAACACCTCGTTGGTTAGGCCAGCACCATGAACTCCAACCATAACACTACACGAATTCACCACGTCTGCGAACTTGTCCAAATTTGACATCCTGTTAGGCCTTATCAAAACAACTTCAAATCCTAATTCCTCCATTAAGGACACCATTTCGTTTTCGTTCAAAAAACACTCTTGAATCCTTCATAGATATGAGCATTAGAACAGGTTTTTCTCTCTCGATTGACATGACATTCTTAAATTTTAGATTATATGATTGTCTCAGGAAAAACCTGAAGTCAAACATGGAGTACCCTCCTGGAATATCAGTCATGTTGAAGCCTAGATAATCATGGTACTTTAACCCCACAACAGCTCCAGGAAAGCAGTGAACACTACCATTCACTGTTGGATTTATGACCTCATAACGCGACAAACCTGTCAGGATTTTGCGGTACTTACGCACCCACCAGGGCCTGAAATCAGTGATGACAAACTTCAAACGTGAACGAAAATGGTGAGTAGTGATGAACAAAGGGATGATAATTTCATTAATTTCATGAAATTGGTTTCCAGTGAAGCCACGAGAGGAGGAAAACCACAGCTGGGACATCGTGAGTGAAATCACAAGCCATTGATGAGTTAGAGTCTTCGTTAAGCATCCGAACAGTTGACACCCTTTTCATGGCAGTCTGATCATCTTGAAGTGCATATGGCTTGATCAATCTTTCAACTTGGGACTGAGAAGAAGAAATATGAAGTGTTGAAGCATTTTTGTCAATCTTGACAGGTTTGTCTACAACACAAACATCAGAGTGAAGATCAGAGGTGCAAGAGAAGCCTGTATTGTCAAGCTGGATCCTGTCTTCACCTGAATGTACATCATTAAGAAAGTGAAAACATTAATCAGCCTCAAGCCCAAATACAACCACAAGACAAATTCATATAACAAATTCAAATTTTATCACGGCAGGGGGTTTGAATTCAGGATTGTTCGGACAGATCAAGCCATGAGACCAAAGTAGTAACTATCAGATCCAAAATCTGAAACCGATAGAAAAGAGCTCAAGAATAGTATACAAGCTCTCTAACAATTTTAACTTGAAAACAAAATCCAAGTAGAGATGTGAAAAAAAAAAACCTCTCACAAGTCTCCTTAATTGAAACTGTAAAGGGTCATTTACATCTTCAATGCTTGTATTAGTCTTCTTGCTCCTGATTTGATCATCACTTCTCCAATATGATAACTTGTGCTTCCCTGCAAAATTCATTGACTCTAGTTAGCCAAACAACAGCAACAACAACAACAAAGAACCAAAATTTGACAAATTATTTTTCAAAATTAGTACAAAGAGAAGGATATATCATATATGATTACATGGTTCAAGTGGGTTGACATGAAAAAATGCTGCATAGAGCCAAGCAAGAAGAAGCAAGAAAGCCAAAGAAGTTGCACCAATCACCAGTCTTTGTTGCTCCTTTCCCATAACTAATTATGCAAAGAAGAAAAAAACAAGTTTAATAAAACTAGTTCAATCTTCTGTAACATGAAGAGAAGATAGTTATGATGAGGAAGTATACATATTAATCAAACAAAGAATCATCAGTTGAGATGTCGCAATCATTTCAAAATTTAGCATCTCTTGTTTCATTTGTAGAACTTCTGTCATTACACGTTGTTTACCTCAATTTAATAATAATTAAGTGATTGTCAGAGACAGCTTAGCTGTAATATGCTGATAAAAAATGCAGGAAAGTTAGCTAGAACAATCATTTATGAGAATGTTTATTTTCTTTGGTGTTGGAAATCATGTTAGGAAGCAGCTTTATTTTACTTCTTTCAAGATACATAGGGTGTAGAGAGTTATAGAAAATTGATTTTACTTATTAAATTGGTTTATAATATAGAACGTGATGCTTTGAAATGGTCAAGCCTTTAATGCTCTCTCCGTGGTTGATAGACATCGAATGAATGCATATTGGCTGTTCAAAAGAGTCTGAACACGACCTTTTCATGTGGTCCATTTTTTATTCAGTTGGTAGCTGGATCATTATGAGTTTCATTTAGAGAATATATGTATTGTTTCAGGTTCAATACAGTCTTCAATATTTGAACCACAGCTCGGAGGCTGCAGTTAATGCATTTGTTTTCGGTGGCGTACCCAGAAAATTATTAAAAACGTATATGAATAAAGTAGTAAAAATATAAAAAATTAATATTATATTAAATATATAATGTTTTTATTAAAGATGCATATGAACAGAGTAGTAAAAACATCGAAAATTAATGTATATTAAAGATATAATGTTTGTTTAGTAATATTAATATAGTTTATATACAACGAAGTTGCTGTACATTCCTGATAATTCCAGATGTGCTTAGAAAACAAGTAAAAATTTATGATGTAAAATAAATGGAAAATCATAGAAAATTCTGGATCAATTTGTAATGACCACAACTGAAGTTGGTGACTTCACTCCACCAGCGACCTCACTACGTATAAATAGAGATGAATGATTATATTGAAAAACGCTAAGCCAAAAAAGAAAGAATTGTAAGTAATAAAATCTCTTCCAAGCATTCTACCAAAGTCAATCCTCCTGCAGCCTACTTTCACAAATGGTAATAATATTTTTATCACACCATCATTACCTTTTATTACCTATCAATCTATCTCTTAGTACCCTATCTGTCACCCATTTCTTACACCATATCAAACCATATACACTAACCATTCACTTGTCTAACATGTACACTGCACGGCACCACCCTCCAATTATATTTATATCTATATTTTTAATTGGGATAAATCTAATATCCCCCCTGTAGTTTGATATAATGGTCAAAAAACCCCCTACCTTAAAAAAATCGCTACAGACCCCCTTCTAGTTTATAAAAATGATAAAAAAAACCCCCTCTTGTTTATTAAATGGTCAAAATACCCCTTACCGTGAACTTAGACGTTAGGAATCAATGTTTGACCGTTAATTAGAAAGGGTAAAACTGTCAATTCAATATAAAATAGATTATATTTGTTTAAAATAATTAAAAATATAAAAATAAAAAATAAAAAAATATAAATTTATTAATAATTTTTAAAAAAATTATGTCCACCGTCCATCATGTTGATGGACGGTGTACATAATTAAAAACAAAAAAAAAAAAACAAAATAAAAAAGAGCAGCTCTCTCATTCTCTCTCTCCCTCTCTCTATCTTTTTCTCTCTCTCTGATCTCCGACGCCGATCGCCCTCCCTCCTCCGCTCTTTGCCTGCCGCCATCCCCTCCGCTCTCCAGTCTCTTCTTCTTTTTCTTCTTCTCCTCCTCCTCTTCTTCTCCTTCTCAAACCCCCATCATCTGGGTTCGATTTCGAACCCAGATGCGAGCGTCTGGGTTCGACTTCGAACCCAGACGCGAGCTTCTGGGTTCAATTGGAACCCAGACGCGAGCGTCTGGGTTCGACTTCAAACCCAGATGCGAGCGTCTGGGTTCGATTTGGAACCCAGATGCGAGCGTCTGGGTTCGATTTGGAACCCAGATGCGAGCGTCTGGGTTCGATTTGGAACCCAGACGCTCGCATCTGGGTTCGACTGCGAACCCAGACGCGAGCATCTGGGTTCCAAATCGAACCCAGAAGCTCGCGTCTGGGTTCGAAGTCGAACCCAGACGCTCGTATCTGGGTTCGAAATCGAACCCAAACGCGAGCGTCTGGGTTCGAAGTCGAACCCAGATGCGAGCGTCTGGGTTCGATTTCGAACCCAAACGCTCGCATCTGGGTTCGATTTCGAACCCAGACACGAGCGTCTGGGTTCTGGGTTCGCATCTGGGTTCGAAGTCGAACCCAGAAGCTCGCATCTGGGTTCGACTTCGAACCCTTACGCGAGCTTCTGGGGTTCGACTTCGAACCCGGAAGCTCGCGTCTGGGGTTCGACTTCGAACCTAGACGCGAACATCTGGGTTCGACTTCAAACCCAGACGCGAATTTCTGGGTTCGAAATCGAACCCATATGATGTTTGTGGTGATTAAATGTTTGGTGTAATTGTGCTTGGTGTATTGTTGATGATATTTGATGTTTGTGGTGATTAAATGTTTATGTTTCTGTGTTTGTCTGTTTGATGCTGCTGGTGAAGATTAGTTCCAAGCATATTCTAGCTGCTGGAAACCCAGAAAATGGGTATTCACTCACCGGAAAATGAATATGAATTTTTTTTTTCAATTTTATTTTAGTTTTTTGATAATTTGTTTTGTCTATAATACGAGGGGCAAGATCGTCTTTTTGCATACTGTCAATGTCAGGGTGTACTGTTCAGTAACAGAATTAACAGAAGGGGGAAAATGGGATTATGCCAAACTACAGGGGGGTCCATAGAGCTTATATCAAACTACAGGGGGGGAAATTAGATTTATCCCTTTTTAATTCAACTAACCAACAGTGGTATCAGAGCTACGTTGAGTCATCTAGTCATCTACTGGACGTACACCAATGGCTGATTCTAACTATTTTTTCTGGTCCCCTTCCATTCTATCATGGGGAAAATTATGATTTTGGTCCATTAAAATGAGGACTTATTTTCACTTTCTAAATTTGTAAGAAGTTATTGAACAGGACTTAGCATTCCAGAAGACACTACTACTCTTTTAGCCTCCCAAAAGAAGGTATTGAAAGAAAATACCAAAAAGATTCTTAAGCATTATTTGCGCTTCAACAAGCATTGACAGACAATATTTTTTTCATGTATCATGGGAGCTACAACAACAAAAGAAGCATGGATAAGAAGCAGTTTCAAGGAAGCAAAAGGTACGCACCATTAAACTTTAATATTTGAAAAGAGATTTTAAAGATATTAATATGAATGATAATGAGATCGTTAAAAATTACTTTTCAAAAATAAAACAATTAGTTAATCAAATGAGAGTCTATGGTAAAATATCACCGATAAATCAATAGTTCAAAAAATATTATTAGTTGCACAAAAAAATATGATACAATAATCTTTTCTATTGAGGAGTCCAAGGACAACTTTGTCTCCAACATAATTAATAGACTCTCTTGAAGCACACGAAAAATGATTGGAAAGGCAAAACGTAAACTCTATAAAGATGTCTTTCAATTTAAAGATAATATGTGGTCTCATAAATCTAATGATGGTGTTAAAAACTCAAAAGATAGCCCCGACAATCTGAAAATAAGGACAATATTCTTTCTATGTGGAATTTGCCAAAAAGAAAGTCACTTGAAAAAAGATTGTTGGTTTTAAAGAAAAACCACATAACCAAAATTATAAAAAGCTTGGGCATTCAGTAAAAAATTATAGATTAAAAAGAAATCATTAAATTAATTTTATTGAAGAAAACCGAAGAAGAAAACTATCTTGTTCATGTCTACCAAAATGCTAGTGAAGAGAAAATTGAAACATGGTACTTAAGTAATGGCTATAGTAATCACATGATAAAAGATAAAAATATTTTCTGCAACCTTGATAAAATAACAACAAAAGTAAGAATTCATTTAAAAAAAAAAAAACAAAAACAAAATCAATACAAAAATAAGAATTGGAAATGTTGAATTTGTGTAGGCTATTTGGAAAGGTCTGGCTCCAAGTTGTTCAAGAGTAGTGACGTTGAGTTTCTGGACCCATTGACTTAGGATTAGTCCATTCTATTTCTTGGTAGGGACAAGAAAAGGATATAAACTAAGCGGTAGAGTGTCACCTTGACGTGGTGGAAGTCATCAATTTGAGCCTAATTATCCCTAAACCCATATGAGGTGTGACCTTTTTCTATTTGACTTACCCTCCTGTTATGATCGAATAAAGAATGGATAAGAAGCTCGTAAATACAAAACAGGGTACGAGGTACACAAATGATGTGCTCCTCGTCCCTAACATAGCTCAAAATCTATTGAATGTGGGACAAATAATAGAGAAAGGACATTCTTTGCATTTTAAGGAAATTCTTGTTTAACATATAATAAGAAAAATAAAAACCCTTGAAATAAAAGAGTTAAAATGAAAAAAAATAGATGTTTCTCTATCCAATGGAACATACTATTGACACAGTTATGAATGCACAAGCAAATGATTCATGGTTTTTGGCATAAGAGGTTCAGACATTTCAACTTTCCACGGTATAAACGATCCTTCATTAGAAAAATATGATGCGGGACCTTACAATGATAATAGAAAACAACAATGTTTGTGAATGATGCATGCTCAAAGAACAATATCGACAATCGTTTCTATCTGGCAAAACATTGAGAGCCAATAAGTCTTTGGAGTTAGTCCACACAGATGTCTGAGGACCAATGCGAACTCCAACACACAAACAATGTAGATACTTCATTCTATTCAATCGATGACTACATCAGAATGGTGTGAGTGTATTTTCAAAGAGAAGGATCATAAGTCTTCAAAATCTTCAAGAAATTCAAAAACTTTGTGGAGAAGCAAAGTGGTCATCAATTGAAGACAATTAGAAGTGATAAGGGAAAGAATACATCTTTAGTCAATTCAGTAAATTCTACGAAGAAGAAAGCGTGAAGCACCAGCTTATCGTCGGATATGTCCCAGAACTAAATGGAGAATTAAAAAAAAAAAAAAAAAATAGAACAGTGATGAAGACGGCAAATTCATTTCTAATCTAGAATTGAATTTTTAGTCCTTGACGTGTGTTGTCGGTCTGAAAATTCATGAGTCTTTTGATTGCATTTGTTTAGACAACTTGGAAATGCCAGGAAATGTGGCATTTGCAACAACTAGGTATATGTTCTTGTTTAATTTTCAATATATTATATATGTATGTAGACGTTTGATGCTGTCGCAAACAAGTCTGGCCGATTTATTTACCAGCCAAGTTCAGTAAACCTGGTGTCTGCAGCTTTTCTTTAACCACACAAATTATGTCAGTGACTTGAATATTGATGTTCAATCCCTGAACAGATATTGTCCGCTTTGAAAAATACATAATATTGTTGTCCAATTCCATGCAAATGTAGAGTGTAGATGTTATTCCCTTTAAATTTTCTTGTCCTTCACAGGATTGCTTTGGACTTTTATAACCCAAAACACGTCCACACTATAAAAAGTTAGCATGTATTTTAACAAATTACAACATCTTCTCATTAGCGATATAAGATTTGGCGGCGCTCACTAATACAACAGGCTCTCCATAACGTAATTCAATTTGCTTAACAGTAATGTCGTGCAAAAAGTTTTCTGGTCCAGTTTAATTGACTGGAAACAAAAACAGAAAGTCAATATCTCACCATAAAAATGCATGCTGTTCCTCTGAATTGGTATATACAAATGCTGTGCATATAAATCTGTGAGACACAATTCTCATTGTTTTCTAATGGTAATTGCAAACTGTCTTTATTGTTCAATTTTGCAGAAGTATCCATAAATTTGTGAACTCCTCAAATTCAAAAAATTTGATCATCTACTGATAAGTTTCATTGCTTGAACAAGTGTCACTCTAAACCTCCCCACATTGATCTTCAAATTTTGTTCATCAAGATGCACGTCTAAAAGGATGGAGATTATAGATGCAGGATCTGTAATGACTGTGTGATTTTTACCGTAAGTATCCCAAAGAGAGCTCTCTTCCGGTTCAATCTTGTACTCCAAGTAATGCAACCCCATCTCAATTGTTGGTGCACCATAGTAGTTAGTTGCAGTCCAATCCTGGGCCAGTGCCACCACCTGCACCACCACAGCACCATCCGGCAAGAAGACCTCGTTGGTTAGGCCAGTACCATGAGCCCCGACCATAACACTACACCAATTCACCACGTCCGCGAACTTGTCCAAATTTGTCATCCTATTAGGCCTTATCACAACAACTTCAAATCCTAATTCCTCCGTTAAGGCCACCATCTTTTTTTTCATTTAAAACACTCTTGAATTCTTCCTAGATATGAGCATTAGAACAGGTTCTTCTCTCTTGATTGAGATAACATTCTTGAATTTTAGACTATATGATTATCTCAGGAAAAACCTGAAGTCAAACAGAGAGTACCTTCCTGGAACATCACTCATGTTGGAGACTAAACAGTCATGGTGCTTCAACCCCAGAACAGCTCCAGGAAAGCAATGAACACTACCATTCACTGTTGGATTTATGACCTCATAACGCAACAAACCTGTCAGGATTTTGTGGTGCTTACTCACCCACCAGGGCCTGAAATCAGTGATGACAAACTTCAAGCGTGAACAAAAATGGTGAGTAGTGATGAACAAAGTGATGATAATTTCATTAATTTCATGGAATTGGTTTCCAGTGAAGCCACCAGAGGAGAAAACCACAGCTGGGATGTCTTGAGTGAAATCACAATCCATTGATGAGTTAGAGTCTACGTTAAGCATCCGAACAGGTGACACCCTTTTCATGGCAGTCTGATCATCTAGAAGTGCATATGGCTTGATCAATCTTTCAACTTGGGATTGAGATGAAGAAATGTGAAGTGTTGATGCATTTTTGTCAATCTTGACAGGTTTGTTTACAACACAAACATCAGAGTGAAGATCAGAGTAGCAAGAGAAGCCTGTATTGTCAAGCTGGATCCTATCTTCACCTGTATGCACATCATTGAAAAAGTGAAAACATTGATCGAGGTCTCAAGCCCAAATACAACCACACAACAAATTCATAAAATAAATTCGAATTTTATCATGGTAGGAGGTTCGAATCCAGGATTCCTAGGACAGATCAAGCCATAATACTAAATTAGTAACTATCAAATCCAAAAGCTGAAACTAATAAAAAAGAGGTCAAGAATAGTATTATAAGCTCTCTAACAATTTTAACTTGAAAACAAAAACCAAGTAGAGATGTGAAAACAAAAAAAAACCTCTCCCAAGTCTCCTTAATTGAAACTGTAAAGGGTCATTTACATCTTCAATGCTTGTATTAGTCTTCTTGCTCCTGATTTGATCATTACTTCTCCAATATGATAACCTCTGCTTCCCTGCATAATTCATCAACTGTAGTTAGCCAACAACAACAAAGAACTAAAATTTGACCCTTTTTTTTTTTTCGAAATCAGTACAAAGAGAAGAATATATCATAATTAATTTCATGGTTCAGGTGGGTTGACATGAAAAAATGCAACATGGAGCCAAGCAAGAAGAAGCAAGAGAGATAAAGAAGTTGCACCAATCACCAATCTTTGTTGCTTCTTTACCATAACTAATTATGCAAAAAAGAAAAAAAGTTAGATAAAATTAGTTCAATCTTCTGTAACATGAAGAGAAGCTAGTTATGATGAGGAAGTATACATAATAATCAACAAAGAATCATCAGTTGAGATGACACAATCATTTCAAAATTTAGCATCTCTTGTTTCATTTGTTGAACTTCTGTCATTACACATTGTTTACACAATTTAATAATAATTAAGTGATCGTTAGAGATAGCTTAGCTCTAATATACTGATCAAAATCTAAAAGAACATAGCTAGAACAATAATTTACAAGAATTATTACTTTCTTTCGGGGTTGGAACTCATGTTAGCAAGCAGCCTTATTTTACTTTTTTCAAGATATATGGAGTAAAGAGTTATAGAAAATCTATTTTACTAATCAAATTGGTTTATAATATAAAACCTGATGCTATGAAATGGTCAAGCCTTTATGCTCTCTCCATGGTTGACAGGTATCAAATGAATGCATATTGACTGTTAAAAGAGTCTAAACACAACCTTTTCTTGCAGTCCATTTTTCATTCAAATGGTAGTTGGATTTTTTTGAGTTTCATTTAGAGAATATATGCATTGTTTCAGGCTCAATGCAGTCTTCAATATTTGAACCACAGCTTGGAGGCTGCAGTCGATGAAGAAAGAGACACATGAATAAAGTAATAAAAAGATCGAAAATTAAAATCATACAAAATATATAATGTTTTTATACAAAAGAAAGTTAGAGTATGATATAATATATATCATACAAAATGAAACATACATTACACTAAAGCAAAACAAGTGGAATTAGGCTTAAAAATCTTAATGAAATCATTAAGATATATAAAAATAATAAAAATAAAAAATAAAGAAATTTAGTAGGCCAACTTAATAAGTGACAAGATATCAAATGAAGATGAAGATAAACTAAATGAATATGAGAGGAAAGAAAAGAGTTTTTAAGAAAAATTGTAAATTGCTAATGGAGTTCGTGTGGCCAACCAAAAGTAGAGGTAAACAGTAGTTATATAGGAGAAAATATGTACCTTACTAAAAGGAAAAAAAATTGTAAAAAGGAAAGCACAAGTTGACTAGGAGCATGAAAGGTAACTATATGACATCTCTAATGCAAGTTTTCATGAATCTAATTTGTTGCCAAGTAAAAAATAAAAAATAAAAAAAAACTGGGTAATGCAATTATGCAACTTAATTGTGAAGCTTTTAGAAATTATGGAGATGAGTTTCTCAAACTCTCCTATAAATTCTAGTCAACATTTTTCATTATTTTTCCCACAAAAATAAATTATATAATTTTCATTAAACAATTTCATCCCAAAAATGATCCTTTTTTTTTTTCTCGAAAAGTCCCAAAACTTTAAATAATATGAGAAAAAATAGTGTAATACATTAATATGGTGATTGGTTATAAAATGAATATATATTTTATTATAGATAATTGTATTGAAGATGAAATAAGTATTCCTAATTTTTTTTGCAAGGTGGATTCATATTCAAAAAATGTGATGATTTGTCAGTATTATAAATTTAAAATTTTATCACAGTGTTAGAGATGCTCTAAAAAAATAGTAAAAAAAAAAAAAAAGAATGTTTATTGTATTTTAATTAAAAATGATAAAAAAAATAACAAGAAGTATAAAACTAATCCAAAATTTCTTCCCAAAAGTTGAGGGGAGACGAGTTGGTCCACTAGGTCTCATTGTGGGTCTGTCACGGTTTGTTTTAATAATACACATTTTTAACTATTTTATTAGAGGGAAGTTATAAAATAAATATTAGTTTCAAGTTTTGTATTGCATATTTAATAGCATGTGTTTTCATGGTGTAGTAAAAATAGATATTTGGGTCGTACGTTTAGTATTGATCTTGATAAACACAAATAGATTCCTGATCCATTCGTTATCAGATTTCAAACAAAAACTTCCCTTTATTCTTTTAATGATAAATACATTCACGTTAAAATATATAACTTATTCAAAATAAAACTCTGTTGTAAAAAAAAAAAAAGTGCTAAAATATGAAATTTGCATGAGTAATATTGTGTTTCTCAATTATTTTGTTCAAATTCATATCTAAATGATGTGACATGTGAATTCTTAATATTTTATAAATCGTGAAATAATATGATAATTAATAGTTGTTGATAATTCATATGTCATGTCATTTGGACAAAAAATTTGATAAATCTACCATTACTTAATATGTATAACTTAGTAAAAATGAAATATATACCTATTTTTATCATAAAAAAATAATAATAAATGTTTTGATGGATACTCAAAATACAAATCATTTGTCCACATGAGACTGACATAATGGTTTATCCATTGCATTTAAATAAGCTCGAGCGGCCTTTCTTTCTTAAATTAATTATGAATTAATTGTTGTTTCCGATGAATCCACCATACCAATGGTGGGCTGGGCCTTGAACAATCAGAAAAATGGGCTTGTGGCCCAAACACAGCTCTCTTGGGCTCAGCATGTGATTAGACCCAGCCCACTCACTTACAACACAATCTCATAAAGGGGTTCCAGTCCACAATTGGATGTCCACACCATAGAACATGCTATGATGGTGTATCACACATCATGTCTGTCTCTCTCAAATCTCTCTTAATTTAAAAAGGAGCTACATGGGCACATTGGCTCGAATCAGATCATCACAATCACTATGTTGTATCGAGCGTGACTATCTTATTGACCCATTATGACTCAATCGTCAACAAAACACGATACATTCCAAGAGTTTAATTAAAAACAATGCATCATCCATCGTAATAGTGATATATTCAAGATAAAATCAATTTTAAATCGTATTTGACTTAATTATAATATGTCATGTAAAATAGTTCTTCTGATATTTGATAGGAGTACCACCACATCAGGTGATTTTATTGCTGTGATTGAATGACTCACATTAGAATCCGTCCCGTTCAATTCTTTCTCATTTGAACGAAGAGCTCTGGTCTAACTTGGTGTGCTACCATCAATGCATCGGCTCGAGTGCAACTGTATTATCAAATCTTAATAATTCAATTATCGAATCAACTCGAATTGATGGATTCAAAGAAACTGAGGTATTAGAAAAAGCCAATGAAGTTCAGTGATGTAATAACTCACTTGTGTAAGAGAACTTAAGAGCAAAACAATATATGAGTCTATTCTTAAGGTAGGGCAAGAAAATGGCTGTCTTTAAGTATATGAAAACGGCCTGTGAAAAGCCACGATAAGGATTGCAAGCACACTCGACAGGCATGGACCCCAGAGGCCCACAACGCCCGACTGGAATTTTTCTTTCCAAGGTAGAAGAAAATTAAAGAAAAGAAAGAATTTCTCTATCAAATTGCCACCACACACACGCACACACGCAATTTCAAGTGTTTAAAAGGGAATCAACTTTACAACGAAAAGAAAAAGAAGAACACCAATCCAAGATAACAAATTTGATGCAACACAAATATTCCAGCTGGTGGAATTAGAATGTACGTGCTTTTAAAAGAGTACATTTTCTTATCTATTGTTTAGAAATTATAAAGTGACCAGTATTTTCCTGATACTTTAAATTCAAGACCTTCAATTTTTTTTCAATTGTTGAATGCATTTGACGGATGTAATTTACTTGCTCTTATTTATGATTATGGATATAATAATGCATCATGTAATTTGACTTAAAAAAAGAAAAGAAAAAGCGACAATACTTATTAGACAAAGACAGGTTGTTATCAATATGTCAAGAAAGCAAGAAAAAAATATACTCCAATAAATGATGATGAATCCAAGATTCCCTCAAGAAGTTCTTCATGGAATTCAGCTATTTACAAAAACTTTCCAGCTGTGGATGAATCCTGAGTTGGTACAATGTACATATCTGTATGTTACATCAAATAAAAATGAGCCAATCAGAACAGAAGAAGAAATAGAGAAACAACCTAGACTAGACTAGTAAAATTACAGGTTCCAAATCTTACACGGAAAAGAAAAGATTTCACCTATGAAATGCTAAATTTGTCCTGTCAATAATGCATTATACATAGACATATAGCTCACCAGATGGAACAGGAAGTTCATTGTATCTCTTCTGAATATTATTTGATGTATAGAAGTATATGAATTCTTTTTCTCGTTTTAGGACACGTTCTATACTCCATCCAACTTCATACACCAACACAAATTTAAATAAATTTCATCTCTAAACATCAATTGAGGGAGATTGATCACTAAACCCCTTACTTCCACTGTAAAATCTCTAATCAACTAGGACGATGAAATTTTAGTTTAAAATCTCTGCAAAAGATGTTGATGATGCTACTAACTTACTAAGCAACTTTTGCACTTACTGTTTAAGCTCAATTTTTGCTTTTTAGTCTCAATCTTTGATTAACTGATTGGTAGAGAAAAGACACTAAAAACAACATGCTTACACTTTGATTGAATGAGGAAACAGAAAGAATTAAAAACAAAAAGCAAAAAAAAAAAAAAAAATGAAATTAGTGGACAACTTAACTGTCATATATATCTTGATTACTGTTCTTCAGCAATAGTCTATTGTCTTATTCTGTTTTCTGCAGTTTCTAGTATCAATTATTTCTAGACATGAAACATCACAGACCAGATTGTTTTCTAGTACAATTTTCACCAAGCATGTACTAATAAATTAAGGTATTGTCTTGTTTTATAATCATAAGCTAAAATTTGCCATGTAAGTGTAATTCTATGTGGCTGAATTGGACTGAACTTCCCTTATGCCCAACCTTGAATTGAAGGCTTACAAAGATTCTTGTAAATTCAAAAAGAAATTGAGCAAAGTTGGAAGAGAGATTCGCTTAGCTATACAGTGTTATATATATATATATATATATATATTATCAAGATAGTCATCAGTTATTATTTCGTATTTATGCAAATGACTGTAAGTCAATATTATTTGATATTCGTAGTCAGATTATCAAAATAAAGTTACAATAATGTGTTTAATTAGATGATTTTGATTGATAAAAGAAGGGGAGAAAATATAAATACACATCCATATATTTCAAACAACTATTCAAAACAAACCAATATTTCACTAGTTTCATGACACCTCTATTTCAGGTATTCTATGGTGTCTAACTAATTAACTAGACTAATAACCTGTTACAAAATAAAAGCAGGCTTTGTGTACAAAACAGGACAAAATCAACAACCATGGGTGTGGCTGCTACTGGTAGTGGCTTAAATATATATTTATATATGCGCAAAAATAAACCCAATGGAGAGAAGAATCATGAATCAATATTATATGATTCCTCTGCATCTGATCTTCCAAATCAACCATAATATAATAAACCCCCAGAACCAATAATATATAAAATCCTGGACTGACTATAGATATCTATATATTTATAATTTATCAGATGAGATATCAAGTAAATTACTTAATAGGCTTTTTGATAGATCCCATGAATCTTCTTCCATGACTCTTCCCGCTGCATCTTCAGCTGCATGTAAAAATTCCCTATGAAGTCCTCAGCTTTTGTGAACAGCTCTTGTCCACTAAGCACTCTTCCAGCAATCACTTCTTCTTCTTCTTCTGCTTCTGCTGATGTTTCATGGTGACTACCCTGATCAGTCACAACCTCTTGATCTTCTGCTTCAGTCTCCCCACCCTCAATGAAGAAAAGACTTGGCATTGAAGGACATTTTTTCATCTTATGATGATGGTCCACCATTTTCACTTCCCCACAAGCTATTTTCTCTGAAGCAGATTTCTCAACAACTCTAGCACCTTTCTTTTCACTACCTTCAGAAGCACTTGTAACCTTATAATTATTATTTTTAGCCTCAGAAGAGCCCTCTTGAGCCACCGTCACAGGCTTTGTTGAAACAGAAAGAGAAGAATGCTGCTTCTTGATCTCCTCTGGAGGCTTGGAGATCATCGCTGAGAGAAGACCAGCCTCGGCCCCTACAGCTATGATGAGGAGATTGAGGATGAAGTAGAGATAAGTAGTCCTTGAAGAGGTAGGCAAAAATGGGGTTATCAAGAGTAGTGCAGCTACAAGGAAAAGCGTCAGGACTTGATAATACTTCTTGAACTTGTTATTCATGATTTGAGGTTTCGGGCTGAGGGTCAGGGTTCAGGTTTCGTTTCAAAAACTGAAATGAGAATGAGTGGTTTTAGAGGAGTTTGATGGAGGCTGATATTAGCAGAAATTTGAAAGAGTTTGTGGTCGTAGAGATTCAGTGGGGGCTAGTGGAGATGTATATAGAGGTGAGAGAGGGAGAGAGATATATAATCTCATTCTCTAGTCTGCTATATGGTCATGAAATAGTTTACATAATACTACAACACAATAAGTGATGGGGTCCCGTCTGAATGTTTTTGTAAGATTCATATTTATTTTTTAAAAAATTAATCTTCATTTTATAACGAGAAGGATGACAATTGTATGTTTGGATACGATTTGTCTTGGAAAATTGAGAGAAAGTACAAAACAATATCAATCACAAAGAGAGAATCCACTTTATTATGGTGATTACAGTTCAATTACAGGACAGTTGATGGTTTCTAAGCTAGCTTTTAGACTGATTCTACAAGTAGTAATTTACAATAAATGAGATAAAAGTGAGAGTTCTTATTCAGAGAATGTTTTTCCATTTCCTATCTCAATTTTCTGATCCTAGAGCTTGCACATAATTCACCATCCTTTTCTTCACCTCTTCATCAAAATCATCCTATACATTTATTGTATGAACATCATCAGAAACATAAATCTCTTGATCTTCCAAATTATAAAACTCTAATAATAATTACGTCATTTTCAATCATATTTATCCTAATTAAAAGTCAAGTACAATATACGTAGTTTGCAACTAGATACTCATTTTAGAGTTACATATACAATAAGACACTAGAGAGAATCAATATATATATATATGTATATAAAGAGAGAGAATTGAGACAAGGGAACATGTGAATTGGAGAAGTAAAACATAATTGGACAGGGAATGATAAGGTCGGTGAATGTACATGTATGAATTCTCCACCCGAGTTCACTTTTCCTTTTTTCTAATTTGTCTATTTTCGACTATTGATCGAACAATGTTTGCTCTAGCTCTTACTCAGACGCTAACATACGATTACATCGTCTGGTGAGAATTAAAATACATGGAGTCCTTCATTGGTGGTGCCTGTCCCAAAAGAAAAGGACCTTTGTCCTTATTTCTGCATCTTTGATATTCCACCCCCCACCACGAATATATCGCTTTAACTACTATATATATATATACCGAGTCCCCACTTGATTCTCATATGCTTTTGTGGTCCTCCATGGGCCTTTCTCGGCCCATTTTTCAGTCTTATATTGGGCCTATATATGGGCCGAAGACATGTTTGTTCAATACTTTGTTGCCCAAGTACAAGTTAAAACAATGAAAAGATGACTCCAACTCATAATTCGTTATTGTGAATATAAAATATTAACAACTACACCACATCAACTTTCATTGCCACCAGAACAGTCAAATATGGACTGAAAAAGATTTTCATTTGATTATTTTTTCTACTCAAATGTATGAAATTGAAGAACAGAGACATGATTCGAACATATAATTTCATTAATTTAGATGTAAGAGGTTTATAACTAAACCAACTCAATTTCTCTCTCACAAATTAGTTAAACCATTTTTTTCCCTTTTCAGACTGATGCACTTTTTTAATGGGGAAACTTCATTTTAGTCCCTAAGGTTTGGCGAAATATCAAAATTTTAAACATCTATTGGAAACAGCTCTTTTAATCCTTAACTTTTCCAAAACTCTTCAAAATAATCCAAACCGTTAGTTAAAAGAGATGGAAAAAGCAAAATGACTCTTCTGCCCCTAATTAAATAAAAATAAATAAATTAATATATAATCAAAAGTTTTTTATTTAATTAAAAAAAGAAAAATAATTAATAATAATAAAAAAAATCATCACACCATTTATCTCTCTTTTTTTCTCCACATCATCTTTTTCTCTCTTTTCTTCTTCATCTCTTCCATTCTCTCCTCTCTTCTTCTTCTTCTTCTTCTCCTTCTTCGTCTCTCTTTCCACTCTTTTACCCAGAACCAGATCGAACCCAGAACCAGATCTGGTTCTGGGTTCGATGGAACCCGCTGGTTCTGGGTTCGGCCGAACCCAGAACCAGTCGCTGGTTCTGGGTTCCGCCGAACCCAGAACCAGACGCTGGTTCGAACCCAGAACCAGTGACGGTTCTGGGTTCCACCGAACCCAGAACCGTCGCTGGTTCTGGGTTCCACCGAACCCAGAACCGTCGCGGTTCTGGGTTCGATCATCGAACCCAGATCTGGTTCTGGGTTCGGCGGAACCCAGAACCAGACGCTGGTTCTGGGTTCCGCCGAACCCAGAACCAGATCTGGGTTCGATGTTCGAACCCAGAACCGCGACGGTTCTGGGTTCGGTGTAACCCAGAACCAGCGACGGTTCTGGGTTCGTCGCTGGTTCTGGGTTCGAACCCAGAACCGTCGCGGTTCTGGGTTCGAACCCAGAACCAGAGAGGTCTCTGGTTCTGGGTTACCCAAAACCAGAGATCTCTGGTTCTGGGTTCTGGGTAACCCAGAACCAGAGCTCTGGTTCTGGGTTCGAACCCAGAACCAGTTTCTCTGGTTCTGGGTTCTGGGTAACCCAGAACCAGAGCTCTGGTTCTGGGTTCGAACCCAAAACCAGAAACTCTGGTTCTGGGTCGAACCCAGAACCAGACTCTAGTTCTGGGTTCGATACCAAAACCAGTGTCTCTGGTTCTGGGTTGATCAAACCCAGAACCAAAGACTGGTTCTGGGTTGATCTCTGGCGTTTGTGGTTAGTTTTTAGGTTGATGTTGGGGTTTGACAGTTGGTGTTTGGGGTTGATGTTGGGGTTTGATGAATCTGTTGAGTGTTTGTTATGATTTGTGGTTTGATCAATCTGTTGAGTGTTTTGTTTTTGTATTTTTTGGTAAAGTTTTTTGAGGATTTGGATTTACATATTCTGGTTCAAACCATGTGTTTGAATCCAGATTTTTTTAAAAAAAAGTTGCCAAATATTTTTTTTCAGTTTTTCCAATTTTTTTTATAAATAATTTTCGATTTTTTAAATTATTTTAAATGTTTTATAGGATTAAAATCTCAGCCGTCCACGTGTCATAATCTTAGCATCTTATATGAAAAGACCATTTTACCCTTTTCATCCAAGCCTTCTGTTACTGTTGACCGTTAGTTGACCAACGGTTTGGACTATTTTGAAGAGTTTTGGAAAAGTTAGGGATTAAAAGAGCTGTTTCCAATAGATGTTTAAAATTTTGATATTTCGCCAAACCTTAGGGACTAAAATGAAGTTTCCCCCTTTTTTAATGTATAAAATGACTGTTAATATGTGTCCTTACAACTCAAATTAAAAGTTATAATTATTTAAAATACTAAATATTCTCTATTATTTTATTTTCTTCTAAATACATTGCTATATTAAAAGTTAAAGCAAATACCGTAAAATGATTGCTTTTAAATCTAAAGAGGAAGGAATTTTAATTATAAAAATAGCGAATTTCATAATAGTAAAGATGCTTCCACTTCTTTAAAAAAAAAAAAAAAGTTTGTGTTTTTTCCCATGTCAAACTATATATTATAAGATAAACAAAGAAAACATTTTCAACTACATTTTTCCTACATATCTGTAATAAGGGTTTGAATCTCACCATTTATTATCTCTCAGTGTAATTAAAATTAATTTTCGGATCATATTTATAATGCCTCCAACCATTAATGTCATATTACCTTTTATTATTTATGTATATAAGTACACAATAAAGAAATTCATTATACCAAGCACAATTGTCTTAAAATCTTAAATACACAAATATGATAAAGGTTTTAGTTATACCAAACACAAAACTCTTAAAGTCTAAACTACACATTTCTTAGTATATAAATTTACTTAAACAAGAGTATGTAGACCACATTTCTTTTGAAAAAATTACACTCATTTATGCAATGTCTCTGTTTCTGTCTGTCATGTGCATGTGCATGTAAGACATATATATACATATACATATGGACATACAACATAAAACGAAAGCAATTTCAAATTGCTTCTTCCATTCCTAAGGTTTTTTTTCTTTTCATTTATGAGCCCAAAAAAGTGGTTTGAGAGAAGCAATGGTGTCCATGAATATTTTTTAGCATTTCTCAATATATAGGAAGCAGACCTTTATGTCATGCGGTAAGTCTATCCATATCGTGCCCAAAAAAGCTCCCTCTACTTTATTTTTATCTTTGAGCCTTGAACTATTCAACAGTTATCCAATTGCGTGACACTAGATTCATTTAACACTAGTCAATTTTAGTTTACTTAAAAACCAACGCCACATGAGGTCCTAATTTATAATCTTTCCACAATCAAATCTTTTTACCACGTTATCTACATATATAAAAGGATGTCCTTTCCTTTGTAGGTAAAGGATTCACTTTTATCCTCAAGATAGGAAAAGCAAAACATTCACCTTATCATGAAATGAAATTAGTAACTAGAAAATAGATATTTATTTGAGAGAGAGAGACAGAGAGAGAGGGAGATTCCTTAACCATGATCCAAGAAAATACCAACTAATACTAATTTTAACTTTGGTGAACTTTAGCCAAATTTAGGTTTGGTTGTGGCTTCTCATGACCAAATTGCTTTGAAGTGATGCTCAATTCAGGCTTGTTTTTCAAATTGCTTTGAAATGATGTCAATGACAATGAGGATTTCCATTGATTCCATCCACCCCCACCACTTGTATAGATATTCTTCTTGCATATCCTCCATTATTGTATGACATTTAGCTTTAACATTGAGTATCCCTCTATCAATACCTAATATAGGTTTCTTAAGAGATTTGATCCTATCATAATGAGAGAATATGGATAAAACTCGTGTTGGAAAGCAACCAACATATATTCTACAAGTAGATATAACACACCCGCCCACAAGTAGAGGTCATTCTACGCCATAGATTTACATAGAAGAAATCATCCCATTTTTATGTACAAATCAAAGATTCGGTTGATCTATTTAGATTGTTACCTATCCATAGAAGATAAATAAAAATAGGTTGCATTTTTCTTTCTAGATTTCAAGACAAACTAAAGAAAGTTGCTTCTAATACTGAACAAATCTTGAATTGGTAATCTTTGCCTCAGCACCAGGACCTCCTTGCATTCATCAAAGAAATGGATCGAAAATCAAATTCAATAGTCAAACACTATACTTTTTCGAACAAAGCAGACACCTTGATTAGGTACACCTTTTAGTTTAACGATCATTAAAAGGACACACTGCATCACAAGCAATCAGATGCATTGCTTTGAAACTATAGTACGAAATCATGCATATTCACAAAAGGCACAAGCAGCAAAAATCATGTCACAATGAAAACAAAAGATAACAACATTTGGCTTACATCATTTTGTTCTCTTGCATTGATTGATTGGCCTCGGAAACTTGACATGGCGAAACACATTACCATTCGACTGCACATATTGAAATAAAGCGTGGCAGTCTAGGTTACGATGATTCCTGGACCACTCTGGTTTTTTGGTGTGATCAGGGGAGATGAATACTGAGATCATCTAAACTGGGACAGTCCTGGATGCTCAAACCATGCTCATTGGCCAAATGCAGAAGGCAAATGAAACATAGATGAGGTGAAATATCTTTTGGGGCTGCAGCTTGACAGTCAACAGGAAATGTGGCCAATACATGTTTAAAGGATATCATGTCATCACTCACCTTTTGATAAAAAAACCACCCAAAATGAGAAAAATAATTCAAGGTGGTTCAAGGTTGAAAAACAATCTTCATAAATAAATTCTGATGCTGGTAAAAGATAATGCTCAGGAGTTCCCATGGAAATCACATTTATAAATTGTAACAAAATAACGTTAACTCCCTCAAAAATTATATCTAGAAAGTTTATCTAGTGCATGTGAAACAGTGTTCAAGTACATAGATTAAGTATGTATGCTGCAAATTAAATAATAAAACTACAATTAGATTCTGAACCTCCAATAATGACAGTACCAGTAGGTATGATGCTCAAGTATGAGTTTCATCAGATTGGGGGAGAATTGAATAATTTTCTTGCCTAAATCAAGCACTAACATCTTAAAGTTTTACCGTTGATTAGTAATATTTGTTCAAAATCCTTACATCATTAGTTAGGTCATTTTCTTTAAGCTTAAGTTTTTTAGTGCAATAGTTATTAATATGGTATCAAAACTTAGTTTGTCCTAGGAGTCTTAGATTCGAACCCCTAGCATGAAAAAATTTGAATTTGTTATTTATTAATTGTTATATGAATTTGTTGTGTGTTCATATTTAGGTTTGATCCACATGTCAAGCCAATTGGTTTTAGACGTGAATGGGTGTGTTAGAAAGCCTAATATCATTATCTAGATCTTTTCCTATTAGCTTAAGCTTTTGATCCAATAGTAACTAACAATATTTACTTAGCGCCCATATTTTTAGAGTTGGAACATCCATAACACATGTCACAGAAGTGGAAAATTAAGAAGAGAAAGTGAACAAGAAGAGTGTGATGCTCACTGTTCCAGGAAGTTCAATGAATTCTTTCAAGCAATCCCAAAGCTTTTCCTTTAGTGAATGTACATCAACTTGCTTAGAAGTTTTACCATAATGAACTTTGATTTTATCTACCTGAATGACAAGACCAGAATATGGTTAGTTTACACTCATAAACATTTGAGACCCAGTGGACTACTGAGACAAGCATTTTACATAAACCTTTATTGAATAAACTTCAGAAGAAAAACCCAATTGCAGATCTTAGCACGCCCAAAACATACCAAAGAAGATTGAATTGTTGATATTTAGTACAATTTGTAATAATGTGATGGCCTTTTACTTTGAAAAAACAAAAACAAGAGGCAGTTTTGCTGTAGAGCTGACTTGAATTTGGGAAAAGGTTAGAATACTTTAAAACCTGGCGAGGCTGAGAGACAAGTTCATCCGAGACTTCCACATCATTAGGACTATATCCATCATCACACTGGCCACTGGGCACACTCTCATTATCCCATGAAGGCACAGCTCCATTGTGATCATAGTTTTGTTGCCATGAGCTATAATCTGGAAAAAAAAAAAAGTGTAGAAATTAATATCATGAAACATGATTAATATGCCGATATACCAATGTGCCTGTCAAGTATTTCCTATGACAATGACAACTTTATCCATTGGCAAACAGGAATAAATTGGTTTCATTTTCCCCATGAGGAGGTAACCACTAGTATCTAGAACCATAGAATGAAAATCATGAAACCTCTTTGTATGTGCCATGCTACATAGACATTTAGGCAACAAATAGCATATTAGAGACATTTAGTTCTCATATTTGTCTGTGCAAATAGCTGCATGGACTTCCTATATATATCAAAGATCAAGTATTATAAATAAGTCTATTGAATGATTAAGTAAATAGGGACACAGAGAGAATCCATACCTGAAAATTTTCTTGTCCTCTTCCCCATACACTACGCCCAATATATGCATTTAATAATAAACCAAGCAAACATTAGGAGCAATTGAAAAAAATTGTCAGATGAGGATGGTAACATAAGAATAATCACTGGATGTTATATAGTGTAGTTAGCAATACCACTCTGTGGTACACATATCATTTAATTATTTCTTCAGCTGTGGCAAGAACAATAATTACATTTATTCTTTGAATTTCAGTCATAGCCCATAGTCTCAGCCCAATTCTTTGCATACTTCGGATGATAGACATGGGCTCGGATTGGGATACTACACCATTGTTTGTAATGATACCAAAGATACCTCAGATGACCATCTGACTGGAGTTCATGTTTGGCAAATGAAGGTAGCAAAACCAAAATAAATTATTATTATGATGAAGAAAAAAGTATTACCAGTGCATTAGGAAGAAAAAACAACTTGACAAGACTCTGAGGCTGATAATGGCAATCTTCTAGAAGTGTGTTGCTAGATGGTGCCCTATTCATAGGTAGAAGTAGAGACTTCGGATTTTTGGGAGGAGCAAAGATATCCACCACTTCTTCGTCCAAGGATTTCATGAAATCAATATCAACTTCTTCCTTGGTCCTTCTCTTCTGTCTGTTGAGATTCAATGCTGATTCGCTTTCTCCAGTCGAAACATTGTCCGACCCTGCCAGAGAAATGAAGACAAAACAGTGAATCTTGTAAATAACTAAGAGTCTTGGACTGATTGCATAAGCTAGTAATGTCACTTCCCTGCTAATACCTACCTTTAAACTTTGAAAACTTCCAATGATCAGGACCTGCCCATGCATTCTGTTTTGAAGTAAGTCCTAGCCCTTGGAACATAAACATGGTAACGTCCTCAATTCTGTCTCCTAGGTCATGTTCATATGCTGCATATGGATCATGTTCCTATACAAACAAACCAACCTTATTTAAGTGCTTTTTCATGTTTCTTAACTTTCCAGTATAGTTTCCATCTTATAAATAAAACAAGACCACATAAAATCTGAATGCAAAGCATAGGGACATAGAATGTAGCAAATACCTCATAATGACTGCTAAAAGTAGTATCAGAACCAAAGCTCTCATTAACAAAAGCCGCCTCCCCATCATGTTCAAATATCCATGCCTCACAGTTCCCAAATGAATCATCTCCCAATCCAACATCATTAGCATCAAAGGCATCTGCCGCATCATCAAATTCTTGTGTAATGGCATTACTTGGTGATCTTTGATTATCTTCATCAAAATAGCACATAATCTCCTTGAGAGTTGGAGAAATTTTACTCATTGAACGCATGTTAGTTACCATCTGCTCGGTGCATTCTGCAAAGAAAGCATATAAATGGATGAAAAGCAAAGAAAAGGATTAACTAGGAACTGAAAAACCCAACCATTAAGGCACAAGAACTAAAATTTCTATGGTTAGCAGAGTCACACCTGCAATGAACGAGAGATCAATCATAAGTGAAGTATTATTTTGGACTGGATATGCATTGTACTTCCCTGGCACTTCGAAAGAATCAAAAAGCACACGACATCGTCCATATACACCAAGATTATTCAGCAGAAGACCCTTGGCACCCCCTTCATCTAATTGGGCAGATGTCTGATGATATAGTGGATCCACAGTAAATGCAACTGCAAAACCATGGAAATAAACGAATAACTGGCAGGGAAATGTAACTTATCACTCAAAAATATTAGGTATAATGGCGCCCACCATCAAACTTCTTAACATTAAGAGCTTCAAAAGAAGACTCCAATGTCGACAGTGGTGAAATCTGCATAAACCACTTACAAGACTAAGCAATCTCATTAGCCAAACCAATCAGTGAATAGATAAAGCCTCAACCTTCCTCTCAGACTCTTTCTTAGAACGACCTCCATCTTGTCCATTATCAACATTGTCACACACTGTTGTTGTCTCTGCCACCAAAGCACCATATTAAGAATGTAACTCAAAATACAGTTGAACCACAAATAAGTAGATTGTATCCACAAAGATTCTTCAAAATAGCAGCATTTTCAAGAAATTATGTTTCCTTCATCTACCCATCAAGTATTACACCTCAAAAATCCATCAAACAACACAATAATGGTAAAAGAAAAACACAACAATTTTCAACATTATCACCTTGTTCATGTTCTTGTCCAACCCTATTTATCCCACCAAGGACCTTATAAGCCTCCGCATGCACAGAATCAACCCTCACAGAATAGATCTTCACCCCTGCCTCCAATGTGCAACTTGCCTATCCATTCAAAAACCCCCCATCACTACTTCAATACAAATGAAAACAAACTTTTTTCCAATAAATCCCCCATCCTGATGCAGATTTGTCTTTCATTGAACTCTTTACATTAAAAAAAAATTCATTAAACAATAAAAATTCACTTCAGAATGATACTGAAGAAAAGATTTCTGAATATAAATACACCTAAACCAGGATTAATTGTGTCACAAAGTCAAATAAATACAAACTTTTTCCAATCAATTTCTTCCTAATACAGATTTTTATCTTTAAATGAACTCTTTACATTCAAAAAATTCATTAAACAACAAAAATCCACATCTGAACAGTTCTAATCGGATAATTACTTCATTTAAATAAATACCTAAAATACGATTGATTCCAATACAAACAATACAAACTTTTTCCAATCAAATTCGATTTGATATGAATTTTTATCTTTCACTAAACTCCTAACCTTAAAAAAATTCATTAAATAACAAAAATCAATAGTAGGACGATATTGACCAGATAATTTCCACGTACCTAAAACAAGATTAATTTTCATATAACAAATCCAAACCTTTTGGAAATTGGTCTCTGAATCTCCAACTGTTTCAACTTTGATAATCTCACTTAAATGATCTATCAACTTCAGCTCCCAAGTATTCTTCTGATTTATTTTCTACATCAAACAAATAAAAAATAAAATAAAACAACAACTCTCAAAATTCAAAATTAGTCAACACTTTCAATCATCCAAATCACTAAATTTTCACTAATTATCATACTAGCACAACTAATTTTACAATGTTTTGTTCAATTTAAAAATATATATATATAAATCACACACAATTTGGATTGTAACATATACAATGTGATTCGATTTTTATTATGCATATCGAATAGAATTGGATTTACATCAATGCATATCAAATTCTCTCACACGAAAAAAAATGTGAAATTATTAAAATGTGCATAGTGTGTGATTTTGTGTATAGTTTACTAACATTTTCGCTTGCAAGTTTTATGCAGTTTTGGAACAACTCGCCGATCTGTTCGCTACTGAGGCAGGGCTCGTCGGGAGGCCGAGGCTCGGGAATGGCGGCGGCTTTGCGGCGGATGGCCCCAGCGCGGGCGGCTCGTGATTGAGCGCGTTCGAGTTCGTCGTTGTTGGAGTCGAGGAAGAACGGCCCCGTCGGCGACTGGAGGCGGTTCGACATCGCGGCGGGCCTCTGCTGCTTCGGACTCAACGTTTCCGTCATTTCTAGAGAGAGAAAGGGAGAGGGGGAATTTAGAGAGAGAAAATTTTGAAATCTAGAGAATATAAAGGGCGAAGGGAAAATGTAAAAAACTGGAGCTGAAACGACGTCGTTTTTATTGGATGACGAAAGTAGCCTCCTAAAATTAAGGTAATTTGTTTCTTTGAATCGGAAATATAAACTTAATTGATTTTAGTTACCTTAAAAGTTACATTTACACAAATCCTTTCACTATACTACTATCTAATATGATTGATAAATAGTATTCACTCAACTTGATAATGATTCAAATTCGAATTACTCTCATCATAAATAACATTTCAATAGAAAAACGGTCCACTATATAAAGAGAAAAACCATGACTTTGAAGAGAGATATTTATGAATCCTAAAAAGATACCAATAGTCTAGAGAGAAATGAAGATACTAAATAAGATTAAAAATAAAAAGAATTATGCTACACATCCTGTTTTGTATCCTAAGATATAAAAATGGAATTAAAGGATGTTTACAAAACTTTCACTCATTAAATATATATATATATATATATATTATGGTTCAAAACAATGAAAGTTTTGCCTGTTGTTAAATATAAATTATAACTTATTTAGAGATATTTTAACAATTTTCGCTCTCATGTTATCCTTTGTTGATAAATTTAATAAAGATTTGACATATATCCACACTAGTCTGATTGTATTATATAAGATCTCCGTAAAACGAAGTGTTGCAGAGAAATTAAAGGAAACAAAAGACAAAAAAGTGAATATTACAATTTAACATTACAGACCTAAGAGTTTTCTTGATACAATCACACTATCAAGAGTACAACACAGCCCCAGAAAACAAAGCCAAAGCCAAAGCCAATATAATTTAGTTTGTTAAAAGTATTTTACACTTCTGATGAAATCTCAAGCAATTGCATCAGCTAATTGACATTGGTATGGCTTCGTTTTCAAGAATGAAAACAAGCACTTAGCTAGTGTGCATTGGTATGAATACAGAATTGCTATCAACTACGATACAAATCATGCCCTGCTAACTTCTCATGAGGTATGCTACTATACATCCCAACACAGCACCAGCAGCAACCTGCATTGATATCAACGGAATAGCGACTTTGAATTAAAAAGGCAATAATGTGGTGCTAGTTAAAGATAGTTGCATGAAAGCACAGTCAAAAATGTAATCATATTTATCAAAAGTTGCTTCACGCAAAAACTTTCTAATCGTATTTCATTTAAGCAATAACTGCAGAAAAATGTAAATGTAACATCACTGAGGAATGATAGAGTTGTTAAACGTAAAGTTTTTTAGTCACTTTCAAACCAGTTTCATTTACGACATCAAAAGAAAATCACCATGCTTCTGAGGAGTATTTATATGTAAAGGAACACAATAACAACCTTCTATTATCTTATTCGTTATGCATAACTAAATAGGCATCTAAGAGCACTAAAGTCATTCTTCTTGTAAGTTCATCGTGAACCTTGAGAAAAAGAAGAGAATCACACATCTTATGATCGTGAGTATTTTCGATCTAATAACTTAGAGAAAAAAACAACTTAATTCATTCAATTAGAGAAAAAAAACAACTTAATTGATTCAACTGATGGAGTAAGCATCTTATGAGATGCAATTTCAATTATATGAATGTGAACAAATAAGAACAAATGCCACAAACCTGAAGTGGAGTATGACCAAGTGAGTCTCGTAGAGGTCTAACATTGGAAACAGGGTGTTCAGGAGGTAACTCGCATACAATTTGATTCAATAACTGCAAGAAGCAACTTATACAATCAAACTACAGAAGACAATAAATAAAGTATGCGCCCAACTACAGCATCAGTGTAAAAATTTCAAGGAAAGACTATGGTACACAGAGCTTATAGCAACCGTGAATAGAATTTTTATAACTTTGTTCCTCTTTTAACAAACTTCTATCAAATCAACCAAAATTCAATAAAATTGGATACAAACTACAATAATGAATGCACATTTCAGTAAATGATCTTACTTCAGCTTGGCGACCAGCATGAAGTCTTACACCGGAAGCATCATACATCACCTGCAAAAAAACCAATAACCCCGAGTATTAATCCAGGGTCTCGCCAGCCAGATTCGATTGAGTAAGTGGAAAGACTTAAGAGTGCGAGTAAAGCATAAACAAAGGACAAAATGCCTAACCAGCTGCTTGACCAAAGCGAAAACAAAACAATTAAAAAATTTAAAAAAAAAAAAAAAAAATCAAACTGCTTTAAAGCAAGCAATAAAAGGAATGAAGATTACAGCAAACTAGAGACACCAGACTGTTGAGAAGCCCTTCTTCAATTATAGAGATATTTGAACTCTAACACGAGACTATGAACATTAAGGAACTAACAAGGATAACTTCATAATTTAGCAGCCCTAAAAGGTTACTTAACGATGCCAAAAAGAACAAAATCCTCAAATACACCAAATGCGTCATCTACATTGATGTCGAACATGAAGATATTGCTCTTTCAAAAAATCCACCAGACTCAAGTGTTATACACACGAATTCTACCAACACAAAGGAGACAACCTACGCCACAGTACCCTCTTACTATACAAATTCCAACCATTTTGCATATGAAACACTCTAGACTAGACATTAATAACCACACAAACGCAAAAAGAATGAACAAGACTTGGTTAACAAGTACATACAACACAAGCCATAACCACTGCAACCGCAAATGCCGACGATCCGGCCCCTTCTTGAAAACCAATAGCAACTGCAAGAGCTGTCACAGTTGATGAATGCGACGAGGGCATCCCACCTGATCTAACCAGCCTTCTTGCATCCCATCTTTTCTCTTTGTACCTGCATCTAGGAGAACATACATATTCAAGAACTAAGCCCCAACAATGATACATGTCTCATTAATAACATGCATTTACAGGTTTTACAGATATCATAAACTAAACAAGAGTAAAATTCACATAATTCGATCCTACAATTAAAAAAGGTACCCAAGTTGGATTTAAAAAATAGAACCAAAACAGCAAGTATAGGAACAAAATTCAATCTTTACAATAGTTTGACAACGATCTAACCAAAAATTATCTAAAAGACAATGAAAAACAGTGACAAAGCTACATGTCCCATTAATAATATGCATTTACTGATTTTGCAGATATCATAATTTGATCCTACAATTAAAAAAAAAAAATACCCAAGCAAGAATTTTTAATATATATATAACCAAAACAGCAAGTTCCTGTCCAAAATTCAATCTTTACAATAATTTGACAACAACCTAGCCAAAAATTATCTAAAAGACAAGAAAAGCTGTGATTTTGCTACATGGGTTGAGGAGGTTTTGAACTCAAAATCAAATTTTAGCGTCAAAGGTTGAAACTTTCTCCCACTTCCTTACCAATTAAACAGAGAAGGTAAAGGAAATACCAAGTGGTGAAGACTTTGAGGAACTGAGCAAGAGCAAAGGCAAGAAAGGCAGAGAGCAGAGGGACGTTGGAGGGGATGAGAGAGGAAGATCGAGAGGTTGCAGACGACCCACCATCTGCGGCTGTCAACAGTTGGTCCATTGAAAAATCAAGTCTTTCAATGGACGCATACAGAGACAGTTTTGGTTTGTCAAGAAGATTTATTGGTTTTTGTTTTTTTTTTTTTTTCAGTTGTGTTTAAATTTAATGTTTTTGGGTTTTGCCGTTTAGGGGTGTTTGATTTTATATTTAACTTTTAAGATTTAACTAGTTTATTAGGAAAGTTTATCTAATATTTATAATCATTGTATTGATTTCAATAATCATTTTTATAATTCATCCGGTAAATATAATTAATTGTTAAGGTTATACGTAAGATAATCAAATTTAATTTTTAATTCAATTGAAAAAGGAGTGATTATTATTTATTAGCAGCCCCAACAGGAAGATTGTTTGATTTGAGTCAGGGTGTTCACCCATTTCTTTTTCTCTCTTTCAATTTTATTTAAAAAATTATTATTATTATTATTATTAATAAGGGAGATTTTATAAATCTCCCTTGGAAGTTTTACCTCATGGAGATAATCATCTAATTTTAAATTTAAATAAAAATAATCTTATCTCAATATCTAAACAAAACTTTCAATATACCTTTTTTTTAAAAAAAAAATTAACTTTCAATATACCTCATATATATGGCTTAACCATATATGACAATAACGTTGCAATAAATCAATCGTATAATTCAGTTCAAAAAAAAAATTAATAGTATAATTAAAACAATTTTTCACAAAATTAATAATTTCTATCTATATATTATGATTTTAGATAGTTAAAGACTTAAAGGTGGATACGTGCAACACTCAAATTTTGAAGCTCTTCGCAAGTACTCAAATTGTGTGTGTTAATGGAATTTGCATCAAATCCAATAGTATGATGACATATGGTGAGGGGCCATTTTCAATTGCTTATTAATCATAATAAGAATTTAGTTAATTATTTTGGTTTCTATAGCATACAAATAGAACAAGTGGTTGGAATTTCTTAGTCAAAAGGGAAAAAGAGGGAAGAGATAATTTACTAACAGAAACAAGACTTGGGATTGTATTAAAAGAATAAAAAGCATTATTTTGAAATACTAAATATTCTATTCATGAATCATGATACAATGAAATACAATAAAATAACAAATGAAAGCTTTTGTATTAAGTTTTCTGATCCTTCTCACGTACCTTTGTACACACGTTTAAGGACCATGAAACTTACTACAATAATGATGCATATTTCAATTGACAAATCCTTCTACAGTCTACACTTGCAAAGGGATCTTTCCATAACTTCTATGTTTGAACTCTCTCTCTCTCTCTCCTCCCTTTCCAATCCCAACCTCTTGACAAACACACAACCTCAAGAATAACCTCTTGACAAACACACAACCTCAAGAATAACTGATAATTTAACAGGGAAAGAAATTATTTGTCCCTAGATCTCGTAGCACACAACCACTGCCTTGGAGCCTCTATATCATCATCTGTAATAGTTGGCACATGCCAACTACCAGTCTCAGATTCCTGCAATTGCATAACAAAAAGTTATGTTACTATGTATTTCCCTTTCATAGCCAATTAGCCATATTAAAACCAGACCCCACAAAATACTTGTGTGAGTAGTATTTGATCGTTAGCAACTAAAGTATCTAGCACAGATGTTATAGAGTATGAAATTATTTAGTTATGACTGTACATAAAAAATTTGCATTAGACAAAGCATATGGATGGTGTTATAACTAATCCCAAAATCTGAGGGCGGAAGCAGTTTAAAGATCGCTGATATTTATAAATGGTTAGAAGTCAAAATCTGCCTGAACAGCTCACCTGGATGACAATCGAATAAGGAGGAGGCATGCGCAGGTCAAGTCCATTCATGGAGACTGCCAACCGAACCTGCAAATTATCAACAAAAACACAAAAGTTCCATCTTTGTTTCTTTCATCAGTAGCATGAATATTCCAAGTTTATTAGGTTCACATGAAGTTTTTTAGCCCAATAGTGTAAAACACACTTGTTACTAGGATACACCTACTTCAACCTTTAAAACCTCAACAAAACTTCTCATGTTCTGCACACAACAATAATATACAAAACAAGAGCAGGTTTTCATGAACAGCATAAACACAATGTAAACATCAACACATGCTTAATACAAAAAGGAAGTAATACCTGATGCTTTTCCTTCCATCTTGGGAAAAATGAAGTCCCTAGCAACTGGAATAAGTGATCCCTCATCTCATCATTCGTCACCAATAAACACTTGGAGCTAACAGCTGCATATAACCAGTACCTGTAAATAAACATGTGAAGAACCTTCTGACAAAAAGAATCAAGATAAATATCCTAATTGTATAGTTAAAATAGCCCATATTGAGGTCCTGCATATATTCCATAAATCTAAGTTTATACAAACATAATTTTTCTTAATGAATATGGCATTCAATCACTACAACTTTTAACATAAATTCTTACTCTTTATAAATGCCAAACTGTTACTTAACGCAATGTCTATGTTTTCAAAACTCATGGATCTGTTAATCTTGCGCCATAAAAATCAGTTGGTCTACTTAGACTCAATCATTGAAGTTAAATTCAAGAAAACTTAGCACAAAGAACTAAGTAATCAAGGGAAAAACGCAAGTCGGTCTCATGAATAAGACAATGACTACCACTACAAGTTCTAATGCAATCTAAGTTTTAACAGAAGTGTGTGAAAATAGTGAAAAACATATTTAAAAGATAAAAAGATATTAAATAGATTACAGTACAGCATACATACTGCTTTATAAAAGTCAATCAAGCCATTACCAAATGAGACTTACCAGTCATCATTAGAGCCGGGTGGAGTAACATAAAGTGAATTAGACGCTTTCCACGTCTCTAACAGCTTCTTGTTCTTAGGATGCTGAGCAGGACCACCAGTCGCACGACTTTTATGCAAAATAACAAGCGGCATTCTCTTTGATGGACTCATTTGATGCAACTTATTTACAGCTGTCTTAAGCTACAACAAATAAAAAAAATAACCATCAAAAACACCATCTCAATAATTGCTTGAAATAAATTGAAAAAGTTTCATCTCAAAGCTTATCCTTATCCTTTTTTCTTACCTGGTAAAAGTTGAAATCATGTTGATTGACAAGACTCACATTGGCACCATCTATAACTGCATCAAATGGACCATGTCGATCAAGCCATTCCTGAATAGTTTAGCTTCTAGATCAATAAGGATATCACTGGAAACATTCTATATAGAACAATAATAACAAGGTCATATTACAAGTTTAAAACTACATTTACTAATAGCAAGGAATACAATTACTTCTCATCTAGAACTTACATGATTTAAGGAAAGTGAAAGGACTAGCAAGTGAAATTCATTGCAGATTCATATGCATATAAAGACTACGTCACTTGAGTGTCAAAACCGTAAAGAAACAAGAAAGACGATGTCATACCTGGAAGCTTTTAAAATCATTCTTAACCTCTCTTTGGCAAGCCAAGTTGCTCAATGAGCCGGCAAAGTTTTCTGTTTCCCTAGGATCAATATCAATACAAACAAGCTTCTCACCGCAAGAATGGCAGACACCCTTCTCATTCATCTGAGTCCTAGCTACCCTCCATTTCCCACTCCCCAGCCACCCTTGCCCATGCCACCCACCTCCGCCTCTAGCTACTCCATCTCTTACCTTGCTCACATCCCAATTTACTTCCCCAACTTTCGTAGCATCCTCTGAGCGAAACCAATCTTCAATAATGCCCAATGTTGAATCTGTGACTTGCCGCACTGAGGCTCGCAACCGGTGCAGTATCTCATACACTTTGTCTGCAATCTTTGCATCAACACTGATTTTCAAAAGAGCAGCAAGCTCAGGTTCTTCAGCTACGACTCCAGATTCAACCATGTGCGCATCAACTTCATAAGCTTTATGCGCCTTCCCCATCTTGCAGAAGCCAAACAAGGCCGGTCCATATGACCTCAACTTTGGTGGTATATTAAAAATCTTCATTTGCTTCACTAAATCAAAAGCCATTTCAGGGTCTTCCTTCGCAGCAGCCAGTCTTGCCAAACTCGTAAATGTAGCTTCATTTGGAACAACCTTATTACTAACCATATGCTGAAAAATCTCAAAACCCCTTTCGAGGCCCAAATTCGAGGCATTCACATTATTCCGATCTCCGCTCGATTCAACACCAGAACCAAAAGAACATAAATACAACAATACATTAAAATGGTGTAAGATAAGTGCAACGCCATTACTCCGCGCCTCATCATACAACCGAAGGGCTTCAACAACATCACCACGCTTGGAGCACATATCTAGCTTGTGTCTAAGCACTCCCTCGGGTGATTCCCGACGTGCTTTCTTCTTTGACTTATTCGACAAGGTATCCGTATTAGCAACTGAGGATTCATGAACCGATGATTTTTTTGAGAGCGCTGCAGCACAGAAACGGGTCCTTGTATTCATACAAAAGCAATTCTGCTGGACATGAGTGACGGGTTTGGTTAAGTTGTATGTACTGTAATGTAGTAGTGGCCCATATGCGTGGCAACTACTCTGACACATTAACAACAAGGGGATTTTGGAGAAAAACGAAAAGTTCCCACGTAGCATCCGCCTCCACTAGTATTATTCCTCCCCAGCTGTTTTCTCCCATGAACAATTTATAATTACAATTACAACTATCATCCGGAACAAATACAATATACACAAAATAAGCTAATTCATCTACAGCCAATAAAAACCATATGTATACAAAACCACCCTTTTATACAACAATTACAGAGTCATTTCTTCCATGCATGCAAGGTGTTCGATAAAATGCCCCAGAGAAAAACATCCATGATATATGTCAAAACAGAGAGATTCAAATATAGAAAACGAAACCCATTATAGTAAAAACATAAAAAACAAGACATATATGAAGAAGTTTGAGAACTAACCTGTGAGTGCGGTGCGCGCATGAAGTTGAAACCTTTTATTGAAACTTGAAACTGATGTTTCCTTGACGCGAGGTTCGATGGTGGTGTTATCTTTCGGCTTCAAAGTCGATGGGCTTGGGCGTGGGCTTTTTTGCCAGTTGCTTAGTTGTTTGGGCCTATGATTTCGACACCCCACCAATATTGTTTTGACACACCTTTTAATTTTTTTAATTGTACAATTATTAGATGTAATTATGTAAGATGTGTCGAGATAACATTAGTGGAATGCCAATAATACGAGCTATCATCTTTTCGTAGTAGTATGTATGTGGTAATCCACCCTATGTATACTATGTAGGAATTTGTGATAAATAATGTCAGACTTTTCAAAATTTTACACAAATTTATATTCAAATGACGTGATATGTGAGTTGTCAACATCATATTAATTATCACATTATATTTATTATCACATTATCCATTATTTATAAGATATTGACAATTCAGAAGTCATGTCATTTAGATAAAAAAAGTTGTTAAGTCTAACATTACTCATATATAATTGATGGATAATCAATAGACTTAAATCAATAATCACATTGTTTTCATGTAAAATTTTTGAAATACGTATAGAATTTTTTGTCTGAAAAAAAAAAAAGGTTAAAATAAGAGTATTTGTTTACCATTAGTGTTCCATCTTCCAAGCTCTAAGGCTGATGGGCTTGGCCTTTTTCAACATGGGCTCAGTCTTGGGCTTTTGCAATATGGGCTACAATTTTTCCATCTTTTGAGTTATTCTATAAAAATAATATTAAATCTTATAAATTAAACATTTTTTAAGTTATTATATATGATATTCATTTTACCTTTAGAGTTTTCATAACAATTTGAGGTTGTTAATATTTAGTTGAAATCAAATAAATATCAACTACTCTAAATATATGGTTACATACCATGCAAGGTAGAATGATATTTTACATAATATCTAATGTGATTCAGTTGTAGAAATCACTTATATATTCAGTCTGGCAAGTGCCAATTATTCAGGTTCAAGTCTTTCCTACCATAAGTGGTATCTCAAAAAATAGTGGTATCTCACAAATGATATTACATTGAATATCAAAGAATTGCTACGAACTAAAGTTAGAAAAACAGGCATCAATACAAGATGCAATTCTAATATATTTTCTAATTTCCATTTTAATGTCCCTGTGTGTATTAATAGCATAAAAGAAACACACATCTATAATTTTGATGTTATGCATAACTATAAACAGCATTATAATGTGACGTGACCTTAGAGATCTATTAGGTTTCAATTCACGGAGAATCAAACATGTTGATGGCATGAATGTGTTGCGGGACCTTATGGTGTGTCCACCCATGTGGGAATGTGCACTTGGTCGAAAAACCATAATGACATATTGTTTGAAGTACATAATTTCACTTTAAAGTAGAGATATTAAATGAGAAGTATCAAGAATTAATTGCATTCAAAGAATTAAAATCTAATTACAAAATACATCATGTAAATTGAGGTGACTCAGTGAAGTGATAAGTGACTTATATCCACTTTAGAGTAATTTTAAAATTTTAAATAACATTTTGTAGTTACAACTTTTTCAAGATTCTTTTCTATTTAAATAACCTATGAATTTTGATACTAATCTCTTTTAAAGTTAACAACCACTGAATTAAAGATTTATCAAAACCTATAAAAATTAATCACTATTTATATTATTAGAATATTATTTTCATAATAGCATATATCTATCAACAAAAAGTACGTAAAGTGTGTTTGCCATAATCCAAGCACCTACCACTAAGGTGAATAGAGAGGTGTATAGTCACAAGTGTTATCATTAGGAGGGAATGTATAAATTTGATACTGCACATTAAACTAGTGAAAGCTTTCCTAATGTGTGTGTATATATATATTTTGGAAAATGCTTTCCTAATGTTATGTGGAGCAAGTTTTTCTTCTAATAACTTGGAAAGATGCCCAATAACTTTAATGTTATATGGAGCAAGCTTTTCTTCTTCCTCTTTTTTATTTTTTTAATGTAGGAGCAAGCTTTTCTTCTAATAACTTGGAAAGATGCCCAATAATTGAGTCATAACTGTAAAACATTTGACTTTGCCATGTCTTTATATATTCTACTATTGTGAATAGAAAATAGTTCACCAATTTTTTTATTAATCTTTCTTAAATTATTACATCTGAAAAAGATGGGCATTATTAACATTATTAAATTTGTATGACAGCTAGTGTGACAGCTTACGTGATTATTATAACGATGACAAGTCTTTGGAGAAAATTAATGGCTTGATTGATTTGATAAAGCAACATGCTTATCGCATGCAGTATCATGTATTCAAAACATTTTGTCTTATGTTATGCAATATAATCAATCATTGGCGGCGGTCTTCGTTCACTGCTCTATTTTCTTTTCTCCCCTCAGGTGAAAAATAAGTATTCCTATGTTATGAGAAGAGTTCTTATTATTTTCCCTTTTGACGATTGATGAATTATCTTTTTTTTTTTTATGGATCCAATACATATCATTTTATTCCTTCTTTTGACTTAAGTTAATGTTATTTCAGGGATTTTTTTGACTATTTTAAAATCATCAAAGAAAAAACTGATTATTCATCAATCATGGAGGAAAATTATAATAACTCTTATGAGAATTGTATTCAACATTTTAACTTTTAGACGTAATTCTTAATCTCCATTATGTGGTGTTACTTTCAAAAATTAACTTTAAAACTCCTCCGAAGTAACTTTGAGTCTTAGACTACACGTCTAGGTCCTCATTTTCAATCTATAGTAAATGTGGTGGTTGTGTTCGATACAGATATATGTTATGGGTGTATCACTCATGTTAACGTTTCATTTTGTAGTTTATGCAGAGTTGCACATATCTATTTTTTCGATCATTGTTGATACATGCATGTAGCACAAATTCAGGTTCTTCTCTAAAAGAAACAACAAAATTAAGTTAAATATTACAATTTCCGTTGAACTGTTTAAGGGAAGATGCAAGTCAGAATAAATGTAACTGTTGAAAAATGTTAGAAATATAACAACCAAAATATGTTATCAGGGCATTCCCATGATTAGCATGTGTATGCACAACAAAACAAAATAAAACAAAACAAAGTCTATATTATTATGAAGTTGCTACATTGGCATGCACAGTTAAAAAAAAAAAATAGACCACACTTTTTTTCTTTTTAATTTCAATAGGCCACGTATTTGCATCTCCAAGTGGAGCGGTATAGTGGCACCATCCCTCCCGATCACTGTTTCTCTTAAACAATCGGTCGTAGGTTCAAGCTGCAAATCTTACATGGGTTGTGGACAATTTTTCCACTTTATGTGGACTATCCTTTCTATTTTTGGGAGATTAGTTTCGAGCTGTGACTTAGAGTCCTAAATCAGGAGAGACAGCCATAGTATTTGTATTTGTAACATGTAAAAAATAAAATAAAATAGGCCACACAATTACAATGAGAATCTTCCAAAAAATAAAAATAAAAATCTCATGAAAGTGCTTAAGGACCTTTCGGTGTCCACCCGTGTGGGAACGTGTACTTAGTCGAGATTTCCTTCTCCTTAAGTCTATAGTTTTACCCTTTAAGTTTTGAGTATAGACAATATCAAATGACAACATTAACTAACAAGTGTAAATGTGTTACAAATGACAGATAGAAATATTTACTTTTAAGAATATGATAGAAGTAAGGTTATACAGACCTTCAATTTTTAATAAATAACGATATATTTATTTTTAATTAGTATCTATCATTAGACATTCTCTTAACGTTTGTATTAAAGATACATACTATTAGAAATCTTATACTAATGATAGTGTATGTAAAAAAAATACTTTAATTAACCAATCATATTCTAACTAAAGTTTGAAGTGACTTACTAATAAACAAGTTATACCAATATTAGTATAAGATTGTAGATTTAAACTGTATCGTTCTCGTTCAACTCAATTGACAGTTATATATCATTCTCCTTCAATTTCTAACTTTTTAGAATTTTAACGAATGAAAAAAAAAAAGGAGGTTATAAATAATAAATGTTATTCAAAAATTTCTAAACCTTACTTATTTTGCTTACTACATAAGTAGTATAGTTCCAATTAAAAGTCAATTAAAATTTTTTTACTTTTTCTTGTAAACAAAGTGGCCTGTATTTTCTTTGAATCATTGAATTTCAATCCAATTCATAGTTATCTAATTTGTACCACCATTACTCAATGAGTGCTTGACACGTTTTTTCACACAAGTTGAAAATGGTTTCATTTCATTTTCCGCTTTAACCAATTTCTTGCTATGTGAATTGTGATTGAATTCCCCATTTTTGGTTTTTTGGTCTATCGTCTGTGAACCTTCATGTGCTCAACAATTAGGCAGGAAAGTTCATATGTCATTATCTACTTGTCCTTGTTACATATTTTGTTGATTCTTTGATATCTCTAACTTTGTAGTTACTTTTCAAATTTGTATGTCATTTCACTTCATGTTAGATAAGTTTTTGGAGCTTCATTAAAATAAGTACCCCCGTAAGTTTGGCATTGGTTTTCAATTTTGGAAAACTTTCCCGTTTATTATATCAAGCAAGGTTTTCTTCCAAATTTCAAAAAAAAAAAAAAAAAAAAATAGAAACAAGAGAAGGTTCAAAATATTTGAGAAAATGTAAACCATTTGAGTTTACCATAAGATATATTATACTACTACATTATAAACAAAAGGCGCCATTTTAAAAACATTACTTTTATTTTACAATTACAGGAGAATTGGCATTACTTGTTAAACTCTATCGAAGCATATCTTCATTAAATATTACATGTACAATCTGAAAATTTACTTCCATAACATCGGTTAAAAAATCTAGTGTCATAACATATTCGCATAACACTCGAATATATTTACCACAACATGCTAACAAGTTGGCATAATGAGATTTGAATCTCTATTACTAATGTAAATAATAAATTCACTAACCACTTAAACTATAAGTACATATGTAATTTTTTATGGAAAAACTTCATTTAATTCTTGAGGATTTTAAAAAATATCAAGTTTTTAAAATTCTTTTGAAAATATTTTTTTTTGTCCCTAACTTTTTCAAAACTCTTAAAAAAAGTTCAAACCGTTAGTTAACTGACGGTTAATAGTGACTTTAGGTAATTTAAATTGTAATTTAGTAACTTAAATTTAGAGATATTTTAAACAATTTAACTTATAAATTCATTATTTTACTAAGATAATTTAGTAATTTACATATCATCAACAACCATCAAGGGAAAAAACAATTTTTTACGTAGTTTTGATCTTCAGTTGATTGACGGTTTGAGTTTTTTTGAAGAGTTCTGGGAAAATTAGGGATGAAAAAAATTATTTTCAAAAGAGCTTTAAAATTTTGATATTTTTCCAAACATTAGGGATTAAAATAAAGTTTGCCTTTTTTATTTGTTTTAGTCCATTGCATCTTCATGGATGATATTAATTTTATTTTTAATTTTTTGAAAAGATTATAATATGATTGAAAAATGAATGATAAAAGGTTTATCAAGACGATAACACCTATCAAAATTAAATACTATATATGCTAAAATTTACTCTTATGGCATTGAGAGAAATCTATTCCTATAGTCATAGAATAAAACTCCTCACTCATATTGATAAATAAGAATAGTGGAATTTGAACCCATCACAAATGTAAAGGGGGAATGCACTAATTAATTGAGTTATAGGTAGATATATAGTAGATTGTATTAATTGTCTTGTAACATTTTCATATTTATATTATTAATATATCACAATCTCAAGTCTTAAATATTATAGTTATGTATTTTTTTATCTTCAATAAGCTTTTGGATTTGATTATAACTAATATGATATTAGAGTTTGAAGGTCTCCAATTCAAATTCTCTCTCTCCCCTTTATGTTAAATTCTTCTCAGTTGCACGTGTTATATGTTAAGGGACGTTTAGCATGCGTTCGACAACTGTCACCTTTCTATATTGCACTGAGGGGACATATTAACGTATCACAACCTCAAGTCTTCAATACTATAGTTGGATCATTTCTTATCAATTTGACATATTAATGTATCACAACCTCAAATCTTAAATACTATAGTTTGACATTTTTCTATCAACTTGATATGTTAACGTATCACAATCTCAAATCTTAAATATTATAATTGATTATTTTCCTATTAGTTTAAACTTTTTGGTTTGATGGTAACTAATATGTATGATAGTAGGATATGCTAGATAATGTAGTTTCAAAGATAAAAAAATATAATGTGATGATTCAAAATATCGGATCTAAAAAATAATGCACTTAGATTTATTATTATGACATTGAGAGAAATCTATTCCTAACATAATAGGATAAAACTCCCCACATATGTTGATAAATAATAATAGTGGAACTAGAATCCATCCAAATGTAAAGCAAGAATATACTAATTACTTGAGTTATAGGTAGATATATAATGGATTCTATTAATTGTTTTGTAACATTTTCATATTTGCATGATAGTAGGATATGCTAGGGGTTAATATACCAAAAATGGTCATTAATAAAATTAATTTTACACACCACATCTTAGTAAGAATAGTTGAACACCTCTCTTGATCCTAAGAGATCAAGGGTTCAAATCTCACCCTTATCGAAAATATGGATAATTTTTTATTAATTTAATCCTCTTTACCCCACCATATAAAAAAAAAAATGACAAGTAGGATATACTAGATAATGTAGTGTCAAAGATAAAACACATATATATATATATATATATAATGTGATGGTTCAAAGTAGGGCGGCTCTATTTCCACCCAAATATTTCTTGTAACACTCATTTATTTTATACACCCATATTAAAAAGTTAAAATTAAATTTCTACTTTCTACACCCTTTAAAATACCAAAACTGTTCATCAATATTAATGATAATTTTAATCATATATATTTTTTATTACACCCATTTACAACACAATTCTAGTTGTTTATTAGTTTGATTTGGATTTGAATGTTTCTAATACGATTCCATGTGACTTTTATCTAGGTTCTTGTTCTTCTATATTTCATTGTATCTTCTTCTTTGTCATCTTTTATTCAATTTTTTTTTGTTGGTTTGGCATTTTTTTTTAAAGTTATTTCATCTATTAAATTTGTGTTTGATAAAATATCTCAAAGTTCTGAAAGAATATTGCTAAGTACTACTGTCAAGATTTTTTTTTTCTTTTTTAATTTGAAAGAGTACTGCTAAAATATTGTTTGGGCAAAAACAAAATATAATTCATTAAAGTAACAAAGCAATTTAAATTGCTCATGTTCTACTACATTTAGACACTTGGAATAAAAATAATAATTTTGTGGTTTCAAGTTTCAAATGATACTTCTGTGAAAGAAAAAAAAATGTTTTATTATTTAGAGTGGTTTTGGAATAGTTTTTAAATAAACTACAAACAAGTTAAAAATTATCACAACACCGCTTTGATATATATATATTTATATATGTATATGGATATATGTATGTATAACCATACACTTTTTTTTTCTTTCATTTATTAACTTAAAAAAAAAAAAAAAAAAAAAAAAAAAAAAAAACTTGCACCATTCATTTGAAATTATCAGATCAGTTATCTTAAAAAATTTATGTATGAAGAAAAATCCAAATATAAAATTTCAAAGAATGAAACTATTTTTGAAGTGTTTGATTTACTTTTTTGGTATCGCTGTACTAAAATTTCTCCAAAAACAATAATTATTTATTAAGTATATATTGTATATATTATATAATAGATTAACACTCTGGAAATTGTTCATTAATTTCAAATATCTATTTTAATTAATAAATAAAAAAAAGAGGGGGGGCTGGGTGGGGGTGGTGGGGTGGTGGGGGTGGGGTGGGGAGGGGGAGGGGGAGGGGACAGGCTTGTTTGATGTCATAATATGATTTGAGTTTTACGATTTTATCACCTCAATTATGGTCAAAGCCATTTGAAGCGGATCTCCAATTCTCCACCACCCGAAATGGACCATCAAATCCTTTTCACATGCGGCTGCACCGAATCAATATGGAATGATCCAACCACAGATTCCAAATCTAACAGTTTTTAATTTTTAATTTTAATTTTTTATTTTTTGAGACTAGCCTAGTGAATGCGGTTTGGAGAACTACTTTCATATGGAAGAGATCGGTCCACATAGAGGTAGAACTACTTTCATATGGAAGAGATTGATTCACATGGAGGTAGAGAAAAAACCCACGCGTGGAAGGGGAGACTACCCACACAAATTGGTAGGAGATATTGCTATAAAGTGTAAAACCCACACATTAAGAAACATAGGGATTATGGTTTTTAAATAAAGGTGCCAATAGCCGCCTACTCATTCTATGTATCACAAATTTATATTTTTCAGACTCTTGAAGTCTTAAATCCAAGATAAGCTAACTACACTTGCAATTCAGGATCGAAGAGGGTCCCAATTTATGTTATATTTCAGGATTGAAGATGGTCCCGATTTATGTTATGTTATATTTCAGGATTGATGATGGTCCCAATTTATGTGATATATATATATATATATATAACATGTCTTATTGATAGATACACCCATTGACATAAGCTAATAACAAATGAGACTCTTTACTTACATCTCAACTTGTAATTTTCTTTATTAATAATTATAAAGTAATTGGATACAAGTGATTAGAGATTTGTTGGGATTTCCCAAAATTACATGTAGATTGGGAATATACTTTCATAACATTAGGGGATATCTATTCTCAAAGTATTAGGAGAAAATTTCTTAGACATATTGATAAATAAGCATTATGGAAGTCAAGTCTTTATTACAATTGTTAAGGATTAGCGGACTAACCATTGGAATTATTAGTTAATGTAGTTGTAAAATGTGGTTTTAGTTTACATAATTTATGACAAATGAGATATTATTATCATTAAGTTGGGTAATGATAATATCATGTCAACTCTTAGTAGATGAGATTGTGCCCATTCACTAAGATGTTGAGGGTTTAATTCCTACTAGCGTAATTTACAAATACTTTTAAGGGTAGTTTTATTTTTTTTACTGTGGAAGTAGTTATCTCCCTATTATAAGAGTATTAGGAGAATAGTTATCTTCTGATTATAAGAGTAAATATCTTAATCCTATAAATAGTTATTGATTTCAATTATGAAACCAAACCTCTTAATCATATAAATAATTATTGATTCTTCTAAGGCTCTTTTGTTGTCAATTTTAAATAATAATAACAACTTATAATTTAAATATATAAATTGAGATACGTAAAATATTATTTGTTAAATTACACCAACCGAACGTCAACTTAAAATTGTAATTTTCAACTTTCCAAGTTAGTTTAACTAAAAGTATTAAACTCCTAACTTTACATGCACACAATTCTAATCGAAACTGTAGTTTTACAAATTGATGTGAAAAACTCTCACCTAACTTTACGCATCTAATGTCAATAGAAATATATATATATATATATCATATTGGGATGAGATATACTTAAACCCATTTGGGTAATATCATATAACCTTAATTAACTATTTATATTCTATTATCTAATAATATTTGTCTACTTTCTAAGTTCACTCTTAAATAATAATTTTTTGATTGTGTTTTTATAATCATTTTTATAACCAACTCAATTATTATCATTAGTAGATAAGTTTATTCGATGAGTAAAATAGATAAATCTTAAATAATTATTTTATAATTAATTTAAAGATTATTATTATTAGATAAATTTATTCCATCAATAATATAAATAAAACCTATATAATAGAGTCGGATGTTCTTGACTTCCTCTATCTTCGTCCGGTCACATTCAATTATTAAAAAAATAATAAACCAAACAGCTAACGTGTTTATTTGCAGGCTTGAAAAAGGTACCTAAAATCAAAAAAGATTGGAGTAGAGAGAAAAAGGAAGTGATGGTGAGGGTGACGGTGATGATGATGATGATGAGGTGGTCCCAAAGTAGGCATCAAGTCTAGTTCACTGTTCACATGTCACGAGGGTGTGTACGATTGAATTGTTTTGGTACATGGAGAGGACTTGGCCCAGCATCGCCCAACGCAGCATCGAAGGTGATTGATGTTTTTCTGGCTGTTCTCTCTTCGAGAAATTTCTCTTGATGGATTTTTGTGTCATCTCTCTTCGAGGCGCGCCCCCCCGTGCCCCGGTCAAGTCTCTAATGTAAATGCTATGAAATTGCTGCTCTTTCTTTTCTTCTTTTCTTTGAACTTTTCAATTTCATTAGCCCATTCATAAAAAAAAAAGTAGTGTCTGTTGTTGGTAGCTTGTAAGGTTTTATTGTTTTATATGATGTGATGATTGATTTTTTAATCCGTTAAAGTAATATTGAATTGATCCGATGAATGTTACGCCACCGGGGATTAAGTTTTAGTTATTTAAATTGTAAATCACGTTCTCATCGTGGCCTCTTACTCATCCAATATGAATTTTGGACTAATTAAATAATGTATAAATTTGATTTGATGTGATCCATATCACTTATTTTAAGATTCAAATTTGGTTTGAAACTTCAGGTTTGCCATTAAAAATCAATGATAGTATATCTCAGATAATTATTCTCATAATCGAAGAAATGATAACTCTTATTAAGAACATACTTATAATCTACATCTTATGTTTTAAAGGATAAAAATGATACTTAAATTCCTCTTCTCTTAAGATCAAAGTGGATATATTATTACCCTTACTAAAGGGTGATGTATTCACATGTTAGTAGTTATAAGTTCAAATTTCACTAATAACACCTTTTTAAAACGATTGAATCAAAATCAAACCAAACCAATACAATCCTATTAATAAGTTCATCTAATTACTATATCTATTTGAACCAAACTCATATTAACACCCCTCAAACCAATAGCAATCCAATTGATCAAAACCCAATTAATATTTCGAACCAAACCAAATCAACATGATTTTACACTACCTCTTAATACACAAATGATTGTATACTTCCCTATATTTCATAAGGTTAGACGTTCCATTCTTGTTAATCAAATATTACAATTCGTATAAGTAATTGTTTCACATTTATAAAAGAGCGAATTACAATTTAGCTACCCAACCGAAACGCTAATTCAAGCGGAGCAACTGTTTCGATATTATTACAATTTATCCTCTCTCGTTAACATTCTTCTGTTAAAATTAACTAAATGAGGGGTAAAATTATCTTTTGATCTTATTATTTATTTATTTTAAATAAATTGCATCAAAAATTTAAATAAAAAACTCTCCAGTCGACCACCGTCCAGCTCTTCCCCTTCTGTCGACCACCTCCAGCTCTTCCTTAACATCACCTCCTCCTCTTCCTCTTACTCTGCCACCATCACCTCCTTCTTTTCCTCAACATCAATAACCAACCAAACCACCACAACTCTCACCAACAAAATCAACCACAAAACCATATCGTACGAAGGAAATGGCCACAAACATCGTCATCTAGCATCAATCAACTTCCTGGAAACACAAAAATGGCACCAAACATCGTCAACCATCATTAGTCAACCTCTCAATATCATAATTCAAAACCAAACATCATCAATCAAAGCCAAAATAATCAATCTCCCACAAAACAAAATAAATCAACCTCAAACTGAACAAAAAAAACAAAAAACAAAACAAAACAAAAAAAAAAAACAACAAAAAAATCATATAAATCAATCTAAAAATCATCGACGAACCCAGATGATTCATCTGGGTTCTCATCAACGAACCCAGATGAACCTTCATCTGGGTTCATCGATTCGAACCCAGATAAACCTTCATCTAGGTTCAACAGATGAATCCAGATGATGAAGGAGAAGAAACCGACGGCAAGCAAAAAGGCGGTGGTGGCGAGAAGAGAGGAGAGGAGAGGAAAGGAGAGGAGAGAGAAGGAAAAGAAAGGAATGCTTACTGGCAGAGAGAAGAAACCGACGGACAGAGGATGAAAGAGAAGAAACTGACGGTGCTGAGGAGAAGAAACCGATGAAGGAGAAGAAACCGACGGATGTTGAGGAGAAGTAACCATGTAAAGGACAAAATTTTTGATATTTTGTTTTTTTATTTTTTTAGATTTTTCAATTTTTTATTTGGTCAATTAGGTAAACTTCAACAATCAAGGACATTTTCGTCTTTTTACTTTTTTTTTTTTTTACTGTTCACAGACAATTTTAACGAAAAATTGATAACAGAAGGGGGGTAAATTGTAATGATAGCAAAACAATTGCTTAGCTTGAATTAACGTTTCGACTTGGGCAACTAAATTGTAATTCGTTCTTTATAAAAATTGGTATCTAAATTATATTAATAATATTTAATCTTAATAGTCTCGACGGAACTTTCATCTATTCAATATTATTTTTAAGGGTATTATGCACTGTTATGGTGCCAAAATTAGCTGGTGCCAAAATTAGCTTCAATGGGAGTACTAAATTGCAAACTTCAAGACCAGATTTGGTGTTGGATTTTGTACCTCTCTTTATTTATTTATTTTTTAAAATGCCAGTAATACCCCTCTTTGCTCTTCTACAACAATATAATTTCCCCTTGTGTCTTTTATACATTTAATATATTTGTATAATTTGATTAATAATTAGAAACATAAATTAAATTATTACAAGAAATACACACAGTTAGAAATGTTTCATTGAAATCTTTAAAATAAATGTAATGTTGAATATATTTAATATATTTTTAAATTTTTAATATATATTATAAATAGTATACTAATATAAAATAAACTAATTTTTTTAATGTATATAAAAAATTATTATCTCAATGATTACTTGATAGAAATTAATTAATATTGGTTAAAAAATTGTGTATAGAATATTATTTGAATACACACTTTATATTATTTTGAAAAATCAATTAATTTGAATTATGTATAGAATATTTTTTGAAATTAACTAAATTTAAAGAATTGTTTATAGAAATTAATTGATATTGATTAAAGAATTATGTGTAGAATTAATTAATTTTAATTATTATAGAATATTCTTTGAAGATATCTTCTATATCAATTTAGAGAATTAATTAATTTGAATTGTGTGTAGAATATTTTTTGAAATTAACTAAATTTGAAAAATTGTGTATAGTGATTAATTAATAGTAATTAAAGAATTATATATAGAATTAATTAATTTGAATTATGCAACAAATTTAGTGCAAGAAAATTTGGTATCGACAGTACAAATGGTGTGAAATTTGATGTGGGACAGTGGAGATGGTCAGAGAATTGCGTTAGACACTTGGATTCATGAACTGTGAGTCTCTCGTGTCTCTCTCTCTCTCTCTATCTTAAATGCACAAAATGGTCCTGTCGTGTCCGTTGTCTCCTGCCCATGGTACGGGCTGTGGGGTCGCACTCCCTCCCCCTTTATCTCTCTCTCAAATAATTGTCTCTTCGCACACTAGCACCACACCAATCCTCAACCCCACCCTCCACAAGCCTCCTCCACTCCTCTCTTACCCTCTCCTATTTATATATACCCACCTCTCGCACCCAACCACCCAACCACACAGCGCACAAAAAAGGAGAAAAAAAAAAAAAAAAAACAGAACACCATCAAAACTTTCTCTTCAACAACCGAGAAAAATCCGAACTTTCTGCTTGATTCTTGCTCCCCGACTCCAAACCTCTTCTGGGTGTGATCAAATTTTCAATCTTCAGCTTTTGTTGTTGCTGTTTTCGGGGTAGTACCCAGGAAAGAACAAGTTGCAGACATCACGGCTATACACAGAGTAACTCGGCCTCTACTTCATGTCCGAGCTGTACGACGTAAGGGTTGTGTGACCGAGACCTCCAACCCTTCGCCGCACGGCGGTCGTGGAGCCCTCCCCTCCGAAGGCGGCAGCCCCTCCGACCTCCTCTTCCTTGCTGGCGGCGGCTCCTCCTCCTCCCTCTCTGTCTTTTTTTCAGCTTAGATTAGATTAGTCCTTTTTGTTTGTTGTTTCTAAGTTTTTCACTAGAGTCTCTCTCCAAGTCTTTGTTTTTTTGAGAAGAAAGATTAGATCTTGCTTTTGCCTTTGTTGTTGTTGGTTTTGGTTGTGGTGTTACTCGTTGTTGTTGTGTTCAAAAGTGTTTAAAGATGTTGAGGATCAAGAGGGTGCCAACCGTTGTTTCTAATTACCAGAAAGAGGAGGCTGAAGAGGGTGCTCGTCGTGGAGGGGGTGGCTGTGGCAGGAATTGCCTCAACAAGTGTTGCATTGAAGGTACTTTTTATGCTTTCTTGTCTTGCATGTATATATATGTGTGTGTGTTGTTTTTATGATTTTGATATATGGGGTGTTTTTAGATTTTGACACATATGTTGTTTTAAGATTGTGAGATGTGTCGTTTGTGATTTTGAGGGCTTGTTTGCGAATTGTTTATAAGATGGTTTTTTGTGTGTGTGTTTAGGTGCAAAACTTCCTTTATATGCTTTCAAGAAGGTGAACCAGACTGAAACTGAAAAGGGTGTGTTTGGACATGAGACTAAGGAGGCTCCGGTTGAGTTTCTCGACGCGCTCCTTCTTGGGGAGGTATGGATTTGTTGAGAGATTTGAAGAAGATTGAATGGGGTTTTGGTTTGTGTTTATTTTTAGTTGATGTTGAACTAGTTTGTGGTTTGGTTTGTAGTGGGAGGATCGCATGCAAAGAGGGCTCTTTCGCTATGATGTCACTGCCTGCGAAACCAAGGTCTTTTTCGTGTTCCTTTGTCATTTTTTGTTGATTGTTTTGTATGTAGCATGTGACTGTAAAAGGAAGTCGTTCTTCTGGGGAGAACTGGATGTGTGGCTAGTTTAGATTTGGGGTTGAATTGAGGTGATTTTGTTGTTACGTGGTTTAGGTGATTCCTGGTCAGTATGGTTTCATAGCCCAGCTGAACGAGGGCCGCCACCTGAAGAAGAGGCCTACTGAGTTCCGTGTTGATAAGGTCCTCCAGCCTTTTGATGGGAACAAATTCAACTTCACCAAAGTCGGGCAAGAAGAGGTGCTCTTCCAATTTGAAGCTAGTGAAGATGGTGAATCCCAGTTCTTCCCAAATGCTCCTATTGATGTTGAGAATTCCCCAAGCGTTGTTGCTATCAACGTATGTTCTTTTTACTTAATTTAATCTCTCAGTTAGAGGTTGTGGATACTTGATATACAGTGAGAATCTAATTATTTTGATTTTATTGTGCGCCATCTAAGAAAGGGAATTTCTTCTTTACACTGTTGAAAAGTTCGTTTAAGCAAGAGTTATTGTCTGATAATTTTGTTATGGTATAAAATCTAACAGGTCAGCCCTATTGAATATGGGCACTGTGTTATTGATTCCTCGCATTCTTGAGTGCTTGCCACAGAGGATTGACCGTGACAGCTTCTTGCTCGCACTTTACATGGCCGCTGAAGCTGGAAATCCCCACTTCCGCTTGGGTTACAACAGCTTGGGTGCATTTGCTACCATCAATCACCTTCACTTCCAGGTTTATGTTTGCTTAAATTTGTTTCTCCATGAACCTACAATTCAGATTTTGTCTCAGGATGTTTGTTACTTGTGTAGTAGTTGTTAATTAAAATGCAAATCAATTATTATTATTGCTACAGGCTTACTACTTGGCCATGTCCTTCCCAATTGAGAAGGCTCCCAGCAAGAGGATAACCACTTCTGCTGTTGGAGTTAAGATCTCTGAGCTTTTGAATTATCCAGTCAGAGGTCTTGTTTTCGAGGGTGGAAATTCACTGCAAGATTTATCCAACACAGTCTCAGATGCTTGCATTTGTCTGCAAGACAACAACATACCTTACAATGTGCTCATTTCTGATTGTGGAAAGCGCATCTTCCTCGTACCACAGGTAAAATTAACGTTTCAGAACCATAATTGATGAAGTTTGTTTTGTCTTCAATATGAGTGTGAACTGTTTTTATACCCTTTGATTTACGATTTGTTTAACGACTGAACAGTGCTATGCTGAGAAACAAGCTCTCGGGGAAGTGAGTGCCGAGCTTCTGGATACCCAAGTGAACCCAGCTGTGTGGGAAATTAGTGGGCACATGGTGCTAAAGAGGAAGAAGGACTTTGAAGAGGCCTCTGAAGAAAATGCTTGGAAGCTGCTTGCGGTGGTCTCTCTCTCTGAAGAGAGGTTCCGAGAAGTGAATGCTCTCATCTTTGAAGCCATCGCTTGTGCTGATAATGCCAATGAAGATGTCCCCGAGACCTCACATGGGGAGGCAGACGTCGAACCCCAATCTCTTGAAGAAGAAGTGCATGCCATCATCAACAAAAGCTCTCGCCCTACTATGGTGCCGGGAGCCCAAGAGTGTCTTGTTCTGCAGTAAGAATATCGCTTGATGGTCAGACCAGTACTGTCTACGGGTCTGGCGCATTTTATGGTAATGTGTAGTAATATATATCCAGTCAGACTATGCTGGTATTGTATGGATTGTGCTTGTTGCTTTGAATAAGAAAACTGTGTTTGCATTGATACTTTTTATGTGTTTCCTGCAATCAGCCTACTGGCTTGGTGATGTAGTACTTGTTAAATAAATATAAGCACTTTGCGATCATTGAAAATAGAGTGTTTGGTGTTTGTAATCTTATAAGTGCTTCCATTTTTATGATCCCTGTTTCTTTCTATTTACAAACATTTGGTTGTAAAGCCATATGTATGACATGGAGACCCAAAAGCATAATAAAAAAATAGCTGCAGATAGTCCAACAACTTGGGTATCCTTTTAATTTATAATTTGTTTGTTTATATGCGAAGGATCTTTTATTTGGTTCGATAATAGAGATTCGAATCCGTCGACGAAGATTTGATGAACGAGTCATTAATAGTGTTAATTTAAAGGACAAGTTGATTGGTATAACGTCTTTGATTTAGCTTTTGATGTCACCCTCGTGAAATATGGAATCTTTTTCGGTCCTCTGATTATTAATATTGTACGGACTTATAGAATAATCGATAGTCAATTATGGACTAACATCATGAATTTCATGTATTGAAGAATAGTATAAGAAATAGTAGATGCTTTATGTGTACAAGTTATTATTCTTATTATAAAACTAATGGGTACCTTTTGAGTATAATTTAATAAAAGATTTTGGTTGAAAAGCTGGATTCAAAAATGATATGTTCAAACATCATAAAAGTTACATAAACTATTTGGCACTTGTGATGGCATCATAGAATCATTGGAATTTTATTCGAACGGTCCCCTCTTAAGATAAGCACTCTTCTTGCTTCAGAAAAAAAATGATAAGTACTCTTCTGACCTCACACATCAAAAAAAGGTTAGAACAAAGAATCTCCTATTTAAAAAACAAATTAATAAAATTATCAGAACGTGTTGCTGATAATTTAGCCAATAATTTAGCCCTACTTTTAATGTATATGTCCTTGCACCCCTTTTAAAATATATATATATGAATACTTTTATAATCATATATACCTAATTTTAAAAAATAATGATTAACTAATCAAATCTATCTATTGTATTATTTCTTTTAAAATAAATTATCTTTCCTATTTAATTTAAATGTAATTGATGGATTTAATTGGTCAGGTCCTTACTTTTTAAAATCAGATACCTGATTTTAAAAACTCTCTATATATATATATATATATATATATATCCTCATGTTGCATCCCTTTAAAAAAAAAATAAAAATCCTTCTAATATTTTATTTGGTAAACCCACTCCAAACCTGCTCAAATAAAATAAAGCATGCCACCAATCCTGGAATGGGTAGATTTCAAGCCCAAAATCTCATACCTAACATTAAGAGATCTTTCAAATCGAAACAAGCAACTATATTCTGCATTTGTTTTTGTATAAACTGTAACTAGAATAATTGTAGTAAATGTAACTTTGTATGTTCAATTTCTGATCTCCATGTAAACTTTTGTTTTGGAATAATTTTATTTGGCTTCCTAACTTACCACAATTATCACTTTTTTAGTCATTTTTGTATTTTAAGCTCGTGCAATCCCTAAAGTTGAATAATAAATCAATATGGTTTTTTTTTTTGACCAAAACTTCAGTGGTCAAACTTTAATAGTTAAACTAGACGAAATATGGTCAAAGATCATACTGTCCATCTAACAACTTGTCATATTCACAAGTAATCCTCGCTTGACTTTGTAATCATTTTAGTGCGTGGCATGCATCATCAATGAATGTACTCTATAGAGAGTATATTTCAGAGCCAGATGATAATATAATTCAGCTTTATAAACACAAGTACACAACTTCAAACAGTGGTACCAAGTGAACACACATGTTATGGTTTGATGGAGAGGTGTGAGAACTGAAGCAAAAGCCAAGACCATGGAACTGAAACAAAATACGGAGATTCTCTGAAGAAGTAGATTTGACGGTGGACTTGTAAATCCTGAAAAAAAAAAAAAAAAAATTGGGCGTGTTCTCCATTAAAAATGCTATCCTGCCAAATGTCTCCAGTTTCTCCAATGATAGGGCGTTGGAGTGTGTAAAATCAGTGTGAATAATTGAGCCATTGCTGCAGAGCTTGTGCTGATCGTAACAAATTTTTGACTACATATTCGGCAGGTAAACTCATATTCTCGTTTTGTGGTTTTCTTAAGAAAAGATTTAAAATTGATTAGGTCGTAGTTCAGGATTTTGATTCTGATTTTAGACGAAAACTTTCTAGTTTTATTTGGAAGAGAGAAAATTATAGAATATAGTGGTTATAAAGTTTGAGTTGAAGAAAAAGTGAAATTTGATGAAAACAAAAATTTTGTAACACCTATCATGATAATCGCAATTTTTAAACTAAGTATCATTGGCTTTGAATCTTTGACTAATGATTAACTAATTGAAGGGCTAGATTGATGGATTTTTTCAAATTTAGAAATCACACAAGTTCAAAATATGCATTAAAGTTAAAAAATAAAAAAATAAAAAATAAAAGAAAAATTACAAATCGTAATAAATTGGTGACTCAAACGAATTTTTTTTTTCTCCCATATATCATCGACTCATACATCTCAAGAGTTGAATAATGCCCAATCCCCTAAACATCAACTCAAGTCTAATAATTAAAAAAAAAAAAAAACATATTTCATATGTAATCTTAAAATAATTCTCTAGTACAGCAGTAATAAATAATCATTCTTTCTATTTTCAAACAATGTTAAAATAAATTCCAATTCATTGTTCAAAAATAAAATAAATTCCATTTCTAAAAACTTGCAAATTATATAATCTTCTAGTCTTATGGTAATGCCTCTTGATCACATCAAATAAAGTTATAAGTTTAAATCACATCTCTCTTATCCAACTCCGGATTAAAATACTTTCAAAGGACAAAAGAGAAAAAATAATATTTTTTGTTTTTCACAATTTAATTAAAAATTTGTATAGAGTACTGTTACGAAATTTGGTTAAGGTCAATTATCATACGAAGTAAAACCTCAACGAGGGATTTAGTTGGCTTTTGAAACAGTTTTTGCTGCAATATTGGCGCAAAAAATCGTTCACATATCATTTGGATCCCTTGTTGAGGCTCTTATTTGTATGATGATTGATCTTAGCTGAATTTCACAACAAATATATATATATATATATAGTAAATAAAAATAAAAATAAAAATAACAATTTAAAAACATTTATAAAATCCAGTTTTTTTTTTAAAAACCTTTTTTTTAAAAAACTTTTGATCAACTCCTAAGGTCAATCCAACGGTGTAGAAAGCGCATGAAAAAAATATATGAAAATTTTAACTTTTTGAGACACCAAGCGAAACTACAAACCAAATTTACAACAAAGCAAGCGAGCCTCTACAAGCTCTCTCGCAGTCACTGTAAGTCACCCAAATCTATCTTTATTCCTGTAAAATTATTGATTTGTATGTATTGTTTGTTTCTTTTAAGTTTTGGAACCAACATGTTTGTTCTTTGTGAGGAAATGTTGGTGTTGTAGATATGTATGTTAAGTTGAAATATAAAGTGTAGAATCAAAAGGGTAGTTTCTATTTGATTCAGAAAACGAAAATTTAGCTTTGAAAATGTGTTTGGTGGATTGAGGGAAGGGGGATGTGTGGATTTTGAACTGGGGTTTCTGTGTTGTTGTGTTGATGTGTTTGTGTTAAGGTGTTCGATGAAATGCCTGTGAGAAGTTTAGTGGTTTATTAAGTTTGAAACTTTTGTTTGGTGGGTGAGAATTTGGAGGGAAGGGGTTATAGTGTGTGAAGGAAACTGTAGAGGAAATGAGAGTTTAGCTTTGATAATGTGTTGGGTAGATTGAGGGAAGTGGGTTTTGTGGATTTTGAGGTGGGGTTTTTGTGTTGTTGTGTTCGTTTTATGGTGTTCGATGAAATGTATGTGAGAAGTTAGTGTTTTTTTGGAAAGTTTTCAAACTTTGGTAGGTGAGGAATTGGTTGTGAGAAGAAAACTGTAGAGGGGAGATTTTTTGTTTGGTTTGCTTGGAAATTGAATGATTTGAGGGAAGGGAAAGGGAGGATTTATTGTTAAGCAAAAATCGAAAACTTAGGTAGTCAATTTATGGGCACAACAGGGGACGAAAGAATAAGTTCTGTTGATTTTTAAGGGAGACAAATAAACTTTGCCTTTTCAAATTGACATATAATAGATTCTCTTGCCTTTCCTATTTAGGATAGCAAAGGATGATTAGATACAACTTACTTTTGTTTTTGTGGCTTTTTCGTTTAATGCTTGGAAGAGGGATTGGTTGCCTTCACTAGTTCACTTCTTTTTTCAAACCTTTCTATTCTTCCCTCCTACACAAATTTGGTTTAACTGTAGGACTCATGAAATTTTGTTTGTTTAAATTTAGGATTCTATGAAACATAAGTGGTAAGGTGTTTATGTTTCTCTGTTTCGAATTTTGAGAGAAGAATTTGTGGGGGAAAACCAAAAACTTATGATAGGGTGCATGAAAGTTCTTCTTTTATTCACATTGCACTTAGTTAATACTATGATCAAACCGGCCGCAACATCAGATGCTGTATATGTGCAATGGATTATGGATATACATCTCTGATATATAATTTATATCAGAGTCAATAGTATGTCTATGCATTTAAGAAGTACGTATGTCATCTGCGGCTAAGGTATTACAATTTTGTCTTTGTTATATGAGAAATTATGGTCACTTGATGCCTTAGCTAAGGAATGGTTGAACCTAATGCGCAAAATCCATGCTCACCAAAAAGGGCACTTGGATGAATGAAATATTTAATTATGCCCAAACTGAACAAAATAGTATCATATTATTTGTTTATCAATTTGTCAATCAATGAGAGAAAAAGTAATGTTGATGCGTCTTAGTACTTGTAAATCTGGAGAAAAAAAATCCTAGGTTTGCTACATATGCTTCTGTCAACAACTTTATCACTTCTTCTACGATTCCACATCATAATGTGAATCTATTATGTAACCATGATATGAAGTAATGGCTTATCTAGGTCATTTAATTTTTTCTCTCTAAGAAACAAGCTAACCTAAGTCCAGCTGCGGCATCTGCCATCAGGTAACTCACTACCATTTATGAACTAGATTGACGTCAGAAATCTGTGTACAAAGCTGCTTTAATCAAATAAATTCCTATGGAAAGCATTATATCTTGGTTATATCCAATCATTGTGTAATGTCACATTGACACCTAGTAAAAGTATAGTGATTCAAATTCCAATATAATCACATATCACTTTGATAATCGTGCTCTGTAAAGTTCTGTTCAGTAAACTTCTTTCTGAATTGCAAGACTGTTGGAAATGAAGAAGGGAGCGCACCCTCAGATGCAATGGATATCCTATGTGACCCAGAGTGGCAGATTGATGAATGTTATGATGACAAAAATACACCATGTTGGGAAAGTCTACCATTTTAGAGCAAAACGCCAAATGGCTGAAAGTATCGGGCAGGTTGCTAAGTTTAAGCGTCGTTATGAGCAGCAGCAGGAGAATGCAGAAAACAATGAAAAATGATAGCTAAACTGCAAAGAGAAGTTAGATATCTGTGGCTAGATTGAATTATCTGTTTTCCAGTAATAAACATAAATTTTGTGCTCTAAAGACAATTTATTAGCTACTCTAATGCTAAACTAGAATACATTTCAGTTTTCTTTCATCATAAGAGTGATGTCACTTGTATTTTGAAAGTTTTTTTAAGTTATTCAATCTATAAGTTTGATTGCTTAGGAATTTTTTTCAGTTTAAAGCAGTTGATATACGCCACAGATTTTTTTGACCCTTAAGTTGTCCAATATTTATGTTTATTATGTTTGAGTTTTGTTTAATGGAGATGGTAATCCCCCATTTCTTGTTCATTGTCACGGATGCAAACCAGAATTGTGACCGTATCTGCTGCACGTCTGAGATCTGGTTTGAAATTTGATTCTGTTCCATGCCACAAACACAGTTGCTTTGTGTAGTGTCTTGTGTGAGCATAAAATGCTGTTGATGGTCAGGTGATGTGTTAAAATAGAATGAGCAAACCATATGGTAAGTTTTGATGGTTACAAGTTACAGCAACCCTAGAGAGAGTATGCATATAAATAGGGGGTTTCTTTGAAACTTTGATAAATAATGGGCCCAGAGTTCATATATAAGGACCGAAAATGATATGGTGGAATGGATTAATAGACATCAAATTTTTCAAGATAGGCATTCCATGTATTATGTACACTTAATATTTCATTACCATCCTAAAGACTTGATTAAAATACAGATTGGTTTAGTACTTTCAAAATTCATTATAACTTTCTCCAACAACACGAAATTATTATAAGCAAACTACATAAAAAGTTTTTTGTAATAAAATATACTAAAAATCACTATAAATAAAATCGTCGATTATTTTTCAAATAAAAACAGTTTATCAAATAATTTAGATATCAACAACTGTGAATGAACTTTACATAGTATCTAACTATTGATATTCAAATTTTTCGTTTCAATCATTTCAAGCTCGATCATATTTAATTACCTTTCAAAAATGAGTCTTTCATGAAGTTAGCATTGCCATAACCTAAACTAATCTGGTCACACATATTATCAAACATTAAAACTAACTATGACCAACTTTGATAATCATTACAGCTAAACCGACCAAAGCTAAAAGCAATTATTTCCTCCCACAAAGCAAACCACATCACAACTCTCCTGGCTGTCACGTAATTAGTAATTTTGCAACCTCCCATAAAATGAGACGACTCCTTGTAAGAAACACATGAATCCCCTCAAAGTCCATTATTACGATTAGTAACTGATCTTACTTTTTACTTTATATAAACCCCCCTTAGCTTTGTTTCCAAATTGCAAAAGCAAAGCTCAAATGGTCCTCAAAATCAATGTTCCGATTGCAATCTTGGTGCTATTACTACTATCACTACTGGTGATAGCAGAAGGAAAGGGTAAAATTGCTAGTGTGGTGCACCACCTCAATGAAACAGATGTTGGCTCACCATGGCTCAAGAATGTAGCCAAGTGGCGCCGCCCACGGCCAGTTGGGTGTCGGCACAGGCCGTGGATATGTAAAGAGAGAGAAACACCAGGAACGCAGATGAGGTGTTGTCGGAACCGATGTGTGGACGTGTTTAGTGATCGTGAGAATTGTTGTTCATGTTCATTCCGGTGCCCTTTTACTAAGCAATGTTGCCGTGGATTTTGTAGCAACATATATACAAGTCCTATTAACTGTGGGAGATGTGGAAATAGATGTCCTTGGGGGGTGAAGTGCCGCTATGGTATGTGCGGATATGCCACACCATGGCCTCGCCTGCCACAGCCTCCACGGCCATGGCCGCCACAACCTCCATGGCCATGGCCGGCATGCCCCCCTTTCCCTCCAAGACCACCTTGCCCACCGGACAGACGTTGCCCACCAGCCCCCCATATGGAAATCAGCCTCCACCAATGAGCACTGAAGACTTTTAAGTTGAAATTATCTTGCATGTTGAATAAGTTTTTACAACATCAAGTCATTTATCTACTACCTATAATGTTCTCATGTCAAGTCTTCCTATTATTGTGGTTCATGATTCCTTCTTGTTGCATTAAATTTACGACAAAAACATTGTCGTGGAACGAGGAAACTCTTCAATGTCCTTTCAATCTTTTTGTCTTACATGCTTTGCATAAACTTTTAAGGTGCCATGCAAAAGCCTTTTTAAGTACCATATAAATCAACACTAACTAGGCCACTTGAGAGGCGGCAATTCACATATAAAACACCATTCATTCAATCACTTGTTTTTTCAGGCCAACAAAGATCAGCCCTTTGTCGGAGACAGATTATTCATTGAAAACATTCCAACGCTTTTATGTAGTAACGTAAACTCATTTTGTATAAAGCTTTCGTCAAACTTAAAAATCATGATTTGGTTATAGTGGTACAAATTGAGACGAGAGTGCATACTAATAGGTAGGGAATTTCGGATCCACATCATGTGCCCAAGACTCAATTCCGCCGATGATATCCCTAGCAGAACTGAAACCAAAGTTCTGGAGGCATTGCACGGCTCTCTGAGAATCGTTGCCTCTCCTACATACTACATATAGGCTAGCACTAGCACCTGAACTGGAATTATCTGCCTTGCGCTCTTCCTCTTCTTTCAATGCTTTAGAGATTTCAGGTAGTCTAGCTTCCAAATTTGCAAGTGGGATGTTTATGGAGTTTGGAAGTGAAACAATCTTGAAATGATGTGCTGGTCTTACATCCACCAATACATGGACCTCTCCATTGTCAATTTTTTCTTTGTACTCCTTGCTGCTTACTCGAGAATTTGCTGGAAGCAAATTCAACTTGGGCGGAAACTGCACATAATTGGAGAGTTGGAATATTAGACTTGGCTAAAACCAAAAGCAACCTTTAGAAACAACAACAATGATATTAATATACACAGATGTAATGCTTATCATAATGAAAAACTTGATAAAAAATTGGCAAAATAGATAATGGCAATGGCTCCCCTTGCTCCTGCATTCAAACTCAGTTACTCAAAAATATCATGGTAGGAGCCAGGGGATGCTGTGTGTCCAAAATCTGGAGTTGAAAGAGAAAAGAATAATAATTATGAATGCAGCCAGTTTTGCCGTATGTATGAAGTGGAACACAAGCAGCAGAAAGCAAAAGTACCGCAGATAGAGGGGCCTGAGTGAACTTCTCATAATCAAAGTCTCTAAATTGCTGTCGGGTGAATGTTGAATTTTCTCCACAAACTTCACATTGCAATGATCTGCCTCTAATTTTTACCTAATCAATGGTAGATATCATATCAGCAAAACAATTATAGATAAACAATTTACAAAAGCAAACTCAAGTGAACAGGGAGCCATTCAGATCAGAACTCTTCAATTCTAATTCACCAAGTAGCAAGGTGCTAAATATCAGTTATAAAAAAATTGTAAAAAGGGAGGAAGAAGAACATACTATACGAATTCGTGCTGACAATGCATCAAATAGAAGCATACGTCCCGAAAGTGGTTCGCCAATAGCACTTGCAATCTTAATGGCCTCCAAGGCTTGGAGACAGCCAATGATTCCAGGAACTGCAAATGTACACAAAAGCATTATCCCCTCATACAGCCACAGTCAAAGCAAATGACCCAGGTTAAACCAAGAAAATGGAGATAGAAATGAAAATCAACCTTCCTCTATTACACAGCATTTTCATGTCATTTAAGTGTATTATGTCGTAGTCAAATGATTTTAAAACTAGCAAGTTCAAAGTCATACAAATTATTAACTTACCGACTCCTAATACTCCACTATCAGAGCATCTTTGGCATGCTGTTGTAGGTGGTGGAGTTGGAAATAAGCATCGATAGCAAGGACCTCCATTGTAATTGTAAACTGTGAGCTATAAGGTAAAAAATATGAGCAATGCTGTTATGCTATGAATTGTGATATACAACAAGCTGCAATTATACAAACTTTCATATGCTTTGAGCCATAAAATAGTATAAAACATTGAGCATATCAATACCTGGCCTTCCAATCCCAATGCAGCACCCGATACCAGAGGCTGATTATAAACACGTAAATTATTATTAGTAACAATTTAAATGTTGAACTCCAATTATCCTTATGTAATTAATGCTTCAAAGTCAAATTCTACATTTTGCACATCCAAAAATAATGAGCTCCGTAGAAGCATTTTACCTTCCCCAACACCACACAGCAATCACTGATCATGTAACGACTTGGAGCGTTGTCAGTTGCGTCCACTACTATATCATATCTAGGAAGCAATAACAGTCATGGAAATTTCCACATTTTAGAAGCATAAAGACCTCAACGGAAGAGGATAAAGAAAAAGGAAAAGGAATCGCACAGGAGAATTCATTGAAATGTACTTTATCAAGGATACTGGCTTAAAATTTCCAAAGCATTGGAAGTGCGTAAAGCCTCTTGGTATTCAACAATCTGAATAGTGGAGTTGATCCTGGAAAACACCTCTTTATCAGATGAAAGTAACACAAAAACAATATAACAGAAAATTCCATCAGACTACGAGTGAAGACCAAAGGTCAATCTGGCCTTCGCAATAAGAGCGCAATACAGCAACACATCTAATGAGAAATAGGCTGACAATCTAAAAGTTCAACATACGAGTGACAAGCAGCAGCAGCAGATTTAACTTTTGGCTGACCAATATATGCTTCCGTGTGGATAACCTGAAATCAGTGAATCATATAGATATTAGTATAAAAAGATTTCACTCTCACATAATTATCATAAGAGTGAAACAACTAACAAAAGCTAAAATGCAAAAACACAAAAAAAAAAATAATAATAATAATAATAAAGCAATCTAGTTTCATTAAAATTGACCATCAGCATCCAATAAAAGTTTACTTGATAGGAAACCTTAACACAAAAGTCATAGGCACGGGAAAACAAGAATCACACACAAGGGCACATATATTCGAAGAGACCAAAATTCTAACTCATACCTGCCTGTGCATGTTATTGAGCTCAACCACATCATGATCAACTATGCCCAACCGCCCTGAAAACAAATTTGATCCAAAAAAATAAACAAATATTATCAAACTTAAAGGTTTCACATTATCACATACCAAATATTTACATTCAAACAGGACACATTAATTGCAGCTGTTCGATCATGTTAACAGCATTTCATGTAAACAAAATTGAAAAGAATAGCGTGTTTTATATTCAATCATATGAGACTTGTCAAAAGAAGCAAAAATATATTGAAAAGCATTCAACTATCACTCATGACAGTATTCAGCTTCTTGCAATGCAACCTTGTAATAAATCAAAATATTTACTATAGAAAAAATAAAAAATAAAAACAAACACACACACACACACAAAATTTTTTTTATCAAACTTAAAGACTCACATTATCACATACCAGATATTTACATTTAGACGGCACAAGTTAATTGCAGCTGGTCGATCACATTAGTAGCATTTCACGGAAATAAAATAAAAAAAGCATACCTTATAATTGATATTCAATCATACAAAACTTAATAAAAAGAGAAAACGTATTGAAAAGCACTTAAATATGCCCCGCTTCTTGCAACAAAATCTTGTAGCATTCAATTCTATCATATCTGTGCCATTTCACACAAACAAAATCGAAAAACAAGGCTTGTTTTATATTCAATCATACAACTTTTTCCAAAAGAAGCAGAAAATACATCCAATTACACAACATTTTCCATAACAAGCACAACCATATCGAAAAGCATTCGACTGCCACTCGCAATTGTATTTAGCTTCTCACAAAAAAATCTTGCAATAAACAAAAAAAAAAAAAAAATTACCAACACCACAAGCCGCAAGATATAGCAGAGCCGGCGAGCCAAGCCCTCCAGCCCCAACCACTAATATCGAAGACTTCAAGAGATTCGACTGCCCTGCATAAACGCAAAGAACATGAATTATAACTCAAATTTAACTAAAAATTATGAAACTAAAGCTGAGAATGTGGTAGTTTAATTTTTAAAAAAAAAAAATGGACCTTGAACTCTTAGAAGTAAAATTAAATTTAAAAAAAAAAAAAAAGAAATTGAAGCCAAAAAATGCGATCTTTTAACTAAAATTGAACTAAAAAAATGAAACTGAAGCTAAAAATGTGATATTTCAATGCAAATTTAGATTATAAAAAGAAGGGAGGTTGAACTTTTACAACTAAAATTGAACTAAAAAGATTGAAATTGAAACTGAAAAAGTGATCTTTCAATACAAATTTGAAGAAAAAAATGGGACCTTGAATTAAAAAATGTGATTTTTTTTTTCAACATTAATTGAAAAAAATGAGACCTTGAACTCCAAAAGAAGGAAGGAGGAGTTGGCGACTGTAACGGTAGATGGAGTCAGGGGTAAGATCGTGATTGAAGTTGGAATGGACGGCGGAGATCAAAGGACAAGAACCGTTTGAAACGGCGTGGTTTTGGGTGACGTCAGGAAGCTGTGATTCGAGGGCAGCAATTCGACGGTCGATGTCGGACCTGGCTGTCTTTAAGGTTTCGAGTTCGCTAAGGATGCGAGACACGTCGGCGGCAGAAGCAGTTGCTCCTCCGTTTGTGTCCATTGTGGTTTCGTTTGAAGAAGACAGTGGAGAGCGGAAAAACCCTAGTTCAATGAGAAATGGAGTTGGGTTTTGTGTGTTGTGTACAAACGTTGCCACGTAAGCTGATGACTTTGATAAGGACAAACATTGCTTTAATTTTTTATACTCATCCAACCTTTTTTTTTTTATGGACTCAATGAAACTGATTCATAAAATATTCGAAATCAAAATGTAGAATATTCATAACACAGTCCATATAAGTGACTCGCATGTACCTGAAAGTCATGCATACCTAGATAGGAGATAACTCATATATATATAAGAAAATCTCATCGTTTTATGAATGGAGGTGGGGTGTGCACATTCAAACCTATGAAGTCATAGGAGGGAATGTAGTTATTTATCACTCAATTGATTTCCCCTGTGCATTAAAGGCTATATTTTTTAATAACTACCTTTACAATCAAGTTAAATGTTAATTAATTCAACGATTATTATTGATGAATAATCTTATCGAATTAATAAAGTAGTCAAATCTTTTTTTGAATATGACAAATTTTTAGAAATCAAATACTATATGTGCCTTGACAAAAGTATACTGTAACAACATGGTTATGTTTGCTAACTACTCCGACAAAACTTGGAAAAAGTGAGATGGGAGATGCATACCATACCATTCAAATCAAACGAGAAAATTTGAAAAAAAAAAAAATCATAAAAGCAATTTTTTTTTTTTTTCAAAGTTGACATAGAATGAATTTAAAAAAAAAAAAAACTAAATTCATTCACTAAGAAAACATCCTCATAAGTTGAAGATATCATAAATATATAGGAAACACTGATAAAGTGCCAACTAAGTTCTTCTACAAAGAATAAGGTTAAGGAGGTTAAATTATATGTCAAACGATTCCTATTTTTTGAAACGATTTGACATTTACATACACCAATCTCTTTACATAAGATTTTTATACCGTCTACAAGAATTATTGCATGAATTTATCACAGAAACTACATTCACTGCATCCACCTCCACAACTGAAATGCTTAGATTCAAATTACGAGCCAAAAAGAGACCTTCGCGCAATGCAAGCAACTCTCCAATAGCAGGAGGAAAATAACCTGTTAATGGCTTGGACACAGCTGCAATTACCAACCCCTGGTGATTTCTTATTGCTGCAACAACACCAACAAATGCAGTACCTGACTTTATGACAACAGCTGTATTTTTTTAAAAACAACCTTGCTTTGGAGGACTCCATGAGACAAGAGGGTCATTAGGAACAGGCTGCACGCAAGAAGATATACTGTTAGGCTCTGTCTCCAAACAATGTTGAAATAGATTTTTAATATGCATTTAGCGATTATTCCAAATACATTATGACTTGACTCACCAAAACAACTTTAAAATATTGTTAGGCTCTGTCACCAAGCATGTTGAAATAGATATTTAATATGCATTATAATACCTAAGAATTCATACATGTAGTGCTTAGATTTTGAGATATTCCAACAAATTATTCAACGTAGATATTCATGGTACAATTATAATGTTTAATCTCTAACTAGATGCCATATTTCAAATTTCGAAAAAAAAAAAAGAAAAAGCCAAAGCAAAAGTTAAAGAAAAAGAAAGAAGCAGCCACAGTATGCAAGAATCGACAATTGAGTGAAGGCAGGTGGCTGAGGGCAGACAGCAGCATGTGTACAATAAAGTCGTGAGTCAACATGACACGTGCACTATATAATTACCAACCTAACTCTCTCTCTCTCTCTTCTTGGATAATCCTCTTATCGATACCAACGAAACAAAGCACTTCCACTGCTTCTATTCTTGTGCTGTGTCTGATCCGACCGGTGCCCACCCATGCAATTCTGAGTCTTTCAATCTCCAAAAACGATGTCGTTGCTAACCCAAGCGAGAGGCTTCATCTTCCTCTTCCACAAATCTTCTCGTACCTCTTCTATCAAACCTTTAACAGCATATCTCTACAAGCCCTTCAAGGTAAATCATTTAATCTTAATTTCATGCTATAATTTAGAAGCCATGTACTCTTGATTTTACTGTTTGTAGTTTCTAGTACTCGAATTTGATGTACTAATAAAGTATAAAATTATATTATAATTGAGGGCAAAACATTGTTGAAACGTATATTAATTGATTAATTTAGTGAGTTCTATGGAGTCTAGGTATGTGAAGTTGGAAAATGAGATTCTAAATTCCCTTGAAGGAAGGATATATCATGTTAATTTGTCATTCTCTAATACATACATATACCTTTTTAATTTAACTGAACTTTAGGTAATATTGCTTTTGCATATATCCATTTTTAAGTTAGTCACTCTCTTTCCTAACTTTTTTTCTTTCCCTAAACTTTTCATAATCTAATAATATATTAACATAAAAAATAATCACCATAAAAAAAAAAACATACAGCTCAAGATTATTAAATGGTTTTCTCTTAATAATCACCATTAAAAAAAAATAGTCAGGATTATTAAATTTTTTTCTTTAATATATATTTCAAACTCCAACTTCTTTTATAAAAACTACCTAAAAAACAAGGTTAGCATATATATATGGATGTGTAATTGTAATATTTTCATTAGTTACATTGTGTTAGATGATCTGCCTTTGTAAAAATTATAAATATAATGGACATTTCATAAAGTTAGTTGTGATCCTGCAATGGATCCAATATCAGAGGTACAGCAAAAAGAGCAGGAGCCATGGTGTAGAGGAGAGAGCCCCCTCCACGGCGGAGCAGTTCAAGAGAGTTGCGGAGGAGAAGCTACGAGCCGTAGAGCAAGGCGTGGCCAGCCAGACGTCGGATAAGTTGTATGATGGAGCAGAAGAGGCCACCATTGGTGAGTCTAAACTTGATCCTATCGATAACAGGTTCGAGCAGCATGAAGCAGGAGCTGACTACCGCAAGAAGGGTGATAATAAATAAATTAGGATTTTTAAAGTTGGTGTATTGTGTGAACTAGGTTTTGGTAGAACTTGTTCAATGATTGAGTGGGTTTTTTTTTTTTTTCCTATTTCGTGTTCAATTTTTGAAACTTGATGTTTTTGTTGAGACATTGAGGGTGGAATAATTTTTAATTAAGTTCATAGTTTGTCTTTGAATCATATAAAACTTGTCGGTAGATTGAACTCTGTAAAGGGTAAATTTCGTTTTAGTTCCTAAATTTTGATGGAAAAATTTTTTATTCATACATGTGTTTTTAGTCTCTTCATCCATAATGTTTTAAAAGTTCATCAATTTGGTTTTTCTATTAGGTGATCGTTAGCCAAATTTGATAATATGAGGGGTATTTTGATTTTTTTTTTTCTAGGTATTGAGACGAACTCAGGAAACAATCTGAATCAAGTTGGTAGAATCCTAGTGGCACAGCCTGAATCAATGGCCCAAATACGGCTAGGAGTTACTTATACTAGAGTAGGAGACAACTCATATGCATGGGAGAAAATCTCACATTTATTAAGTGAGGTGGGGTGTCAAACCTTGATTTTGAAACCAAGGCTGGCTTGTGTGCTTTCACTACACTACATGACCATTGACTATTGTGATATTTTTATATCTAATTAAATAAATATATAATTGACATTTGTATGGTGGAGATTTGATGAAAAAATTAATAAAAAAGTAATAAAAACTATAGATCTTCATCATCCATCTAAATTGTGATATGATGGATGGTGGAAATTTAGTGATAAAAAAAATAAATTAAAGGTTTAAAAAATTTTACAAAAAAGAAATTGATCATCAGATTTTTCTTAAGAATTAAAATTGAAAAAAAGAAGAAAAAAAAAAAAAAAAACCTTCCAACAACTAGTATTGTCTATTAAAGCTTCAACAAAACTTAGACATAACTAGATCAAACATGAACCATGAACCGAATGTAGATTTTAAAACTTAAATGTAGATTTAACTTTTCAAATTAGAATGTGAATGAGATTTAATGTAATGTTCAATAACGTAAATCGATATTCATGATAGTTTAAGAGTTTAAACTTGGAGTGGACATTACATGTTCGGTTTGGTACCAATTGGAATCAAACATGAACCGAATTTTTGTCAGTTTTCAAAAATCATAATTGCAAATGTTCTATTTGAGGGATGAAATCAACCTGAACCAAATAAGGTCGATTTGATAGCTCTAGGCTGTTTCATGAATATTTGAACAAACCCAAATACCATCCTAAAAACCACCATCTGCAAAACCCAGACACCACCACTTACAAACCCTAATCACCCACCTTAAAAGCCAACCTCTATAACTGAAATCCACTTGAATACACATAATGAAACCCACCCAATTTGCATCTCACAAAATAGACACAGAGTAACAAACAACAATGATAAAGAGAGAAAGTGGTGAGAAAGTGAAAATGAAGGGAATAGAAAGCATTGCCAGTACTCTATCTTCTTCCACCAGTCTTTCAATCTTGGCAAATCTTTGTCGACGTCTATGCCTGCATTCTTAAAATGGGAGATGAAAGGGTTGGTAAAAGAGAGAGCGAAAACAAAAGGTAGAAAAGATAGGGAGGCAGTGAATGAAAAGAAGTAGATGGGTGGATTTGTTGATCTTGAGATAAAAGATGAAGAGATAGGATGAGATGAAGAAAAGAAATGAAAGGGGACTAGTAGCTGATGAGAAAGAGAGTGCAAGAGATTATGTGATTAGGATTTGTGTAAAAAACTAGCATATATATAGAGAGAGCGGTCGGGTTCGGTTCTCACTTGGTTTGAATGTCCAAATTGAACAAAACCGAATTTTTATCGATTTTTACACTCATGAATTGACCATGAACTAACCCAATACAAAAAGCGATCCAAACACCCAAAATCGCTTTGGTTCTAGGTCTATTTGATCGATTTATGTTTATTTGTCTAGCCTTAGTTTAAAGGAATTTGATATATTAATGTTGTTTCATTTTATAGTAATGTCATTTTATTATGTTTTGATAGTAAGGAATTGAAGACTGTTAATTTTCAAATATCAATAATAAATATAAAGATGTCATGTTATTTATTTTATTTTTGAAATAATAAAGATGTCATGTCTTGTAGGGGTGATTTTGTAAGTGATGTGATATGTTATACATGAATATGGGCCAATATTCAACGGTTTTTTTTTTCTTTTTTTTTTTTTTTAACATATTACAAATACAGTTACTACTATCGACTTCTCCTAATTTAGGCATTAAAATGCAAGCCCAGAACTAAGTTCTAGAAATGGGAGGGATAACTCACACAAAATGAAAAAATTGTCCACAAACCAATATCGGACTTGCAGCTCGAACTTGTGATTGACTACTCAAGAGGAGCAACAATAAGAAGAAAGGGTGTTACTAGCACCATTCCACTTAGAGCAAGTTATACATTTTTGTACTATGAGAATGGAGCTAAATTTGACAGTTGTGTTTATGATTTATGATAAATTTGTCGTACATAAATTGTTTTCATCATTTTTTTTAAATGATGTTATTATCAATCCCATATTTAACTAACTATAGAAGAGTTGCAAGTAACAAAAGATAAAGAGTAATAATTTAATTTAGATAGTATTTTATTATTTTTTTTGAAAAAATGCTAACACCTTATGAGTCAGATAATTGTTGGAACCTGTCAAGATAGATTACTGATAGTACGGGCCGGATGACTACTTTCATAATTGGGGAAAAAGTAATTCCTATCAAGAACAGACTTATAACTCATACATTATGTGTTTTATAATACAAACATGAGATTTAAACCCTTGATTTATCTAAGATCAAGATGAATATTCAACTACTTCTATTAAAATGTGATGTGTTGTAATGATCTTTTATTATTATTATTATTGTTGCTTATTATTATTATTTTTTAAACATATTATTGTTTTTTATTATACCATAAGTTATATCCGAATTTTAGATTTAAAAAAAATGATAATTTCTCATGATCAAGACTTGTGCCTAGTCAACATTAAAGCTCACTAACACCAACTCCGGCCCATTAACGGCCCAACACAATGTTAGGGTGAGGACCCGTTCGCTCCTTCTTCCCCATGAGTATCATACTCACAACTCATTCATCCAAAAACCACCACCCCCACCGCCAGCCGCCGTCACCACAACAACATCTGGTAAGTTCCTTGCAAACTCTATTCATTTCCTTGTCTCTGCCTTTTGTTTTTGTGTTTTTGGCAGCTTCTCATAGCTTTTGTAATGATATTTTGCTTATAGAGTCAATGAAAACCACACACTTCATCAATGAAAACATAAAAACAAAAACAAAGTAAGTTGTGTATTCCATGTTAACGATAACTATAGCTGCAATTATAGGTACTCTGTCTGGCTCAACAATCACAGAGTCATGCTCCTAGATACCCTTAAAAGAAATCCTTTTCATGGGAAAATTTTCCCAAGAAACAGACAGCCTTTCAGGCCATTCTGCTCCCCACAGAACACACCCACCACCACCACCACCACCATTGCAGAGCTGATAAGGAAGCAACACTGGTCAAAACTGAGAACCCACCTCAAGACCACAAACCCCACCTCACTACTTGGACAGCTCTTCGATTTGGGGGTTGGCCCGGAGGTGGTTTTGGGGTACTTTAATTGGTCGTCGAAAGAGCTTAGAGTGACATACAGTTTAGAATTTGCTTGTAGGTTGTTGCATTTGCTAGTGAATGCGAAAATGTATCCAAAGATGAGGTCTTTTTTGCATGGATGTGTTAAAGATGGGAGCTTTGATTCTGTTTCTTCAGTTTTTTCATGCGCTTTCATTGTGTAGTAATAGTTTGTGTGATAATTCGATAATTGCTGATATGTTGGTGCTGGCTTATGTGAAAAATATGAGACCCCAGTTTAAGTTTTGAGGCTTTTAAGAGAGCTGGTGATTATGGGTTGAAGTTATCAGTTCTTTCTTGTAATCCGTTGTTGAATGGTTTAGTGAAAGAGAGCTGAGATTGAGAGTATGGAGTATGTGTACAAGGAGATGAGAAAGAGGAGGATTGAGTTTGATTTGATTAGCTTTAATATTGTGATTAATGGGTTATGTAAAGCTGGGAAATTGAATAAAGCTAGTGATGTTATTGAGGACATGAAATTGTTGGGGGTTTTGCCAAATGTGATTACGTATAATACTCTTCTTGATGGATATTGCAAGAAAGGTAGGATTGGAAAAATGTACAAAACTGATGCAATTATGAGGGAGATGGTGGAGAATGGAATTTGCCCAAATGAGTTTACTTTTAATATCTTGATTGATGGTTTCTGTAAGGATGGGAATATATCCGCTGCTACTGAAGGTGTTTCGAGGAAATGAAGAGTCAGGATGTGAAAGTTGATGTGATTACGTATAATTCGCTGATCAGTGGGTTATGTAGTTGTGGGAAACCTGATGAGGCTGTTGGTTTGCATGACCAAATGCTATGCTCAGGTTTGAAGCCAAACATTGTTACTTATAACGCGCTTATAAATGGGTTTTGCAAGAAGAAAATGGTGGACCAGGCTAGACATTTGTTTGATGGTATTGCAAATCAAGGAATGGTTCCCACTGTTTTAACATATAATATGATGATTGATGCTTATTGCAAAGATGGGAGAATGGAGGAAGCATTTGCTCTGCGTAATTTAATGTTAGATAAAGGACTGTTACCCAGCATTTCAACATATAATTGCTTAATTGCAGGTTTATGCAGAAATGGAAATCTTGAAGGAGCTAAGAATCTCAGAAATGAATTGATAAATAAGGGTTTAAGAGCTGATTGTATAACGTATAACATTTTGATAGGTGCATTGTGCAAAGAGGGGGATTCGAAAAGGGCAGCAAAACTCTTGGATGAGATGTTAAAGTTGGGTTTGAATCCAGGTCATATAACTTATAATACTTTGATGGATGGTTACTGTAAGGAAGGGAACCTTGTGGCGGCATTAAATTTGAAGACACGGATAGAGAAAGAAAAGAAACAGGCTAATATCGTGACGTATAACATACTAATAAAGGGTTTTTGTCAGAAGGGCAAGCTAAAAGATGCGAATCAGCTTCTTAATGAGCTTTTGGAGAAGGGTTTGATCCCAAATCAGACAACCTATGAGATAGTTAGAGAGGAAATGATGGAGAAAGGCTTCATTCCAGACATAGAAGGGCATATGTATAACTTTTCTGGCAGCTCATAGCTCCTTTAAATGTTGAGTGAGTTGTTGTCACCATGGCCACTTTAGATATGACAGATTATACAAGTCTAGTATGTTGGTGTTTATTGTCAGTATCAATTCTTGCTCTAACTTCTAGTTGTGGATCATTGCCTCATGTGGGGATACCAAGATCTTCGCTGCACAATTATTTTGGTTCTGACAGATGGCTGATTGTTCTTCTTAACTTCTAGCTGAAATGTTGATGCAAATTTTACAGTGAAGGACTATCATTCCTTTATAAATTTTTTTCCTTTTTCCCTAAATTCATCAATTTTGAAAGTAGAGTAGTTGAAAATAAAGTTTCATTTAGTCAGTCATGTACTGTTAAACAGAATATCGGAAATGTGTATTTGCATAACATATCTTGAGACTTTGTTAAACTGACATTTATCGTGTTTATTTTTGTCGTATTGAATGAACTTTCATTATGGTCTCAAAAATTGTGATGACTTCAGGATTCTTGCTGGGTTCCTTTAACTTTAGATTCCATATGGTTGCCGGAAAATTATTTTCAATGTAACAGCTTGAATGATTTGAGGATTTATTGTCCTGACATAGTTTTCTTGTATTATTGTGTCGCAAAAGCAGCATCAAAAACATCACAAAGCAGACTTGATGTTTGTGACTTTTCTTGATTAATCTCATACTTGCATACATAAACTTGTTTGATGTTTTTAGCGTTTAATGTTTTACATACTTTCTTGTTACTTATCTGAACCAAGGTCATTGATTTGAACTGTCTAGGATTATTAGTGGAACACTGAAGAAATGAGTGCATATAAAGCTTTTAAAGCTTGTGTTCCCATCGCATGGAGCCCCAATCTGTACATAACCCTTGTGAGGGGGATGCCAGGCACGAGGAGGCTTCACAGGCGCACCTTAGAGGCATTACACCTAGGCAAATGCAACCGCACTGTCAAGCGATACAACACTCCCACTGTCAGAGGAATGATTCAACAGGTAACAGAACAAGCTTGATGTGAATACATTTCAATATTTTGCGGTAAGTTTTTCGATATGTTAAGGATTTCGTTTCCTTTTTTTCTAAGATTCACTTTAATTTTAGTTATGATGTCACATGTGTAGGTAAAAAGGTTGGTTGTAGTTGAGACAGAAGAGATGTATAAGGCTCGCAAGGAGAACGAAGCCAACCACCGAGCTCTACGCCCCCCTTTGGTCATTAGTCATCACCCAAGTCCTTCAAGTTCTTCAACCAGTTCGACATAGCATAGCAACCTTCGAATTTTTTCCTAGGCTTGCTCATCCACCGCTGTTTTGATAGGAATTCTGCTTCCATTTAGAGTTTTATTTGTCATCATGACAAAAAACATTAGTAAACTCTAATATATCTAACTTTTTGGTGGGGAATAAAGCTCTTTCTAGTTATTAGTTACGTGGTTGATTTTGTGTCGAAGAACAATATTTTGTAATGCGGTATTCATGCATTTAGAATATGTTCGTCATGTTGTTTTTCAATTACATGTTTAGAGTTTTGATGCTTTTGTTGGCCAATTAAGGTTCACAACTTGAAGTGTTTGTACATTGAAGTACGCTCTACTGCTGTAGTTACAAATCTCACGCTGAAAAAACCTTCATTTTATGGCCAGCTCTTGGTTCTTGCACTCATTTAATTCCATTCTGCAAGGTCACATCTTTTTCGCTTAGAGCATTCAATAGCATTCTGTAGTCAACAGTTCTTCAAAAAGCTTTTTACATTATCGGCATGCTACATGTGAACCCTCTTTCAACTCTTGTCTATGGCATGCTACATTATTGGCATACTTTCTATAATATAGGAGGGGAGGAAATATTTTATGTAAACTTGTAAAATATAATAATTTGAAATTTGACCCCCACCTTCTGAGTGAACATGAGGTGTACAGTTACCCATTCTAAGAGGTGATGAGGCACTTTCCGAAAAGTTGATAATGAAATTAATATCATAATCTTAAATTAATCATCATATCAATAAGTCAAAATTTCTGAATTTTTGGAGCAAAATTTACATCATTATCTTTCACGAAACTTTATATCTTGGTATTTGTATGTTATTCCACTTTTGTTATTCGCTGATTAATTGAGTTTATTACGTTAAATTGTAGATAAAACGATTATAATATTTTATTAACTTTATTTCATTTATGTTTAAAATGTGTGTACATAGGGTTAGAACATTTGATCAAGTGTATGTTTAGTGTAGTTTATTTATTGGTCAAAAATATTTTTTTACTATCCAAAGCTCTATTTGTTTTTTTTACTTATTTGATTGTCATCCTAGTAAAGTTTTTAGATAATTAAAAAAGCTAAAAAAATATCTACTTAGAGAAGTTCAAATTTTGAGCTTTTTCAAATAGATATTTCTAAGTTTTTAAAAAAATTGAAATGTCTAATATAATTTTATTAATATCATTATATCCTTAAAACTATTTAATCATCTTTAGTAAATTTATAATCTAAAAGAACTTTTTGAATTTAATAACTAAACAACTAACAACTTCTTTTTAAAAGCTCTATTTATAAAAAGATCTACTTTAAAAAATCTACTTAAAGAAACTGTATCAAATGAACCCCAAGCCAACCAAAACCACTTCATCAAACACTAAACCTCAATTAGGTAGAAGCAATTAGAGGACCATTATGTGAACCATTAGTATATAATCTATGTAACTTAGCAAAAACTCCAACAAGTGTCGCTGAATTATAGGTACAGGCCTCAGTCTGGACATAATTGGACCGTTCATCTCTAAACTGATCCATGTCATCAGGCCCACCCACAAGGGCCCCATCAACAACGTTGGGGTTTGGATCAAGCCTCTTGAACCAATTATCATACCCTTGCGTGCACCCAATAAAACCCTTGTCCTCTCGATATGATGCAATGGATGCTCCTCTGTGGTGCACCCTTTGAGGGAAATTTGCACCATACCCAACCAAGTAGCTTATAGCCATTGGATTCGATCCTAATATGTAATCAACCTGTGATTTGGCCAATGCAAAGACTTCTCGTGGGGCCAACGTGCCACGATCGCATCGAAGCATCTGATTGGTAGAATCAAGATGATCACTATAGACTTGTGAGGAGAAATGCTGCCGTTGATACATACTGCATGTTGTTCCATTGGCGGATGTACAATAAGCCCCCTGGGGTGCGGTGCACATTGGTGCTATTGTTCTTGTTAAGGCATGCACATAGATAGTACTCTGCTTTTGAACGGTATTGATCCAGTGTATGCCTATGTTCCTTGTGCTTTTCTTCCATTAACTGCACCACAAAAAATGTATTAAGTAAATTAAAAAATTAGTAGGAAAACAAAGAAATCAAAGTTATTTTTCATAAAACTGGAGTTGAATCCTGAATATAACGGATTTACCATTATGTCAACCTCTTCTCCTCCGAAACATGTAAATTAATAATTTATTCTACATTTATGTTTTATTATTATATCATCTATTCATATTCTTACGGATAGTTTTATTAAAGTATTTCAATCAAGTGCTTTTAACTAAAGAATTGGCTTATAGCTTGATGGTAGACACAAGTCACCCATTCTAATGGCCTTAGTGGGCATGAATTCGAACTCACCAAGTCCCACAATAATTGTGGGCTATTTTCCCCCGCTATTTGTGAGTTGCCCCCCACTCTTTGTGGGTTGGTCCCTCCCATTCTTGTGAGTTGATCTCTGAATTATGCCACAACGTCTATCACTGTCGATTGTACCTTGAACCGGTCTCAATCATATTAAAAAAAAAAAAAAAAAACAGTGCTATAAACTAAAATAAACATATATACAATCTGAATTGTTACAGCTAACTATCTACATATTTTAGAATATGAATACAAAACCAATTTACGTAGAATTAATTTACATCTTTTGTTTTCATCATAGATAATACAAGCAAACTTTTCTTTTCTTTTTTTTTACATTATAATTACAATTGTTAGGATCTCTTGAAGTAGACTTTAAGGTACAGTCCAGAACTCTACTTCCAGTAGACGACAGAGGACTGTACACACCAAATAAAGAAATTACTTACACATTAGTGGGATATAGACTTTGCTGCTACTCGAACCTATCACTTGGTTTAAGAGAAACAAAGACAAGTGGGAGTGATATCACTATACCACTCTACTTGCTATAAGCACATGCACTATTTTAATATGAATATTTCTATTTCTAAATACAAAAAGTTTTGTCATAACTCATAGGTGCATGTACGTGTGTGTATGCATAAAAGATTGAGAGTGTATGATGACCAACCATAGAAGCAAGGATCTGAAGGCCAGCATACTTGACGTCCCAGCTAAACTCAGTAATGGCCCAAGTGGTGCCACCAAAAGCATGAGCATTTTGAAGCACATAATTCAAGTAATGTTGATTGTCGGTGGCCTTGTAGAGCCACAAAGCAGCCCACAACAACTCATCCATGTACCCACTCACCGACGGGTAGTATCCCTTCACTATCTCTACACTCCGGTCGTACTGCCCTCTGTACTTGTCACCAAACTCGAACAACTATAACACAAATCAACAAACCCCATTTACATATTGTTGCGTATACATAGTGCTTTCGGATGTGTTTAAGTAAAAGTGCTCTTACAATTAGATAATTAAGCACTTTCAATGCTTAAATATAATGTTCACAAGTGTCTTTGATACTATAAAACCACTTTAGTTTCAATAGTTATTCTCCGTTTAGGATTGAGTAGTTATTTTTTGTTCAGGACAATTTTTCATTCTAAAATATTAATGGCACAACACTAATTCTATACCGTTACAGAAATAATAATTCTAAAAGACTATTTTAAATATATTTATCAGAAAAATATCTTTGATTAATTTTTGTCTCTTTAACATAGAGTATTAATTAAAGAGTGATATATAGAAAACTAGTTTAAAATATGATTTCAAGTAAAAACCTTTGCATAAAATGATTTAATTATTAAAAATCACTTTTGAATAAACTAACCATATATGTTTATAGGATTGATTAAACGTTTATTTGATTAAGGCAAGGCCAACTAAACTCTCTAGATTTGGTGCCCTAATATTACCTGCCACTTAACATATCAATATATTTCTAAAACAAGATTAACAAACTTATCAACCAATTTAATTACCTCTTTTGCATGACGCAATAGTAGGTGAGAGTAACGCGGGTTTAGTCTCCTAAACACAATTGATGCCGCCGCCATGGCAGCCGCCGTCTCCCCTGCCACGTCGGATCCCGGATTTCTCTCGTCCACCTTGTATGCATATCGCGAGGTGGTCATATCCTCCGGCCGCTGCCAGCAGTAGTGGTCAGTGTCTCCATCACCCACCTGAAAAATATTACAAATAATCAATTACCTAGTTGATTAGCATCTAATTAGCGAACAATTAAGGCCGGTCAACCAACGCGCCGCCAGATGCGAGTGGTGTAAACATGACAATGTGAATAAAACTAAAATATTAATTTTGAATTGAAAAAATAACCTCGACCCATAAGACATTAGGATGAGTATGAGCTTTGATGAAATAATCAGTGCCCCACTTGATGGCTTCAAGCGCGTGATCATACTCTCCGGCGTCGGAAATTTCTTGGCCGTACTGGATCACTCCCCATGAAAGCATTGTTATAGTGAAGGCCATTGGTAGACCAAATTTCACATTGTCACCTGCATCATAGTATCCTCCCACCAAGTCAACCTACATGTACAAAAAGAATTTCAAATTAAAAAAAAAAAAAAAAAGAATTACATTCAAAACTATAACACCGTTCAATTGAGTTTGATGATATAAAGCAATCATTCAGATTAATAATAATTTACGTTGTCCATAAATATCATAAAAAAAAAAACATTGTAGTATACATATTATATAATGCTACATGATTGAAATGTGTCAAAGCAAATTAACATGATCAATATTCATGCAAGTAACATTGTCAAAAACAATTAAAGAAAATGAATCATATATGTGTATGTGTAACATCATCACTTAATTTTGGTGTCTTACTCCTTGTTCAAGGCCATCCGTGAGGCCGGAGTGGTGGCGCCAGGTGACTCTATGGCTGTGGGGAAGGCGGCCGGAGCGTTGAGCTTCCAAGTAGAGGAAGACTTTTAGAGAGAGCTTGGCTGTAGTTGAAGGAGCTGCCATGACATTGTTTTAATGGGAAGATAGCAACCATATAAAGCACTAGTACAACAAGCCAATTTTGAAAATGTTTTGGTTGTTTTCTTGCAACAAAATGTTGTTGCTTTCTCTCCATCTCTCTCTCCCTCTCCTTAACTACTCTCCTCTCTCTCTCTCTTTAATTTTGATATGTCTAGCCCATCTAAATATGTAGGACTCGTTTTTGGAACAGGAGTGCATTTATGGACAGGAAAATCTGAGTATGCATAGATAATCAGATTTGGTTAGAAGCATAGATATTGTTGTACTTTCTAACATCTGCTAAGAATTGGTTTTGTATTGCTTTTGAATGCTTACGATGCAATTATTTATTAATTTTGATATAAATACAGTGTATGGTATCTGATTAGATTTGTCAATAATTTTAAGAAGGATGTGGAAATTACTTCTGAAAGGTAATTAACTAATAACCTACTATCAAATTTAATGAATCTTTTAAGTGAGCAAATATGATCATTAATTTTAATATAAAAACATTTATATCTCAATATTAATTATATAAAAATATATCTATATCAAAAATCAAAATCAAAATATTTATGTTATATTCATTTTTGACATTATATAATTTAACTTAACAATTAATATAAAATTTACCAAATATATGCATATTACTTTTTGAGGTTTATAAAAATTTCAACAGCAAAAGTAATTGAACAGTAATATCATTAATTTTATAACAGAATATTCCTTCACCACAACCAACTGTGAGTATTTTAAACATTACATAACTGGCGCTAAATACTAAATATTCAATTAATTTATATTTTGCATCCAAATAAATGTAAGATGTGAACATAATATAAGAAGTACCAAAAATGTGAAGGGTTGACAATTACCTAAAATAATTATAAAACTTGTAATCTTCCCAAGATGCTTTAATAATAACGAGTATTAATTTAATCTGACAATATTTCAGATTCAACTTAATTCACTGTAAATGATATCTAAAAACAGTAAAAAAATAATTATAAAATTTGGCAACTTAAATTGGTAACTTTAATTTGAGTCTTTGACAGCAATGACTTAACTCATGTATATGGTTTATAAGCATTTGCACTAATGACTTTGAGTCAATCAATTAATGGGCTAACCTCATATTATGAACAAGTAGAGTCATGTTCATGAAAACAAACAATTACTTGATCAGACACTGTAGAAATTTTGAGTGTACGGATCATTTCCATCAGTCAGTCATTTTCTCTATAAGGAAAGATAGACTGTGGAGGAAAAATCTGTGCTTGTTCGGCAATTATGAAGTTTTATGATTGAATTCCAACTATGTCAAGCAAGCCTTAGATTCTCAATTAAGGCAGCAATGCTTTTGTGTTAATGTCCACATACAAGATTCTTGGTGTTCAAAAGTTGTATTTGGTAATTTGCAACATTAATTGCTTTTATGGATTGTGTTTATAGTAATTAATTTCTCATCACATGTCAGACTATTAATTGGTTTGGTGTCAAAAATAATAATAATAACAAAATCATATATATACTTCACAAGTTCACATAAACACACAGACATAAACATAGAGAGAATTGTCCAAGTTGCTTCTTATTGGTGAGCTATAAGTTGCAAGTATACATCGACATAATGTAGTTGTAAAACAAGGACCATTTGGAGACAAATATATGATAAAAAAAAAAGTTTAATTACCCAGCCCAATTTTAAGCCTATAATATTTGAATTTAATTTCAAATGTTAAGAGGAAATGAATTATCATAATTGGTGGTGAGTAGAAATTGAAAGAACTAATTGGTCAACATTTTTATTGTAATCATGAGGTTTACAGTGTAATTGAATAAAAAATTGGAGCAACAAAGATGGTTTGCAATCTTGAACATTTTCAACTGCTATAGACATAGATATTTCTCGATTGTGAGATAAATATTTGAACCATACATATAATATTTGATTCAATTCGATTTCAACAATATTTTAGATCCATCACAACTGCATATGAGCCCAAACTAACCCATGGTAGTCCTAAATCGTATTCTTCAAATTGATTTCTATACTAACGTTTAAATTATTGTTAGGTAGCGATTTTGATTAATTTAGAACTTTATTAAGGAAGAAAGATTCATTTAAAGAGAGACCATAATTAAATCCAGCAACAAAAAAAAAAAAAAAAGCCACAAAAGTTTGGGCACGACTGAATCTCGTGGTTGGGCCTTAAGATTTGGGGCCCAAACCAGGTTCAGTCCATTTTCTTATACGAACTTTTTTCGTTGTCAGTCCCAGGAATGTCATTTTTAATAGTATGACACAGAGCCCTTACCCCTGTTTCGATTCTAGAAGAATTATTTATAATCTGTTTAGAATTAGCTGATTAGTTCTTTGCTGTGAATTATTGAAGTTGAAAATAATGAAAGATGCATTTAAGTTGGATTGGAAAACAAAGGAGAAAACAATGCCAATATTAGAAAAATGTATTTGAAATGAGAAAATTCGAGTAATCATAATAACAATATAAATCAACATATGGTGCACATCTAATGAAGTTGCAATTTTTTTTTTAATTTTTTTGATAGATCTAATGAAGTTGCAATTTATATATAAATTTACCTCTTGGACATAATATATAATTGATTCCTAAATCACCAACTTGCTCAAATAAAAAAGAATGATATTCTAACAAAAATAAGCAAGCACACATTTTCATTATCTGCAAAAGAACATATCTATTGGGCATTCGATGTGAGCCAATTTGATTTAACTTCTCATTTTCCTGATATGTTCATTCGTTGATGGTTATAAAACATAAATTATGAAGAAAAGAATGATAATTGTTCAATGGAATGGTCATAAAATCTTGAAAGAATAGTCTATTTGTTTTCAGGATAAATGAAAAGGTTTCCATGTTAATGTTTATCTAATTCATAGCACATATGGTGCTTGGACCTACAAAGTCACCAACAATTTTAAGAGATAATACTTCACAAATACTGGCCAAATTAAAATCACATTTGAACTCCATTTTCTTTTCCTTTCTTTTAAAGACATGTGCATTCCATCTTAGAAACTATTACCTGGTTGGATATAGACCAGATTTCCCACAAGGGGTGCACCACAGAGGAGCAGGAGGCCCTATTGTACTTGTATGATATAAAGTAAAGAGAGTAGGGGTCTTATTGGGTGCACTCAAAGGGTATGATAATTTGTTCAAACGCCCCCAATATTGTTGATTGCGCCCTTGTTGGTGCTCCTGTTAATAAGGATTAGTTTAAAGATGCATGGTCTAATTTCATTTTATAGACTAGGACCCATATATGGGGGCTTTAATAACTCTGATGTCTTGTGGGTTAACATACTTCAGAATATTTTAAATTTAGGATTTAGCTATCTACTGATTAAATAACGTAACTATATCAGGGACACACATATATGGTAAATGAGAGATCAAATTAATTAAAGAGTAGTGTTAGAGTTTAGATTAATACCTAAAAATTTATGAATGGATCCATAGATAATCAATAAATTTATTTTACTTTTTATTTTTTCCTTTTTTTTTTTAATTTTGATTATGGATATTAACTTGTGGCCTTAAGGCAGACATTACCATTACCTTTAATCAAACCATCCACGCGCGGCTATTAAAAATATCAAATTAGAAGAAAAATAGAAAAGAATATTAAAAGAAATGCTGTCCCTAAGTCCTCCCTTTCTCATTGCATGGCCACTATAATTACTACTCCATTATTGGGGTTGTTGAAATTTCGATGAAATTTCCTCAATCACAAACAGACATACAAGTGGCAGTTTCTCACTGCATCAAATTTACGACTTCATGAAAAACATCTCAAAAGAAGTCGGCCAACTTAAGCAAACAAAAAACCTCCTTGCCTTTGCCAAGTTTTTGGTGAACGAACACAAATCTGCCGACCTATTTAATAAGTTGTTGCATTGAAATTAGCAGTTTTCGATTAATTACATTCAAAGCATCACACTGCATGTTTCGGGACCAAACACACTTGAATCCTCCACCATCTCCACTTTAAACACTTCACTTGTCATTCTTTAATTAGGTCCATAAAAATTTTTAGATATAATATCAGTTATTGATATTCGATGTTATTTTAAATAAAAATTCAATTATAAATTATTGAATTAAATTATCGACTCACATACTCAAAAGAGTTGTTGCGTGATGATCATACCACCTACACCATTTTTCTCATAAAAGCATCGCAAGTTTGAGTATTGAGTCCATCAATGATAGATAATTTGCATGTAATCCTCTTATAAAGGGGTAAATTACACTAAAGTCTCTTCAATTGGAAGGCCTATGGGGTCTTTCTCTTCCTGTTAATAAGAGAGCAGAGTATAATAGATGTTGCGTTCTGAGCTATTTTATAGAATTAATATTTAGAGAGTAAAATATTATATGTTATTATTTTAATCAAGAGTTCAGCTAAATCAAATTCAGTTACGTGAACAACACAGTTTAAGATTTTTTTTCTTATTCCTTATTTATTGTAAAGGACATTGGGGATAAGGTCATCTTGGAAACTAAAGACTTGTGTCCCCTCGAGAGCACGATCAAGTACGAAGTCAATGTGGAGTTGGACATTTTCTAATGAACCTGCCTATGTTTCATACATGCCCACTTTTATTTCTTCAAATCTTTACAATATTTAATTAGGGCAAGTACTCATTTTTCCCAACAAAACTCACCTACTGTTGCCGTGGACTTTTAACTCTCAAAAGCTACCTTTTAAAAAATGGATTCAACTTATCTTTGTTTGTTGGTTTTTATGCCCATTAAAATAGTAATCAAACAAATTAAGAAATAATTAAGTTACAAATTTTAATCATTAGGTTTACTCTTCAAAGATACGTAATATAGATGTTGATGATAGCTTCATTCATTTAAGATGCATCAAGATCATCATCATCAAATTATTATTATTATTATTATTATTATTGCTAAAACCAAAGTTAAATGGATCCAAACCCCATTTTATATAGTATAAAGTTCCATTTTTTTCTTATAATCCATAAATTTCCTAAATTAATCTAACAAACTCATATTTAAAATTGAGCTTTTCCCTAAATCCTACAATCTTTGAGAAGTAGGAAACAACTTCAAATTTTCTAGAAAATGAATCATAGATCTAACCATTCTATTAACCACTTATGGGTATCTATAATAATATTCCAATTAAGAATAGATAAAAGGATATTACTATATCATTAAAAAAAAAAAGTTATTAGTATATTACTTTTAGTTGTGAACTAGGTTACAGAAATATTTTTCGTTATTTCTACATCAATACAAAACAAAAGAAAGATACTAAATGTAGTTATATCAATTTAATGATTGCAAATCAAATGAGGATGGATGATTTAATTTTTCATTAAAATTATAATATTCTAAAGAAATTAAAGGGTTTATGTATAATTGTGATCAACGCTAAGTTCGTTTATTTGCCACCACCTATCATTTTCTGACAAAACCCACAGAAATAATGGTGGAAGATGGAAAGATCATTGTCCTTTTCAACTTTTTGGAATGTTAATTGCTTGTTAAGTTGAAATTTAGAGAGGTGAATTAATTAGTGAGAAAAGTAGATCAGAGACAGCTAATCCAAACAAGGTTGTCAAATACTTCATCAGGTGACATAAACCGGTGAATTAAATTTACTACATGTCTTGTATTTTCAATTTTGGGATTGATTGGACCTTCAATATTGTATTATTGGATTTATTAACTGACATAAATAGACTAGTATCGGTTTCCTTAATATTCCTTGATTGTGAAAAAAATAAAACATTTATTTATTCTGATGATTTTGAGATCATAGACAGACAAACCTACTTCAACAGAACCACCATTGACGTAGTTTACTTTGTATAATTTTTCTTCAATTGTTTAACTAATTTGTTAATCACAGTTCTACTTATATTAATGTACAAAAAATGTTGATATTATTTTATTCCATTCGTCATTGTTATTATTTTCTTTATCATAAATATAAAATTTTAAAATCAATGATACCACCACCCAATATAACCTAATAATATAGAATCCTCATTTAACCTAACAATATATTAATAACTGATTTTAAAAACACTAATAATGAGACCCATTTCTTAAATACAATATTTAATAGGAAGAGTTTTAGATGAGATTGATAACCATACAAATCATGCTACTATGGGCATCCTCATGTTTCTCATCCTATTCATATTAATATATATATGACATAATGCGTATTACAACTACAAATACTACAGTCGAGACTTCCTAATTATACTCTAAAATATGACTTGAAACATTATTTTTATAAACTGAGAGAAAATATTCATACATAAGTAAAAAAATTACCACAAACATAAATTCACACATAAATGAAAAATAATGCTCGAATCCTATCTATCTAAGCAGAGATAGAAAAAGCGATGCCACTGCACAAACATGTTAATATCTATATTTTAATTCCAACGTAAGAAGAAGTATTGAAATTGAATATTAACATTATAAATTTAAAATTTCAAAATTTTCAAACCTGCCGTTGAAATTGGTGGTGTGCCACATTGATTCCTTGTTATCATCAGTAGCCGAAAAGGACAAGTCTCTGTCTCATCAATTTCTCAGGCTGATGATGTCTCAAGTCCTATTAGGGTTCACATGCAATTTTCATTGGGAGAAGTAAAGTCAGACCAGTCGTGTAAGCAAAACTTTGTCCACCACACACCATATAAAAAATCAACATTAGATCATGCATGATTCTCATTAAAGACTCGTGAAATTAATTAAATTAGTTCGTTTTTCAATCTTGGAATTTTGTTACTAGTTTTGTGGTGTCAAAATGGGAAAATCATCCGGCATGAATAAGCATTAAAGTCCATGGGTTATTACGATTGTTTGATATATATATACGGGCAGCTTAATTCATTAGTCGACATAATAACTACCATGATCAAAGATATTAACTAGTTCGATTAATAAGGATTTTAATATCACACACCATCTCTTAGCATAAACTATAATGTATCACTATATCATTCAAGAGGTTTTGGGTTTAATTTTCATTAATATATATATAAATAACTTTTTACATTTAAATTAAATAAAAAATTGAATTTTTTTAGGAGAGATAATAAAATGAATAAATTTAATGGAAAAATCTATATTCATATATATAAAAAGAGAGATGGAGAGAAATAGATTTTCTACTTTTATTGTATAAATAATTATCTCTTATTTATAAAGTAGATATCTAAACTGTGTAAATAATTTTTTATCTTAATAGACATTTGATTTATTTCAATCTTATCTTTTAAAACAAAATAAGAAATGTGATGTTTAGGTACGTACCAACTAAAAAAAAAAAAAAAAAAAAGTGCTGCCGCCGACGATGACATTAGACTTCCAACTGCTATACTATTTAATGAGGTAAAACTTGTTCAGGTGAGGTTTGTTCAGTATGTTTTTATTAGAAGATGGGACATTAGATTGTTTTTATATTGGCGTAACGATAATGATGAAAGCAATCGACAACAACACAAGAACTACAGAATTCATTGTACTTTCTTCTCGTAAATGGAGGCAGCAGCCAAAATTTATAACAGAATCATACTTCGACACTAAGAATTCTAGTATGAACTCGTGAAATATCGATTAATCGATCTTATCTATTTATTGCTGCAATATATATATATATATATATATATATATAACTTTTATAATCAAAACGTACTAACTTTAAAAAAGTAAGAATCAACCAATCAAATTTACTCAATTTATTTTAATTAAATAGAAAATATAATTTATTTTAAAATAAATAATACAATGAATGAATTTGATTGATTGATCCTTACTTATTTTTTAAAATCAGAATATTCTAATTATAGAAATACTATATATATATAACTTTTATGGTCGGTACCTCCTAATTTTATTAGGACAAATCAATGAAATTCATCAATTGCATTATCTATTCTAAAATAAATTTTCTCTCTCCTATTTAATTCGAATATAAATCAATCGAATTCATCAATTATATTATCTCTTTTAAAATAATTTTTCTTTCTCCTATTCAATTAAAATGTAATTGATGAATTTAATTGATTTATTATAATATATATACACACACTAGCGCGCGCGCACACACACATGCACACCAAACTCATACATATTCACATAGAAACTACAAATTTTTGAAGTAATTGAATACTATTGTTCTAATATTCACTCTCTTGTTGATGTCCAATACGAAAAGTATTCATTCCATTTGATAATGTTCCAGGTTTGAGTGGCCTTCATCGTAATCGGTAGCTATAAAAAAATATTTTCTCCTTAGAATAATCTGAATTGATACAAACTTGTTCATTAAAATCTAACCAAACACCCTTTAGATTGATACAGTATAATAACTGAAAACCTAAAATCGTAGTACTAATTTCAAATAAGATAGCCAAAAAATATGCTCATAAGACTTTTTTTTTTTTTTTTTAATGCTGATACTTTACGAATGAGATAACTATTAAGACTTGTCTACTCAATCATTTCTATTAAAAGATAATGTGTAAGAAAACTAATCTATTATGATAAATAAGATAATGACAACAAACATAACTTGATAAGGGCAACTTAGTTTAATCCTACATTTTGTTATCACATTTAAAAGCATTCTACTTTAGAAGAAATCTATTACCTATATCTTTCTAATTGAATTCACAAAATATGAAAAAATCTCTCTTATTTAGTGAAAATCTTCTTTCTCAATTATGTTTATATTGGTATTTGACAAATTTTGTAAACCTAGTGTCAAGTTTATGAAGAAAAGTCAAATATATTTTCTTCTTCTACTTTCATTTTCGTGTGTTTTCTCACATAAACATAACTAATATCATCTATAATAAGTTTCAAAATGTATATAATATATAAGGGTTTTTATAATTAGGTATATCTAATTTTAAAAAGTAAATATCAACTAATCAAATTCATCAATTGTATTTAAATTAAATTGGAGAGAGAATTTATTTTAAGAGAGATAAAAATAATAGATGAATTTAATTGGTTGATCCTTATTTTTTAAAATAAGATATACCTGATTATAAAAACTCTCTATATTTATATATATGTATATCATCTATAATAATAACTACATTAAGAAGCAAGAGAACAATAATTGAGTCTTTTAATTTGTTTCAATAATTACAAGGAAAATAATAATCACAACAAGCCAAGCCCAACGTTCATTTTCCAATTTTCTTTTGTCGAATACCAAGGCAAAACCCAACGTTCAAATTATTAAAAAAAAAAAGGGAAAATCAACCACAGGTGAACTAAATTTCACCTAAAAAATCATTATTACATGCCAAATAATGATTGGACAAAATGCTCCTAAGATTCATCACCGCTAATGAGCCCTTACAGTAAGTCCATAGTCCATGGTAGGACACCGCCCTGGAACGCCAGTTTGCTTCAGAGTTCTGATATCCATTAAATCAAGACACGTGTATGGCGACAAAAGACATATCAGAGAAACGGAACATGTTATCTAACTGTATCAGAGTAGAACCACATCGAAAATCCAACAAGAAACCGTACACAAAACGGTCAGCTAACAATAGCACCTTTTAATAGATCGTGGTTTCCGTTGGATTTGCAAACATGGATGCAAAAATCTAGTGGTTTAATAGTAAATTTAGAGAGGTTTGATCACTAAAATCGTTCATGTAACATAAAAATCACATTTATTATAAAGTATATAAAGTTATTAGATTAGAAATTACTCATACATACACATTTCACCACTTAAATTCATTCATATAGCAATGAAAAACACAAATAACTAAATATTTATACTAGATGGTAAAGTACAAAATATTAATGAATGATTGAATCTTGTTTATACCTCTAAACATATTGAATCATTTATCATAAAAGTAATTCTTATAGGTTATGTACATAAATGAAATAATAATTTATTATATATATAAATTTTAATTCATAGAAGTAAACTTTTTTTTTTGTGTTCATATATTATTTAATTTTTTTAAGTGTTTGGAAATCATTTAATTAATCAAATTAAAAAAAAAAGAATAAATTTTAGTGCCATATTTATAACATTTGGTTTTCAACCATCTCATCACAACTAGTCAACATCATATTAAAGGAGGTACCTAAAACCATAGTTTTTATTTAAAGCAATTAAAACCATAGAGTTGGGTTTGATAGGTTTCCACGAATCATTTAATTAATTGATAAAAGATTTTAAAAGGAATAAACTATAATTTATAAGAATATACAAATTTATGAATCATTTTTATAGTATTTGATTTTTTTTAAGATTTTTTTTTTTCGATATTTGGGATTAGCTCATAGTATAATTGAGACTTTAACAAGATGATACTTGGAGGTGCAGTATAGGAATCAGCTTTAAATGGGAGAAATTCATCCATACGAAAATAGGGAAAAGACTCACATGAGGATGGGAGTGCAACCCACACATAAGGTGAGCGTAACAATTTAGTAAATTGAAGTTGTAGAGTGTCGAAACCTTGCCATTGGCAAGGGACTACTAGCACCAAATACCAACGGCACCAGCGGCCAAGCAACTCTTTTTGTTTTTTGTTTTTAAGAATTATAGTATTTAATTTCAATTTTCTCATGGCGACTCAAAGATATCAGATTTCAAGTAGAAAAAATGAAGACTACAATTTTGAGTCTAAATTCCTACTTGTTATAAAAAAAAATTTATATTAGATAGAAATAAATAATACGATTTACTTTTTCAATTCCATTTTTATCCTTAGATCTTCCTGTAACAAACTACCCCACCAGCAACCTTCACCTCCATTTTTGCCAGCTAGCCCCACTCCACTCTGACGCTCTCTATAAAATCACCATCACATTCCTCTCACATCAAAAAAATAAACAAAAAAACCCACTCCCTCCCTCTCTCTCTCTCTCTCTCATGCTCTGTTTTTCTTCTCACAACCAGAGCATATCAATGGCGCCCTCCACATTCTCCTCCCTCCTCCTCCTCCTCCTCCTCTCCACCTTCCGCTTTTGCAGGTAACATAACGAACACACACACACACACACACCCTACCACGTTAACGTAATGGAAAAAAAACGTTTTTTTTTTTTGTTTTTGTCTTTGTCTTTTTCAACTTCGTTAACGTAACGTTTTGTTGTCTTGTTTTTTAACATGTTTTGTGTTGTGTTTTTAGACACTGGACTTGTCGGCATCAACTACGGCCGCGTCGCCAACAACCTGCCGTCGCCGGAGAAGGTGGTGGAACTCCTTCAATCACAAAACATCAACCGCGTCAAGCTCTACGACACCGACGCCACAGTCCTCACCGCCCTGTCCAACTCCAACATCTCCGTCGTCGTCGCCCTCCCCAACGAGCTCCTCTCCTCCGCCGCCGCCGACCAATCCTTCGCCGACAACTGGGTCCAATCCAACATCTCCAAGTACTTCCCCTCCACCAGAATCGAAGGCCATTGCCGTCGGCAATGAAGTCTTCGTCGACCCCAAAAACACTGACCCAGTTCCTCGTCCCCGCCATGAAGAACATCTACACCTCCCTCAAGAACCGCCAGCTTGACTCCTCCATTAAAGTCTCCTCCCCAATAGCTTTGAGTGCGCTGCAAAACTCGTACCCGTCTTCTGCCGGATCCTTCAAGCCCGAATTGACTGAACCCGTTATCAAACCCATGTTGGACTTTTTACGTCAAACCGGGTCATATTTAATGGTGAACGCGTACCCATTTTTCGCTTATATCGCTAATTCAGATGTCATATCATTAGATTACGCTCTTTTTAAGGAGAATCCAGGGGTGGTGGATTCGGGTAATGGGTTAAATTACTCTAGTTTATTTGATGCGCAAATTGATGCTGTTTTTGCTGCCATGTCAGCATTGAATTATAATGACGTGAAGATGGTCGTGACGGAGACAGGCTGGCCGTCGATTGGTGACAAGGATGAGATTGGTGCCAGCGAGGACAATGCGGCATCGTATAACGGAAATCTTGTACGTAGGGTTTTGTCAGGAAATGGGACCCCGTTGAGACCGAAAGATCCACTTAATGTCTACTTGTTCGCTTTGTTTAACGAGAATCAAAAATCGGGTCCTACTTCGGAGAGAAACTACGGGTTGTTTTACCCGAATGAGCAAAAAGTGTACGATGTGCCATTTACGGTGGAGGCCATTGGGAGGTCAACGCCGGTCAATGAAAGCAAGAGTCAGGTTCCGGCGAGTGGTGGAGTGGGCCAGACTTGGTGTGTGGCCAATGGAAAGGTGGGAGATGAGAAGCTGCAAAAGGCTATAGATTATGCCTGTGGTGAGGGTGGGGCTGACTGCCGTCCGCTCCAGGAAGGTGCCACGTGTTATGATCCTAATACGTTGGAGGCTCATGCATCGTATGCTTTTAATAGTTATTATCAGAAGAATTCACGTAAAGCTGGATCGTGTGACTTTGGTGGTGCGGCCTACGTGGTCACGCAGGCTCCTAGTGAGTATCCTATCATTTCTCTCCATTTTTAATTTGATTATTATATGGTTCATATTCTAGTTTTTCCATTCATTTCAATTTGTATGTATAAATTATGTTTATACATACACGGTTTAGGTCACTAGTTTTTTTTAAATTTAAACAAATTTGGTTTCCAATTAGATTAACCATTCAGTCTTATCCAAGGTCACAAGTTTTATAAATTTAAACAAATTTGGTTTCCAACTGGATTGGCAATTCAATCTAATTCAATACTAAGTCAAATTAGATGATTAATTTTATTAGAATTATCGAAACTAATTTTTTGATAATTGGGTTTAGTCGTATACTCAATCTAATTCCATTGGAGACAAATTGTATTATTAAACTTTTGAAAATGATGAAAACGGATCTATTGGTAATTCATTATACTGTATTTAATTATATTTGTTTTAACTTTTAAGTAAGATTTTCTATGCATGACAAGCTAATGCGGCTCTCAGATTGGAAAGCAGCCAAATTTTGTAATTTGGGGTATAAGCCAGGAGGATGAAAATGACAAGATTAAAAAAAAAAATGGGAATGATAATGAATACAAGAAAGTTATATTGAAAATAAATGCAAGTTGTGATTATTATTTTCAACATTATACGCTTATCTATAAACGAGGTATGGGCCCTATTTTGTTATTGTCCACGAGCTAGTTAGTATAGGTGAGAAATTAATTTTGTTGATTATGTTCTCCACCTTGCAGATGTTATCTTCACCCACTAGCAAGACTACTACTACAAAAGTGCTTCTAGTAGGAAGTACTTCTTATTAAAACAAGTATCTCCTACAAAAAAGCATAGAAAGATTTTCGAAAATAGTTTAAGCATTTTCCTGATCCGATAAACTCTTTTAAATAAGTAACCATCAATTTGTCCCGTTAACACCAAAAATGGTTTGTGTTGTGCTGTGCAGATTATGGAAAGTGTGAGTTCCCAACAGGATATTGAGTTGGGGCAGAAATGGAGGAATTTCTGGTGCAGATTTCTTGCAGATGCCCTGGCTAGATAGCTTCTTATACTCTACCTTTGAAGAGTCGGAGGAGCTTTTATTTTTTCTATTTGTATTTATTATTATTATTATAATTATTCTTGTAGTATGAGATGAGTAGATTAGGTGGGGTCGTTATCAATTGGTTTTGACTATTTTGTCTATAGTTAAATCCTTATTATTTGTATTTACTTTCCAGGATTAAAATTATCATTTTCTTGTTTTAAATAGTATGGATTACTAGTGGATTATACTATATTTGAGATGGCATAACCCTTAGTCTTTTCTTCTTGTTGCCACATATATTGATTCACTTCTATATTTTTTAAAGAATATATATATATATATGTATGTATGTATGAAGAATGTTATCAGCATAAATTAATTTAAAATCATAACATGAACTTAAACTTACGAGTTATGCTAGTATACGGATACTCTAAATATACATGATCTATTTAGAACTAGATTACAATCTAAAAATGTTATTGAGCATAAATTAATTTAAAATCATAACATGAACTTAAATTTATGAGTTATGTTGGCATACGGATACTATAAATATACATGATCTATTTAGAATCATTAGATTACAATCTAGTGGCTTAAATAAATGAGGAGTTTCAATAATAAAAACTAGAAGAACTGGAAATAGATAATATTTTCCCAATGTTTCAAAGAATTGAAAGAGAAAATATTTTCCCTGTAACCACCCCTAGATAAAGACTGAACCCATATAGTAGCAACCTTAAATTTATATAATAATTTTACAAATGAATCGGTCAAGATACAATACGTCTATATGTGCAAGCATCTCTTGAATGTGAAACCTTTGGTTTGGACCTTGGAAAGCTAATAATTTCTGTCTCGATAGTTGGTTTCCGATTACCAAATTTCAACGAAATTTCAAAGGGTAATCTTTAAACCATTAAAACCATATCTATGACCATGACTCCCCTAAATTTCTTGATTTTAGGTGAGTGTATATATGACTGTGTTCAAACATAAATGTCAATCCAACATCATGTAACATCAAAGAGAAACTGAAGCTTAGTCCATTCACATTAGGCATGGCATAACTAGAAGACCTCTTGCTTCGGGTCGTCGTCGAAAACAAGATGAATTCGTATGATTTTGAACCTTTTATAATTAACTTAATGAAAAATTAAGTTCTAATAGAGCACACCACTTCTCAGTAGAAGTGATTAAGCACTTCCTCGATCCTAAGAGGTCAAAGGTTTAAGTCTCATCCTTATCCTAAAATACAAAGCGTGAACAGTTTTCTCTAAATTTAATCCCTCTCCCCCACCATAAAAAACATAATAATAATAATAAATAAATAAATAAAACCTAATTGAAATTCATCATAAACTTATTTTAAAACTACAAAGTGAAGCTATCATCAACTTGGAACTAATGTTCAAAATATTCACATAGCATCACAAATCTGTTGGTGAGGATAAGTTAGAAAGGCCCACAAAGCCCAATAGAAAGTTGAAATGTGCGTCTTACTTTAGCTTGATAGCCAAACAAAAATGGTCTAAGTAATAAGAAAGCCCAAAACATGGTACTGCCGTCATTGTGATTGACATTCTAAGTGTAATCCAACATTTTTCAAGAAATTCTATCTTTTCTCATGTTACATTATCAGTACAATAATTACTGATAATTCTAAATTGTTATGAGAAAAATCCAACATAAGGTCTCATTTTCAAGTTTATTTTACTTTTATCGTAATTACAAATTTAATGTCACATTGATTATGGATGTAAAAATGGCTATCATTGGCTATCTCCAGTTGCAATTTTATTTTTCCAAGGGTAGACACATTTGTTTTAGTTATAGGAATTACAATTAATTTCGGGTATAAGGAGAAAGAATGTTACTCGAATCAACAATTTTATTTGTATTGATGTGATATGTAATATTATTAAGCAAACCTCATTTTGATACAAAAGATTTTAAAGTATGATTGCCACAAACATAAAATAGTTGGTGATTTACTCTTAATAAAGTAATAAACATTTCTTAAAGAAAATAGAAAGGAAATAAACTTGAATGTACATATGAAAGAAGATATAATTCTTTTGATTCGCAAACCCATTGAAAATTCAGAAATTCCTCGATATTTTTCACCATACACGTCTAACTTCTACGAAAATATTATAAATAATTTACAATTTAGAAGAGAAAAGATATAACTCAAATCCATAATATCATAATATAAATGTGAGGGATAAACCATTTGGTCTACCTTAGTATGCTTTTAAATATTAAAGATGTGTCATATGTATGTTCTTTTAAATTAAAACCTAATGGATCAGATATCTATTATGATTAATTAAAATCAAATACTATTTGTTCAGTCTGTCTTTAGAGATTGAAACAACTAATCATCTATTAGGAAGTAAAACTATCCACGCAAATACTCATAACATATTATATAACATCATCAACTACAACATATATATAGTAATTTCGGCTCCTACTATCATTAATGAAGGTTGACCGCTTTAAGTGAAACAACTTTGAACTAGTTGTAACGTAATCCTTCAAATGGGCGATCCATCAAGCGCGAATCATTCCATTAAGTGCAAAAGTGGGAATCAAGGGAACGGCTACCTTGATTCAAGCCGTCTTAATTCCTCAAACGAACACTTTTCCACCAATAAAAGGGAAGCAGACAGATGCACCAAGGACCCAACTTTTTCTCTCCTTTGCTAAAATCTCTCTAGTAGTGTTACTCTACTAAAACCTTTCTAGGTTCAAACACTCTCAAGCACTAATACTCTCAAACGCCAACATCTACAAGACATCACAACCTCTACACTTTATCAAGCAGAATAGTAGTACTCTCTTAGATGGACGGATGTCACTCCATAGATCTGTCACAATCAGCTTCATATATATATATATACATATATATGTGTGTGTGTGGAAGCTTGCACCGTGTTGTGTTATCAAATGATAATAAAAAAGTAAAAAAAACATAAAAAGGACCCCAATTACGCAAACACGTTGTTCATTCACACACCAAAAACACAAAATCGCTTTCACACGCACGTAGGCCACAACCGCAACAACGTTACAACTCTAAACACAAAACCAAAACCAAAAAACGTGTGCGCACGGAAACTCCTACGCGGCGCACCTGCAAATCGCACAATTAGATAGTTGTTGTTGTTGTTGTCTTTGCAAATCGCACAATTAGATAGTTGTTGTTGTTGTTGTCGTTGGAAGTGTTGGTGTTGGTCGTGTGGTGGCGTTTCGCGAGCTACAAATTCGTAACGTATTCTTCAAGACAGCTTCAAAATTATTACCTAACTTTATGTTTATGGTTTTCATTTGTTATCTTTTTGTTATTTATTTTATTTGCGTCCAAAGCAAATTTGGAATGGGAGATGAAGATATTATCATAAAATGTTTGATTTAAGTATTGTTTTTATTGAATCAAGTGAAGTCGTGGCCTAAAATGCGGGGGTGGGTAGGTATGGAGGTTTGGGGTTATTCATATATAATGGGTTGGGCTAGATTGTGTTCATACATGGTGGAATGTTATTTATTAGTTTTATTTGTTTATATGCATTTATTTATTAAAACTAACATGGAGACCAAGTTAGGAGTTGAACCGAAGTATGTGGAGATTAAAATTATTGACATATATGTTGCGATCCACTATAGTGGTTTGGGTACAAGTCTTATCATGTTGTACTATAAGCATATGGGAGGATTTTTTCTCCTCCTAATTAGGAGGAGATTTTTATGGATTATGAAGGTAATATCTAGATTGTGCAAGTCATAATCAATCTAAGTATATCACAATATTTTTCTAACGTTATTAATAAAGGAGATTTCTTTTAGTTATGGAAGTGGTTATTTGGATTGTGTAAGAAATAATTAATCTTGATATATCCCAACATACCTTTGAGTCTTTGACCCTATTAGAAGGAGATTTATCTTGATTATGAAAGTAATTATTTGAATTGTACAAACAATAGTTATTAGTGATAGGCTTCGTTATATCTCTTAAACTTCTCATCGACCTTAAAATTTAGCCAACACTTAATTAATGCAAAGTTGAATAATTTTGATTGATGATCAAGAGCAATAATAGTGTAATAAAGATGTAAAGGGAATGAAAATCAAAGACAAAGAAATTTGTAACATGGTTAGGTTATATAGAACAATTTTTAACATGGTTCGGCTATATTAATAGAACAAAGACTATGTCTACGGTTTATTCTTGCTTGCAAGAGAAGACGAAGAATTAAGGTTTTATAGGGCTTTTAAATGCTAAAAGAGTCATCCCTTTTTTTCTGCTTGAATGAACCTATTTGTATTGTTAGAGTTCTTTGTCCTTTTACAAATGGAATGCTATAACATAGGAAAGTTTAAGATTCTTTTCTTATTTATATTAAATTATATTAACTGCATCGTGTTCGAATGAAAATACATTATTTGGAAATTTTTTTGTTCGGAGTGGTTTCCTTTTAATGCATAAATTTTTTTCAAAATTCCGTTGTGATAAGGAATAATACGAGCTTCTATACTTCGAGTCACCTTTGGATGGCATGACCTGATTCTCGTGCAAGCTACTAATTTTGAGTTACTTCACAGCAAGTGTTGATGTGGCATGTTTTACAGGCCTTAGTAATCATGTCACTCTTTTGGGCATTTCAATTTCTAATTGAGCTCAAGGCGTAAGTGTTATTTTTAGGCACAACATTACTGGAAAAAAAGATTTCCCTCAATTATAAAGTAGGTTTTCAAACTACAAGTAATAATTAATTTGATTGGTCTTAACATTCCTCTAAGTCGGTGTCAGCTTTTTGAAAAAAATAGATAATCTCTCATGTTGATTTTTGTGTTGAGCACAATAGCATGAGACCATATTTACTCATCATCAATGAAAGTTAAAGGCAATTAAATTTCATTAGAAAGAGAATAAAGGAAAGAGAGTTCCGAAAGGAATTTAGCTTAAGTGTCAATGTACACGTAATTTAATTCCTTATAAATTTAGAAAACAATAGAATCACAACTGAAAATTAAATTATTATCCCCTTTTAATAATTTCTTAGTTTCTAATTAGAAAACCTATCATAAAATGAAATCTATATTATATATATGTGTGGAAGGTTTATTGCACATCACTCTTGACAGAGTTGATGTGTAATCCAATCTTGTTAGTGCTTAGTTTTCCATATATAATGAAATTTTGGTCAAAAGTTTTGGATGGTATTAAAAGTATTTAAAAGCTCTTGTGTATACATTTAGTTTGGCAACAAGAAGTCTTATCAAGACAGGAAAAAAACAGTGAGGTTTGTGATTGAAATTCACTATTAACAAGATTTGATGAGTTTTAAGTCATTCTCATGAAATTCAATAAAAAGTTCATTGATATTTTAATCTAATAATATGAAATAAATTGAGAGAATTGAAGACATGTTTATAAAATTTGAACAAAATTTACAGATTCTAAAAATAATTATTAAAAATATTAAGATCATCAATTCTATATCCAAAACAAAGTGAAAGCTATTGTATATATGATATATTTAACCTAACTTCCATAAAATATAGATATCGATGAACATGTAGTATAATTTGATAAAATACCAAGGAAATTTCTATGAAATATCAGAGAAATATTCATAATATATTTGGTATATTTTCATCAGTAAAAATTTAAAAAATAAGAAATTGATAACATTTTCTAATATTTTTATTCACCTATATATTTTTTAAATAAATGAATTACGCAAATAGGAATATCATATATATATTAACTAAAATCTAATTTATACATTTTATTTTTGTTGAGTACTTAAATCATGAGTGGAAAATTTCACTTTTCATTGCATTTTAGGTGAAAAAAATCATAATGTGTTAAAAGGTTTCTTTCAAAATAAATCTTACAATCATTTTTTACTTTTTTTAAGTACACTATTCTCATGGGTCATGATTGAATTTAGCAAGCATGTATTTTCTCAGCAATATTTTCACTTCATTATGTGTATCATATTTAATTATATAGTTGTTAAATAATATATATTTTTGAAAAAATATGTGATTTTTTTGATAGAATATTGCTTATTTAAACTTCTTCTAAAGTTTGATTAAAATATGTTATGTTTTTAGTTAAATTCCACACTTTTCCTAAATTTTACATCAATTTTTATCGATATCGATATTATTATTAATATTTCCGTCAAATTGTAGTATTGATACTTTATCGTTATCAATATTTTTATTCTTGCACTAATTGTATAGGCAATATAAATAATTTTTTTTTAAACTTATTATTATTTTCAGTTTGCCTGCCCATTGCCATTATTGTTACTGTGATGAGAACAGTAATGACAATTATTCTTATATAATGATGGTTAATCAAATATATTTTAAATAGAAAATTGATGTCAAGGCACTAAACTTTTTTTTTGGAAAATTCAAGGCACTAAACTTATCTGTTGTATGCCAATTATTTTTCCATTAAAAAAAAAAAAAAAAAAAACTTCTAAAAAACATAATTTGCCCTAGTTGAGATTTATGAGAGACGGTGACATGGCATGGTGTTACTGGTCATTAGGTAAATTTATCCTGACTCTAACCGGACCCTAACAAGACCCATCGATGCAGGTCCCACCTCTCCACTCACCACTCACCAGCTTCCATAAAGCGGCACTTATTATTTATTACTTTTCCAAAAATCTTTTTATTTTTCTATTAAAAATAATTAATAATTAATTAAAGGTTATGCTATTATACAACATTAGTAACAATACGGTAGTCATTTATCTCCACTAGATTTTAATCAAGCGGTTCACAAAAATAAAGAATTTAAAAAATAAAAATTAAGAAAATGAAAAATGATGATATTTCTCTTGTAAGTGTTCAGGTACCACTCACAAATCGTTTGCTTCAGTAGTAAAGCATGTGCACCTGATGGCTTTCAACAGTGTGACCTGATTCGAGTATCATCATACCATGTAGATAATTGTTCGGGAGTAGAGTTATACGACGAGTTATAATATTGTAAGCGCTTTAGAGTCACTTAGAAAGTTGTACTTGTAATATTTCAGGTGCTATTATTAGAACTGTATGCTAGTTTAACTTATAAATTAAAAGAGGGATTTGTTGTAAACCCCTAAATTTCGACATTTTTTCAAAACATGCTCTAGTTTTATTTTTTATTTTTTAAATATCTTAATTTATATACTAAATCCGTTTTGTAAATCAAATTTTAATTTTCTTCATAAAAAAATCAAATTTTAATTTTCTTCATAAAAAATCAAATTTTAATTGAAGCATCCCGTAAGAACATGTTTACAAAGTGAAAACCTTTACGAGGGGAAAATAATTATTTTTTTGATTTCTTAGTATGTATTTATAAAAAAAATATTAAAAATTAAATTATATAAAACTCACATAAATTAGAAATTAAATTTTTATTAAACAATTAATTTCTTCTTGTACCTAGAGTGGTATATGAGACCCTTTAAATCTCCAAAATCTCAAATTCTCATCCATATTTGATGAAAGATTTTAAAGAATTTTAGGGATTGAGAATCGAAATGATCCCAAATTCCAAATAGAAATGGGGAATCCTCATGTCCCCCATTTATAATATAAAAATATTTATATTTAGCCGACTAAATTAGTTCTAATAATTTCTCTCATTGATGACTTTATCATATGTAATAGTTTTAATTTTATCATGTGTTGTGGCTTATGTAAGAACATTGTAAATATAATATAATGTTGAAGATTTCGTATGTTAAAATGTTATGGATTTAATGTGTTGCAATTTTATAAAATTAGTTTTGTTAATTATATTTGTAATTATTTTAAAAAAAATTATAAAATTTTTATTATGTGTTATGACTTATATAAGAATATTATAATTATAATATAATGTTGTAAATTTCGTACGTTAAAATGTTGTTAATTTAGTGTGTTGAAATTTCATAAAATTATTTTATGAATTATATTTTTTGTTTTTTTTTTTTTTATAATTTTGGATAAAAAGGGTGTAATGGTGATGTAAAATAGGAAAATCGGAGAATGAGAATGAAAATGGAAAACCATTCTGAAATACTCCTACCTTCGTTTTCCCTAAACAGAGATTTGGATGGAGATTGGGGAACTCATATTTTCCCAATTTGCCCCCATTCATATGTGTACTTTCATAAAAAAAATAAGTACTTTTATTATTTTTTTAACAACTAAATCAAATTTCTTTACAAGTTGGTGGCACGGTGGAGTGACACCTATTTTGTTGAATGTTGCTCATACTAAGATTGGTCCATGGTTCAAACTATAGCTGCCCACTTAGGCTTGTAAGCGATTTTCTCACGTCTTATGGGTTAACTCTTCCTTTCTGGAAGTTTAGATTTAGAGTGTGCCTTCGGTATTCAAATCAAGAGAGTTTGACAGTGATGAATATACCTGTAATATATAATATGTCCAAAAAAAAAAAAAGTTTGATCTCTTAATTTCTATTTTAATAAAACTAGATTCTTATTCATTTTATTTAGAATTATTATCATTTTTTCCTCTATTAATTCAAAAAATATCATTTTATCCTCAATTTTTTACTTGAATTAATACTATTTTAAAGGATTTTTTTTTTTTATCCTTTTTAAAATTATTAATAAAAAAATGATGATTTATTAATCATCAAGGGAAATTTGATAATAACTCTTTTATTATTATTATTATTATTTTGGAACCCATTTTAGTTTATATTAACTTAAAAGAAAGAGAGCTATATATTATATCAAACTTTAGGGATTGTTTGAGCAAAGGCCCAATACCGCTATGGAAAGGACAGACCACCTTGATGCACCAATGTGTTAATGTCGACTTACCACAACCACTCTCATGGTAGTAAGTTTTCCTCTCAACATATGAGATTCTCTTCCCTCACTTGAGATCCATTCTCTTGTTCTAGGGAGTCTCATTTTCGGATTGTTCCTCAATGGATCTATTTAAAGTGATCGGTTGTACATATACATTCGTGTAATAGTATATCTAATTAAAAAATGTATACCTAATTAAAAAACTAAAAAATTAGAAGAGAACAAAAACCAAAAAACAAGACACTGAACCGGTCAAATTGATCTGAATTAAAAAAAAAAAACATTGTAAAAGAAAAAATATTGTCAAATCATATAGATTAAGTGGACACGTGGCGCCGTGACAGGGAGTGACGCCGTCTAAAAGGCAGCACAGCTGTCGGTTCGCGTGATCACGAGTCACGAGAGACGGGTCTCTCAGACCCGCGCATAGATCCTGCATCTTGTCTACTCAGCTTACCGGGCCGGCCGGTCAGAGGTGACCGGGAAACCGGCTGGTGTCTGGTTAAAACATTTTAAATTGAAAAAAAGGCAAAAAAAAAAAAAAAAGGGAAGACAGCAGCTTTGGGTGACATGTGCTTCTTTGGATGTGTGGGGCCCGCGTGCACGTATTGAGAGAATGGATTGCGGGTTTGAATCATTGTAGAGGCAGGAGGTTAGGTTATCTTAATAGTGAAAAGCTTTTTATTTTTTGAAATGAAAAAAAAAGGTAATTTAGAAATAATTAGATTTTTTTTCAAGACAAATAATTAATTAATATATATATTTTTTGTTTTATACTGTCTTGGTAGAGGAAATGTGAAAGATTAAAATGTAATTTACATCTGTTTTAGTTAATGGATTTATTTATAAAAATTTTATTTATCAATTCTTTTAGCTATTAACAAATGATATAACATTTTTACATCATCAATATATCACATATTTTGCGTCAGTGTTATCATTTCAACATGTTCACAAAATGAAAATCTATATTTATATATGATTTATGGTAAATTTGGAAAATATTTACGTTAACATTCAAATAAAATGAATAGGTTTCTTAAATTTTATATTTATATGATTTTTTTAAATATCTATTATATAATTATTTAAATTTGAGTTATTATCAGATTGAATAAATATTTTAATTATCAAATTATATTGGATGGTAATATTTTATAATTTTTTTAAATATAAATTAAAAGTAACAATTTTATGAAATTTTGATTCATATGAACTTAAGCGCATTACATATCAAGTATTCAAGTTAGAGAAAGTTTTGTAGGGGATGATATGTTTGTGGCTGATGATTTTGATAGAATTTGATATACCAAAATTAATCGGTATTAGATTTAAAATAATGATAATAATAATAATAAATATCAAAATTTTACATAATACCAAAAGAAATTGAATGAGAAAGTGGTTTTGGTATAATAATAAAATCAAAGCACCCCATCATTATTTTTAAAAAGTTTTGGGTTCAACCTATTATAATTTTTATTAAAAAATAGATAATTTTTTCATTTAGTATAGATAATCTCCTTCCGTCTACTCAGTACATATTCGACCTGTACCATAAAGTTATATCCACAAATTAACGTTGACAACAATCGCTGTATGTAATTTGTAAATAGTAGAAAGCAGAATAATAAAAAATAAAATAAATAAAGTGAGGTAATCAGAAATCTGGTCAGGAACAGGAAGAGGAAGTGGGGCCCACAGGTGGAGGTGGGGTCCACAACTTGGTCAACAGGTCAAGGGTCTCAAGCAGAAGGAGAATTCTAATTTATATTTTCTAGGTTGGGTTGATTTTTGTTTTCTTCCATCGTGTCCTTTCCTCTCATTCTCTCTACTTCCATATATAGAAATGTAAAAATTTTTACTTCGAAAAAAATAATAATAATAAAAATGATATATCTTGAAAAAAAAATAAAAATAAGAATGATATTGAAAATTTTGCTATCATGAGATTGGCTCACTAATATGTTTTTCTTGACAACGGATCAAGTTTTCATATTGATTTGAATTATACTTGTCTTTTGATACGGGAGACGAAGAAATTTAAAAAGTATATATATTTTTTCAAAAGAATAATAATTTAAGAAATAAATTTTACTCGTTTGTTTTGTTAAGTGGTCACACCTGGTCTTTAAAAGATCTATAAGAAAACATTTGTTTTATGGAATTTTGAAAAAAAGTCAGTTAATAGAATGATGGTTTCTTATTCCATTTATTGATAGATTTCATGAAGCAAGTACTGCTAAATGGTCCTATCAAAAAAAAACAAAGTACTGCTAAATGGTATTTTACAATTGACTATTAATGCGAAGATTCTAACTTCCACATGAATTATTGCATAGAAACAAAATGTGTATAGATTCTTTCTCTCTTAATATAACTTATTTTTTGATGTATCATTTGAAATCTCAAATTTACAATATTATCAGGTTTAACAAATTATAATTTAACCTACTGATTTAAAATAATTACAGACGGAGTTAACTTTGAATGTTTATTACAATAAACCTCTATACCATTACAATCTTTCCGTTAAAGGTAACTAAGACAGTGACAAAATTGTTTTTTACTCTTTTTTTAATTTTCTCTAAAATAAATTAAATAAAAATTATTTTTTTAATAAAAACTTTGAAACTTTAAAATTTTCAGAATCCAAATGAAATTTAGATTCTAGAATGAACCTAGATGAATCTCATTCATCTACGTACGTTTCAGAACTTGACTTTTTTAGTTGGTTTGATTTTCAAATGGGTTGATGATGATTTTCCGAGCATTTTTGGTGATTAATTGTTGATCATTTGTTGTTGATGATGTTTGATGTTGATAATGTTGTTGATGATTTGTTGATGATTTTTGGATGCAGAAGAAGAAATGGATTGGGAAGAATAAGAAAAATTGGCAATGTTGAAGAGGTTGAGTTTTTTTTTTTTTTTCTTTGGTGGGTTCCATATTGGATCTTTTTTTTTTTTTTAATTTTAATTTATTTTTTTCTAATTCATCTCCACTGTCCATCTTAAGATGGACGATGAAGATCTAATGAGTTTTTTTTTTATATTTTTTTTAATTTTTTAATTTTATTTCTTTTTTATTTAATTTTTTCATTTTTTTTGAATTAATCTCTACCGTCCATTTTAATATAGACGATGGAGATATGATGAAATTTTTTTAATTTAAATTTTTTATTTTTTATTTAATTATTAATTAATTTTTATTTTTTTGAAAAATAATTAAAATGTGAGGATATTTTGGTCCTTTTGTCAATCCACGGTTAACTCTAACGAAATTTCTTAACAGCATGACAGTTTATTATAATAAACACTAAAAGTTGACTCTGCCTGTAATTATTTTCAAATCAGTAGGTTAAATTACAATTTGTTTAATCTATTTAATGAACATTTTTCATAACCAAAAAACTTTAATAGAACCAATATAAAATAATGGTTTATGTTAATAGTTCATTTCGTTCCATTGTTTATGTTAATAGTTATTTTTAATGTGTTCAAGGTTTGCCTAATACCATTTGACGCATTAATGTAAACAATATAAAATCATGGCTAAAGTTTGTTGTTCAAAACCCAATTTAGCTAGTCTTAAAATTTCTCAAAATTTTCTATCAATTTTTTAAGCGTTTAAAATCCAACAAAATCATTGAAAAGAAATTGTCGAAACTTTTGTTTTAAGAAAGCCAGCGACAAGAAACACTCCTTTCTTATCTTCTTCACTTCTTTGCATGAAATTCGACAATTTTTGCGGAAAATCATGATGACTACGGAAAAATGACTCACATGAATTATATATATATATATATATACATGATGTGATAGCTAGGAATCTATAGTAACTCATCAAAATTAAATACTATTTATGATTCTACTATAATATAAAAGGTAAATCACCGTCTAATGTATTTTGGTGATAATAATTTAAATTCGAGTCATCTCTTCATAAATGATATTTTAAAAAAACAACATGAAAGATAACCACTGTTAATAGGATGAAAAATTTCTCTATTCTATTACAAATATCAATCACTTAGAACTACAGGTAAATAAGTAGTACCCAATTTAAAGTGAAGATTTTAATACCATGGTTGCATGTAGCTTAGTGGCAGTGAACACCCATCCAATTTAGTAAGGTATTCTAGGTTTGAGTTGCCCATCACATATGATGTCTAAGAGAAAGAAAATTTAATATTAATTGCTAGTATTGCAATTCTAGAGTTGATACAATGATTTTTTATTTTATTTTATTTTTTATATTACAAGTATAACTTTCGAGACCTCTAGATAGGATTTTATGGAATAGTCTGGAGCACAACACTTATTTGACTCTACTCCCTACTAATAAGAAGAGAGGGACCCACATGAATAAGGTAAAACTGTTCTCTAATTAGAGGGACTTGTAATAGATTGCTCACAAATAAACGGAGCTAGGAAGAAATTAGCCACTTATTGGTGGATGTGGTACTCAAAACCCTATATTGTTGGGGAGAGCGGACAGAGTAAGTTGACCATCATGACAAACCACTTGTGAGCATATTATAAAAATCTTGACATAATATCACTCATACAGTTGCATCAATTTGTAATTCTAATATTGTATAGCAATTATTACATACAAAACTTCAACTGCATTATTAAAATTCACAATTTTGATGTAATTGTATTCATACAACTAAAATAATGTTTCATAATTCTTTATTCTGAGATTTGTACCTGATTTTTTTCAATTTACACTTTAAAGTTAATAAATATGTCATATATATATAATTTTCATTATTACACAAGTTTTATACCGTATAGCTTACTGGACACTTTCAATCAGAGTCTCTAAGGTGTGGTCTGAAACTGAGCTCTCGAAATCGGGAGAAGAGATCCACATGACATAGGAAAATTGTCCTCGCTTTTAGGGTCTTGAATATAGATTAAATTATGAATACCTGGCTAATGGGTCAAACTTTACGGGCTGAAGTGTCATTGTAGCAACCAGCCATCTACCATATATATGTCATATTATAATCACATAAAACCAAATAAAACTAATAACAAGTTGAATTTTCGGTTGATAATATCTGAAGCCAAAATAAGTTGACCAAAAATTCTGACTTGCCTGCCAAGCGCCAACTCCAAATTGGGACATGGAAAATTGTACACAATAGAATAATATTAATTTATCACTCCATTGGATGCTTTGTGGGTTAGGAAAATAGTTGTGGGATTAGGTGATTTAATCAAATCGTAACTTTAATTTTTGTCTTTGTGCTTAAAGTAAAGGTACCACTTAATTATCTTGGGTCCAAATCTTCTCCACCCATTTCACATTCCCATCATTATATCAATGCTGTTTTATTGGACTTTTAATTTCTTCTCTTCTAAAATGTTTTGTTTTCAATTTAACCACAAATCTACTTTATATGTATGTATATCACTCTTTGACCCGGTACACATTCGAGATCAATTGATCATGATTCAGAAATAGCTTTTTTCTTTAAAAAAAATGGTTTTACTTTAAGATCTTTGAAAAATTCTTTAATTGCATTCAAATACGAAACTTATTGATACCAACCGAAGGAAATATATACTTTTTTAACAGTTAAAAAACCCTTGGTCAAGTTTGGGGCTTTATTGAGAACTAATGATATTAATCACTTCAAGCACGACTTGAAATTAAAGTAAATCCTTTTACAAGCGAGCGGTCTTCCCATACCATACGTTCGTGATTTTATAGACAAATATGAAATTTAAACTCTTTACATGAATTTAATAAAAATTTACTGATTAATTAAGTTTGGATTAGATATAGTAAAAAAATCATTCTTCTTAGTAAGTATATATATACACTATTCTCAAAATTAGTTGAATTTTATATATATGAGTTTGTAATTCATTTCACATGCATTTTTTGTAATTGAATAACCCGCTTGATATATATATATATATATATATTTGAAAAAACAACCATGGTTTAAGAAGATCAATCAATCCAACAACCAAGTTTTGATGGTATCATACAGCTGTACGTGCCTAAAATCATAAAAAAGAAGAAGAAGGAAAAAAAAAATCTTTCTTTGCAATTTTATTTTTTTATCAATCAAATAATGGGGTCTGCCAAATATGCCCAAAAAAGAAGTATGAATTATGAGTCATTATGGATGGTGGTTATACCTATAGGTGGGTATATATTTCCACCTAAAGAAGAAGAAATAATTTTAAAAAACAAAATCAATTCCATAGACTTGAAAAGAAAACTAAAGGTAGCATTTTTCGGTGCCAAAAAAAAAAAACAAAGTTGATTTTATTTTCTTTAGGATTAGCTAACTAATGACATGATTAATTAAATGGTTATTATTGAAAAAAGTTTGTTATGGATAATAATTAATTAAGAGCATATTCACTTATTGGTTGACCGCAATTTCAATTTACATGGTGTCTACTTCGGTTGAAATTTTTTATTTATTTTTGAATTTGGAAGGTGTTTGCTTGTCCGTAAGAAAATTAAACATTACATACATATACATGATCATATTTACATTTTGTTAAGATTAAACATTATATATGTAGTTATAATTCCACTAATGCTTTTATAATTAGGATACCTAATTTTAAAAAGTAAAGACAAACCAATCAAATTCATTCATTGTATTCTCTTTCCTAAAATAAATTCTTTTTCCTATTTAATTCAAATGTAATGGATGAATTTAATTGATTGGTCCTTACTCTTTAAAATCAGGTATACCTAATTTTAAAAGCTCTCATAATTCCACTCCTATAACTTCAAGAGTTATCTACTTTCATAATATAAAGAAATATCTTTCAATTATACTAAGAAATAAGCAATATGAGATTTAAATTTTTGTTACGATATGAAAAGAAAGTGTATAAACACTTTTTCTGTCTTAATCTAAATTACATAAGAAAATTAAACATTACATGCATGATTCGTAAATTTACTTTTTGCAAAGATTAAACATTATATATATGGTTTGTAATTTTATTCCGATAATATCAAAAGTTATCTATTTTCATAATATTAGAAAACAATTTCCAACTATATTAGTGTGAGATTTAAAACTTCATTATGGATATGAAAAGGAGGTGCAGAATTTTTTTTTTTTATATTCTTAATCTAATGTCAAATAAGTTAGCGATATGCTAATACTCGTTAAGATCAATCAATACTTGTGGTCTAACTAATTATTTTCATAATTGAAAAAAAAAAAAAGAAGAGAAAACTAATATCACATAAAAAAATGGGAAAACTATGTGCACTAGATAGATTAGGAGGTGCACAATTACATGGATTAGGAGGTAATGTGCAAGCACATCAAACACTCAATTTTTTTTTTTTCTTTTATCATTAACCATTGTTTAAGAAAAAAAATTAAATATGAATTGACAGCATTATAAGCATGCCTTATAATAGTTTCCACACTTAATTCCTTTAACTTTAATAAATGTTAATTAAATGTGCTTTTTTGGTATTATTGTATGATTAGTGACTTTTTCTTTTTTGAAAACGTATGATTAGTGACTTAAACGTTTATTTATTTTTCTATTGGTGAAGTAAACTATAAGGAAACAAAATTTGGGTCAGATTTAATTAAAAAAAAAAAGAACCCTTTAAATTAGAATGTCATATTCAATTTCGCTTTTTGAATAAGATCACAATAAATTCATATCACATAAAGTGTTTTTATATGATGCGATTTCAAACACGCTTCCAAATTGTATACAAATTGTGTTTTTATTTCTCAAGAAATCAAGAATTCAAATACTCACAAGTTGCTTGTTTCGGTGAACAAGCAAGCACACTTGGAGCTCTACTGAGCATAACCAATTTCGAGTTTCGCCCACTGAACGTGGATAATTTCCGTGCGGACCCTTATGTGTGGGGAATAAATTTTGTTTAAGTCCCATGGGCTAAAAAAAATAGTTTTCCATTAATATAAGTTACTCTCTCCAGATTGTTCGAAAATACAGTAAGATGTTGTGTTCCGGACCGTATTTTAGAGTTATTATTAAGAGCTCCCGACATATGTAACATGTATTTGTAATATAAAATAATAATAATAATAATAATAATCATAAAGAAGTTCAAATATGAGTTGATTTGCCTCAAGCTTGATTTAATTTTCTCGTAAAAATTAAAACGATTCGATCTCCAAAAATGAGCAATAATTTTGGTCTAGAATTGGAAAGCTACAACTGAGCTAACCATCTTTTCTTCGATTTTCTGGCCATTTAGATTTTTCATTCTTGTGGTCATACAACTAGCCATGTTAGCTAAGCTAAACCACCCTCTCTTTTTATTTTTATTTTTGTTTTTCAATAAATAAATTTCACTTTAGTGTTTTTGCATAGTTTTTTTTTTTCTCTTCTATTATCAGTGATAATAATAGTATGAATGATAATAACAATAATAAAATGGAATACTCTGGAATACCTTTTAAGGGATTGCAAATGCAAAATTGTAGATTCTTGAAAGATATTTTTTTCCTTTTAATTCAAGAAATTTACATACAACGGCGTTGTTTTTTTAAACTTGACTATAAAAAAAAATCATTTTAGTATATAAGATGATTTGGTCTTATTTGAAATATTGGATTGAACTAGATAGATGGTTGGATGTTGGAATTCGAATTTAAATAAAAAAATTTAAAGTTAAAATAACTCCATCTCCAACTAGAAAAATGATAATTCTTTTTTTTTTTTTCAGTACCAGTGCTTTGTTCAGGATACTACTAAAACCGGTTGCGATATGATTTTGAGACAAACGAGGGGAACGAGACTCTAATGAGAAGCTTGTGAGGGGACCATGCTCTTTCCACTCGACCAGGCTCCATTTCTCAAATGACCTGGTTTGTGGTCACAGTTCTCCTACTTCATAGAAGCATTGGTTTTTTAACCTTCTAGTAGTTTTCCAATAGCATAAAACGAGGGTGGTATATAAAATGTGATTCCACACATGAGGAAGCCTCTCCCGTGATAAACCTCTTCCCTAACCTATTGACTGTTTGTTTATTGCAATATTGTATATCATGTGATACGAGATTGTTTATTGTAATATAGTATATCATTTTTTTTTAGGAAGTATTATATGTCATGTGATATGAGATATTTAATATATATATATATATTGAGTACAATACGAGACTGTGTATATTGATCAACCGTGTTTTTATTGTTGGATTTTTTCATAATATAATGAAATAAGTGGACTTGATAATTTTTTTTTTAAAAGAAAAACTGTTTTACCAGTTATTCAACTTTTTTAAAAAGTTGCAAATTACTCCATCGAAATTACTAAAATTGTTCCTTTTTTCCCTTGAAGTGAATTTGGTATATATTTTCAACAGGCACATGAATAATATAATTGGTAAAGCCAGTTTTCCACACATTTTCCATTCTTATATCATTTTCATTCTTCTTTTTAATCCCAATAATTGCCTCTATCCCTTCTCAATTCAAATTGTTTAGTTAAAATAAGGCTAGTGTGCCATGATATTTCCACCAAATGATGAATAATGGACAAAATTCAGATCAATAAAGGTAGAAAAATAGATTCACTTCCTTTACAAGCAACTTTCACTTTAATCTACATAGCATATTGTTTCCAAGATTTAATAATATGATTTAAAAGTTAATTGTTATATTTGACTAATCAAAAAGTTTAACATAGATTATGTAGATCTTTACAAGAAATTTAGTTTTTGTTTCATGCGTGTAAACAATGATAATGAGTAAAATAAGGATTTCAACATTAATCACAATGATAACGAGTAAAATAAGAATTTATTCACCTACATCAACAACATTTAAATTCATATTTTATTAAATATTTATCAACTAAAAATAGTTGAACATTCAAATTTACCTATAATGTTATCAGATTTTTTTAAAGCATTGTGCTATAAAAAAGAAACATAAGAATTCAAATTCAATACAATTAAACATAAAACAAGTATAAATCTTGTCAACCGACATGATTGCAGGCTATATATGTTGAAATTTATATAAAAATTATGCATTGAAAAAACATATTATTTTCTTAGATGGTTATATCTTAAAAAATAAAAAGATGTGTAATCGTTAAATCAAATAATTTTCAAATAAATAAAAATAACTTAGATCATACATAATTCCACTTCTTAACAAAATCGAGGACATCACTTCCATTCTCCTCCTCCAAATAAAAATATGAATATAAAAAATAAACAAGAGTTAAAACCGATAAAAACTAAACTTCCCGAGGCCAATTATAGGAAACATAAGTACTCAAATTCAATTCAATAAAACATAAGACAAGTATAAATCTTGTAAACTGACATGATTGCAGACTATACATGTTGAAATTATAAATAAAATTACTTTTCGAAAAAACATATTATTTTCTTAAATGGTTACTTTTTAAGAAATAAAAAGACATGTAATTATTAAATTGAATAGTTTTCAAATAAGTAAAAATAACACAAGCAGATATAATCCCATTTCTTAACAAAATCTAGGACATAAGTTAGACACTCATCCTCGAAATAAAAAAATAAATATAAAAAATAAAAAGACAGATCTAAAATGGTAATAGAAAATAGAAAATTAAGATCTATCTATCACCTATATACTCTTTAAATCGGAGAAAAAAAAAATACAGAAAAACTTCCCAACTCCGTTAAAAATCCTCTCAAATAATTTTCTTTTGAATCCATTATTGTCCCCCATTTTCCCAGAAAACATTTACCGTTCAAATTAAAAAAAAAAAAACAACAGAAAGAGAGAGAATGACAGAGACCAGAAGAGAAATTCACACCCAGAAAAAACCTGTAATGCAATCGACATTAACGAGAAAGCCAAGGGCAGTTGGAGTAATTTCGTCCGGTAAATAGATAATTATTATTTCCATGTGTTGAAGAACACATAAAAAAATTTACGGTCAACAATGAAAAACAAAAAAAAATCTTGAAAATGAAATAAAGAAAGAAAAGAAAAGCAAGCAATCGAGTGAGAGACGAGTCCCGGGTCGGCTTGTGGGGGCGTGAGAGAGAGAGAAAGCAAGAAAAAAGAAATTCGAAAAAAAAAAAAAAACCCCATTTCAGCCTGAGAAATCAGAAACCAAATTAAATTAAAAAAAAAATTAAAAAAAAAATCTTTTTTGTGTAGAAGAAGAGAAGGTGCTTGCTTTTGCTCGTGTTCTGTTGTGTTTTGTTTTGTTGTGCCTTCGCAGTTCCTACCCCTACCTCTCCCTCTCTCTCTCTCTATCTATCTATCCAGCTATCTATCTCTTTTCAAACCCCATCTTCTTCTCTCTCTGTATGTTGTTTTGAATATATATATATATATATATATAAGCATATATATCTTTGTTATTGTACTAGATTTGTATCTATTTTGATTTTTTTTTGAAGTAAATCAAATTAAATTGAAATTATATTTACTTACCTCCATGAGGAGAGGGAGAGGTGTTGCGGCGGCGGCTACCAATAACAAGCCGATAGAAAACGGATCCGGGTCGAGAAATGTGTCCAAGGAACCGAGATACAGAGGAGTTAGGAAGAGACCGTGGGGGAGATTCGCGGCGGAGATCAGAGACCCGTGGAAGAAGACACGTGTCTGGCTCGGGACTTTCGATTCGGCGGAGGAGGCGGCGAGAGCGTATGACTCGGCCGCCAGGACTCTCCGCGGACCGAAAGCCAAAACAAATTTTCCTTTAATTTCCAGTAATAATAATAATAATAATAACGTGTCTTGTTATTATCAGAATAATAATTTAGAGCATGGTCATTATCTAGATCATAGATTATATGGAGGGGACATGAACGGATTCAAAGAGTTCCAAGATCAGCAGGTTATTGTGAATCCGCAGAGACCGACGACGAGCGGCATGAGCAGCACCGTCGAGTCGTTCAGCGGACCACGGCCGCCGACTACGACGGCGGCGGCGGCGTCGGGATCTGTGAATCTGAAGACGAGTTCTTCCCGCCGGTATCCTAGGACACCGCCGGTGGTGCCGGAGGACTGCCATAGTGACTGCGATTCCTCGTCGTCCGTCGTCGATAATGATGGAGACGGCGATGGAGAAATCGCGTTGTCGTCTTCTTGCAGGAAGAAGCCGTTGATGTTCGATCTAAACTTCCCGCCGTTGGATGATGTTGTTGTGGATTTCAACGGTGGTGGTGGTGATGATCTCCAGTGTACCGCTTTGTGTCTCTGATGATGGCGGCTACGACGGCGGCGACGACGGCGGTGGTGATGGTGGTGGTTGATCTCTCTGATTATTACTATTTTTATCATTATCATTATCATTATTATTTTTTTGGTTTTCTTTTTTTTCTCTTATTTTTATGCGAAAAAAAAAAGAAAAAAAAATTAAGATGAAATTGTCTTAATTGAGTATGAAAATCAAATGATGTTCTTGAAAGGAAAAAGATTAATATATGATGACGACTACGATGTTGATTATGAAAGTATCTTTGTTGTTAGAATGATCGATTAGGGTTTGTGTTTATTGCAATTTACAAGATCTCGTTTTTAGTTTTGGATTTCTTTCGTTGCATACTTGGTTGAATGATCTTATTATTTGTGATTTGAATATTGATGGCTTGTTTGAATGGTGTGTGTAAATTGCATGAAATCGTTACTATTTCTTGTATTTTGAGCATATTTTGTGCAATGAATATTGTTTGTGTTGCATAAATTTTGAATCTTCTGATTAGTATTAGATGTGTTCTCGGAGCAAGATTTCGACATAAATAGAAAGATGTTGAGAGGTTTTCATTGCAGGGGGTTTCTATTTTTATAGCTATTTGTTTCGGTTACTTGTTTCATTGTTGAAGAAAAGAAGTGGAAGGAAATGCAAGTAATTAGAGATTGTAAATCATGTGAAACTCTAATTTGAAAAGCTAGACATAGTTTCATTTTAGGGAAGAAGCTATGAGTCGTCTGTCAGTTTGCATTTGTGTTTATGGTTGTTCATCTTTTCAGGAGTGTAATGCTTTGTAACGTTAACCTTTTCTTACTCAACATGAGCCAGATCTGATGCTTATTTGAAACTAAGACATTGTAAATTAGGTCTTGTGGAAGTTTCAAAAGAGGATCGTGATATGTTTCGTGATTTTAAATGTAGTATTTGATGAACTTTCATCGCCATATGAGCTCATGTAAATTCCGGTACTTGTTAATCCAGGTGGTTTTACAATTTGTCACTCTCCTCCCTTGTCAAGTAGTCTTCAGAATAGGTTTCTAACGAATTTCATGAATTTAAAGGAGGATGTTTGAAATTTTAGGGGATACTTTCGGCCATTCGAATCTGTCTAACCTTCAATTTGGAAAGGTAGATGATACTAACCCATTTAATTTTTTTTTTTTTTTTTTTTTTAGTTGCCCATCTTTGAATTAAATGTGAAGGCACCTGGAAACCCTATCAAGACCTGCATAGCATCTTCCTTTATGATTGTAGTACTAGCTTGCATTTTGTGCAATTTGGTTGGTGGTGGTGGTGGTGGTCCCTTGGAGCAATTTAGTTAATACCTTTCTATTAGTGATAATATGACATAAGCAGTGATGGATGATTAGTGGTGGGTTTTCATTTGCTAATTTGTTTTATTTGAAGAAATTTCATTTGCTAATTTTGATTGGTGTCTTATAGTCAAATTAAAATCAATGCAGTTTATTTGATTTAACTTCTCCATATCTCTACTTGTTTTGGTCTTCCTTCTTGAATTGTGGCCATTCCTTTTTTGTTGTTAATGTAGATTGGGATTGGATTGGGTTTATATTGAATGCTGATCAATGGAAAACACGTACATCTTATCATCAGATTGGGTTTGTACATAGTCAAAATGGAGATCTTGTTTTTGATCTGCCATGCCATGTTACTATGCTAGTGACTGTAAAATCTACTTGGTATCGGATAGCGTTTGAATGTGTCAAATGATTGAGATTTATCCTATAATCGTAAAAACCTACCATGTTAATATGCTTGTGATATTGAAACTTACATGGTATCGGATCGGTTTGTGCTTGTCAAATGCTTGAGATTATGCCTATGATTGTTAAACTGTTTGTACTTGTCAAATGATCCAGATTATGCTAATGACTGGAAAACCTGCCATGCTAATCGTTAATGACTGTAAAACTGAAACCTGCCGTGTTAATTGTTAATGACAGTAAAACCTAGTTGATATCGGACAGGATTGGTATGTGTCTAAATGATTGAAATCTTTTATGATCGGAAAATCTGCTACGGGTGTGCTTGTAAAACCTGCGTGGTATCAGATAGTTTGTACTTGTCGAACAATCTAGATTATGCCTGTGAGATTGTAAAATGGTTTGTTCTCATGATTTGTGCCTTTAATTTTAAAACCTGTCGTGTTAATATGCTTGTGACCGGAAAACAAGTGCAATTCAATTGATGGTATATATTTGTTAGATCTCAATCTAATCAATCAATTTCAAATTTCTTCGAAGGGAAATATTTTGATTTCGTCTCTTCACAATATGTTAGATTTCAATCTAATCAATCAATTTCTTTTAAGTGAAAATTTTTCGGTATCTTATATACACATGATACTATGTAGTTAGTTCATGATAGAAGCTAAAATATATTAGATTTCAATCTCAGCAATCAATTTCTTTGGGGGTATATTCAATCTAAACTTTTAATGATTTTTATAGAATTTAAAAATTTGGATGTATTCAATATGAACTTTTAAAAACTATATAAAAGTCATGTGATAATCAATACAAACTTTTAATGATTTTTAAAAAGTTTATAAAAGTTATGAAATATTTAATCAAAACTTTTTAAGAGTTTAAAAAAATTATGGAGTAGTCAAAATGTCAATGGTTTTTATAGAATTTTAAATTTTAATGATTTTGGTAAACTTTTATAAACTTTCATGTTAAGTTTATAATAATCAAACTCCATAAATTTTTTCTCACTCCTCTCCAAAACTTTTATAGACTTTTATTGTTGATTATAAAAGACAAATCTCATAATCTTTTTAACATTTGAATTTCCCTAAACTCAATAATAGTCATAAATAAAAATATTTCACTTATTTAAAAAAAAAAAATGCACACACGAATATGTGTGTTTGTGTATTTCACCCTTATTTATTATGAATTATAATGGTTAATATTTTTTCTATGTTCAAATTGTTAGTTTTTTAGTTTTTAAATATTTTTAGGCCCCATTCTTTTCCAAAAAGGACATCAATTTATTGTTTTGTAAAAAATTTCAAGTTAAATCAAAATTGAGGAGATATATCTCGACAAAATAAATTAAAAAAAAAAACAAAATATCTTATAATTTATATTTATATATATGCAATACCAAAAAAAAAAAAAAAAAAAGTCTAGAGAGATATTGATCCAAATGATCTCATTATTCTTATGATAAATAGTACAACTATTATTAATGATTATATTGTAAGCCAACAGTTTAGCATTTCTTGTGTACAACTAAGGAAAATAGAACTCATAAATGTACAGATAAAAAATCTCATTAGTTTAAAATCGATGAAATCAATTAATGAAATCTTTGTTTTTTATACTAAAAAATAGGAAGAAAAATTTCTATTTCAAATAAAAAAAGAAAAAAATAATAATATTTTGAGATCTTTTAGCTAATGGTTTATTACAAAAAAAATAAAAAATAAATTTTTAAATTTGATTGTTTAATAATATCTATATATAAGATTTTTCTTTTTAACTTTCATTCCTATTACATACTTATTGGGGGAATTTATTGAACTTTTTATTTTGATTAGTTAATTTGATTTGTATAGAAATTAATTTTGATATTTGTAAAATATCATAAAATTAACTAGTTTGAATTTGTAAAATATTAGTTTTGATAGTTGTTTTTCACAAATTTATTTACACTGTGTCAAAAAAAATATATATTTTCATTGAGATGAAAATATAACTTATAAAACATATAATTTACACGAACTTGTCAAAGGAATATTTTTTTTATTTTAGAAGTAAATGAAAATCTATAAAAGTCTATCAATATCTATGAATGTTCAACATCTTCATTATTATTAGTTAATAAAATGAATGATTTTAACTCATTTTTTGAGACTCAAGAATAATAAAGAGAACATGTTAATGAATAAAGAATTGCTATAGTTACTGATATGTGGAGAGATATTGAGATCATAGTTTAAAAACTCGACGAGTTTTGCCAAGTTCTCACCGAGTTCTCGTGGATCGACACTCCGTCGATTTGAGAACCACTAGATCGGAGATGCTACTCGCCGGAGATGGATACTCAGCCCAATTCGATCAAACTTGGCCTAACTCGGCCTAACTTTCATCACAAAATTGTGGCAAAAAATCATCTCAAAAACCACAAAGATCATCTCACACAAATAAAAGTTTAATCAAAGTATCAAACAAGTGAAACCCTCACAGCCTCGCTCAGACACTCACAAACATTCGGCGACGGTGACGACTTTGAGGAAAGAGATGGTAGCGACGACGACAGTCTTAAGGAGACAGTGTCGACGACACGAAGGGGAAGAGAATGAGACTTGAACGGACGAAGAAGGAGACTGGAACGACCATGCAAAGGAGAGAGAAAGAGGGTCGGCGATGATGAAGATGAATTGGTGTCCGCTTCGGCTTTGACTTCAGCAAAGGCGAAGGCGAAAGCTTACTGGAACGGGGACAACGACGGCGACGGCGAATTGGAACGGCAAGGGCAAGTCGGCGATAATGATGTTTGGAGAGAGGAGTGATGAGAGAGGAGAAGGGGGAGAAAGAGAATGAGGGTTTTGATTGGGTGTGTTTTATATATATAGTGAGGATAATTTCATCATAGCCCCTGATGATTAAATAAATTTCAATTTATGCTTTTAAATTTTAAAAATTATAATTTCCCCTCTAAACAGTACTTTTCGAGTACTCGTCAATTAATCGTCGAGTTCCCGATTGCTCGTTGTTCGTTGGGTCGCCGATCGAGTAGCGAGTAACGAGTTTTGGAACACTGATTGAGATTATTGATAAGATATTAGAGATTTTATTTTTCATAAAAGACATAAAATAAATAATGAAACGTTTAAAATACTTAGTATTCTGGTTACCAATTTATGTAATTGAGGTGATTTTATTATTATTATTTTTTCATGTGTCATGTTTTTTCATCATTATTAACATGATAAATATAGTTTTATTAACTTATAAAACATATATTATATTATAAGTTAGTGAAAGTTTAGTCTATAAAAATATATGAAAGTCTATAAAAATCTATATAAGTTTATGAAAATATTTCATAATTTCTTTTAAAAGTCTATCAAAATTAATGAAAATTTTCTAATAAAGAGTTTATAAAAATCTATAAGAGTTTTTTATAAATCTGTAAAGTTATTTAAAGTCGATGATATTTTATAAAAATCATTCATTAAAAAAAATCTATATAAGTCTTTCAAAATTATGATTGAATACATCCCCTTAAACTGAAATTTTTTTTATCTCTTATCCACACATAATAGCATAGTTCATGAGAAGAGCAAAAATGTTTAATAATTTGATGTAGATTGCCCCTGGTGAGATTCGAACTCACGACTGTTCGCTTAAGAGGCGATTACACTACCACTGTGTTACAGAGGCGAACTTGCAACAATCGACGTTTGATTCATAGTTGAAGGAATTTTAGTGACAGTGTCTTCTAATTTTAGAGCAAGAGACAGGCAAATTATAATCGTTTTATTGTTGATTGTCTTTGATATGATATATAAATATGACACGAGTTAGTAGTATGTAACTATTTTCAATCAACTCGTTAATAATAGACCTCTATGAGTAACATTTGTGGAATATTAGGAAACATGTTAGCTCACGTACTTTGTAATTTGAATGTGACTAACCTTATATCATGTATATCTTTGTTAAAGCTGATATTGATAAGTTAAATGTGATTTGGGACATAAAAAAAAAATAATTACTACTTAAACGGTTCAAATATCTATTCCCATTAATCGATATGAAAAAAAACTATTCGCATAAAACTTAAAAACTGTAGTTGATGAAAATTGAATTCTTACCATTAAAATAATTGGAGAAACATATAACTATTTATGTTACGAAAGAGAATGCTATATTATATTATTCCCAACATAAAATATTTCTCATGGAACCAACATACTTAGTAGTCGATGATAATTCTTAAATGTCAATTAGTTTACCTATTAAGATTTTTTTTTACTTTTGTACAAAATGACTTGGTATCAAATCTTGAATCACACATGGATTAAAATGTTTTGTGTCATACTCACTAGTCACTAGGTTGAGTAAGAGAATAAGTCGACCATGATTCTCTTTTATCCTGATTTTTGTGCGAAGCACAAATCGTTAAAAATAAAACACAATACTTCAAAATAATAAAAGTAAAAAAGGTAAAAATAACTTATTTCAATAATTGATGACACATATTATTAGGTCATTTTTGCTCAACACGAATATCAACATATACAGGAGATGATCCTAATTCGTTGTGAGAGCATTTTACTTTTATTTTTTATTTTTTTTTTCATCTAAATTTGACATCAATTATCAATGGTCAGATTTCACAATGGGCCGGGATGGAAAAAAAGTGATACCGGTGAGCCTAGATCGGAGTTCTTATATAGTTACTCAGAATAAGTCAGATGCAGCAAATTTCAGAATTCCTCAAGTCTTTATATAATATTAAACTTTACAAACAGCAGGAGTCTGGCCTCTGTAACACAGTGGAAGTGTAATCGCCTTTTAAGCGAATAGTCGTGAGTTCGAACCTCACCAGAGGCAAATTGCCTTCAATGAAAGGAATATGTTTTTATTTATGTTTTTCAGTTCAAATAACTGTTTCTCTTGAACATAAGAAATCACTTTACCCAACTTGGTGTTTGATTCATTTAATCAATTGTAAAATTTCTTTTATATGTGTATTTTATTAACAAATCATGTTAGATTTGTCTTATATTTTATAATGTTTTTTTGGACATTATATTTTATAACAATTCAACTGTTTGGGTCAAAAGACTCAAAAGTCAAAACCAACAATCCCAACCACTAAAATCAATTGGTGTCTAGAGTCTTTACCACAAATTGTCGCTTGTAGACTTAACTGCTCGTTTAAAGTAAATAAATGGTATAATGCATCTCACTATATGTCAAATTCACTCAAATCATACAATCTAAAATTGATAATCAATCACATAAACCCTCACATTCTGACACAATTGTAAATGACCTAGGCATGTGCACATTCTCTCCTAATTTAGATGACTGTGTACCTGTCTTTCATCTTAATAGTTAGGGTTCAAGAATATATTTTACAAATATGTGTGAATGATTCTTTTTTTTTTTTTTTTCCTTATTGTGAGCCTAAAAAATTAAATAATAAGAGTAGTAATTGATTTTGATAAAATTTTAGATTTTTCTAACTGATCCAATATAAAGTAATTGTCTTTTAATTATGAATATATAGTTTTTAATAATACAACTAATAATTAATTTTGATAACTTTTGATAAAATTTTGACTCCTACTATGTTAGTTATAAAATCATAATAATAATAATAATACCGTAAGCAATATAGGCCAAAATGTATCGAAATTTTTTATCTTTTGTTGGAATCATCATAAGCCATTTTCATAGACTGTCAAATACATAAAGCCAAGTGATTTGCCAGTTAATCCTCGTGCCACTCACCTACGCTGTCACCAATTCAACCAACCACCATCCTCCACACTCACACCTCACGCCTCACCTCTGTTGACCCTTCAATACACTGTTGCCAAATGCTCCTCTGCCTTACCTGTAAAAATAAAATACACAACACCTTCAACTTTAAACAAATCCACCATTTCTCATCATTGATCATCAATCAACATCGCATGTGGCAGATTCTCGATCATCTCCTCCGTTGATGCCGGATGACTAGACACGTCGCATGATCTTGTCCCACCTCCAGCTGTTCTATATTATATATTACATATAATGATGAAAATTTTTATACACCATTGTTTCGATGTATTAAAGCATTGTGATTGGCTATACAGAGAATAACTTGCTTCACATGAGACACCAACAGCTTTGGGCAAGTGTAACCATAAGAGAGGGCCGACAATGACACAAAGATTAAAATATTAGTTTCCATTGTACATGTTAAGATCAATCATATTATATTTATGCTTTATAAATGAGAGACAATTATTCTCAGAATAAAAGAGTAAAAACTATTTATGCAAACTGTAATATGTACTTGATAAGAATTGAAGCTCAAATTCTTAAAAGATAGAAAAATACACAACCATCTATGTTAAGAGGACGGTATATAATAATAATATTTGTGTTATGATTTATATCATATGATATAATATTAATAGGTTAAATGTATATATTGATTGTTTACATGAAGAACAACTTACCTCCTATGGTAGGGATGATCTTAGTGAAGTGTAAGCATAAGAGAGGGTCAGGAATGAGAGGGAGATCAAAAATTTCGTAAGGGAGATAAAAAATTTACTATCGATCATACATCGGATTAATAATATCATGTTATTTTACTATTTATATCATATGATACTGATTTTAATAGGATTGATGTATAATACATGTTATGTAATGCAAATATTTTATTATTTGGAGGTAGAATGTAGACACATGATACCAAAAATTCCTTATCATTTCACACACTGAAACTATGTTTATGGGACATAAGTGTTTTATGTGATTGATGTGATTTAATATAAGAGATTTCTCATTTAGTCTGATAATAACTCAGGAGATAAAACTTTTAGCTGCATATGGAATAAGAGGGAATTACCGTAACGTGAATGTATTATAATGTGAACTAATGGAACGCATGCATCATGTTTAATAAAATAATAGTTAAAAAGAGGAAGACAAAAAGAACTAATAGGAAGTGAGAGAGACAGTGACTAGCGCATGGAGGACCATCGACTTCTATGGTGTTTGTTGGCGGTTATGACTTGTTTGACGACTGAAATTTGTTCGAGATCTGACAGTCATTATTGGTTTGCTGATGGTGTGAACAATGCGTCTCATGTTAATAATGTATCATTATTCAAGTTTTTTTTTTAAAAAAGTATCATTATTATGAGGCTGATAACATATTAATAATTTTAATAATGTGTATTATTAAGATTTATTTCATTTTATTATTTTTTAATTTCTAATAACAAGCTCTATTTATACATTTTTTTTTATTACAGCTCTATTTATGCAAATTTCCAAATTTGCAAAGAAACTTATATCTTCCCCTCATACTTCCATTTATATATATATATATATATCGTTTCTATAGTTAATGTGTCCTTAATTTTTAAATTATTCGGATTAACCATTCCAACCATTCATTATATTCATTTATCTCAATCAATCCTTATAACAATAATGTCAATCAAATGGCAAAAATACCTTCACTTCACTCATGATAGAATCACAATAACAGGAAACTCTAAGGCACAAGTGATCACATTTCATCATGTTACATGCCAACATAGAATGTATTCTAACCTTTCCCTTAAGTAACAACCTACCAAGCTAATACTACACACTAAGACTTCCCACTTCCCAGCTTAATAAACAGCTTTGCAAATTTTGGCACCAAATTGATCCACCAACCAAATTCCTCCACGTCACCTCTTCTCCCAAACCAAACCAGAGAACACTAGTAGATAATACGCATCTCTCACATTGTCTCCTTAATTTTCTCGACTACTAAACAGAACGGAAAACATAAAACCATCAAACAAAAAAAAAAAAGCCAACAAAAAGAATCTCATTTTTTCAACTTTTCTCCATTTTTTTGGGGGGGGGTTGTCATCTCCATGGCCGGAGACGAGAGAGAGTCTCCATTAATAAGGCGCAACACAAACAACAAGTTCACGCGGAGCGCGTCACACGCGCAGGACGAGCTACGTAGCTTCCGGTCATTCCTGCAGTGGGTATGCGTGGACCAGTCGAGCTGGTGGACGGTCTGCCTCTCCTGGTCCATGTTCGTGGCGTTCACATTTCTGGTGCCGGCAGTCTCACACTTCCTGCTCGCATGCAGCAGCTGCGACGCCCGCCACGACCGGCCCTACGACTGGGTGGTGCAACTCTCCCTCAGCGGCGTCGCCACCCTCTCCTTCGTTTGTCTCTCTCGCTTCGTCAAGCGCTTCGGCCTCAGGAGGTTCCTCTTCTTCGATAAGCTCTGTGATGAGAGCGAGACTGTTAGAAAAAACTACACTGAACAGCTCCATGTATGTCATTTCCACTCTCTTCCTTTTATTTGGATGATTTTTTGTGTTTAAATTTTGATTATTTTTTGGTGTTTTGGATTATAATGTTGTGATATTTAGACCCCATT